>CM056058.1:10974054-11389054 GCA_029574335.1 Rana kukunoris
CCCCCAAGCATTATATATATATATATATATATACTCTTTACATGGGAGAGGGGAGGGGGATCTGGTGGCCCCCTTATTAAAGGGGGCTTATAAACTCTGATAAGCCTCCTGCCCGCAGACCCCCACAACCACAGGCCACAGTTATGGGGATGAGGCGCTTGGTCATCTCCCCCCTTTCCTGACCTGCAAGGTTGCATGCCCGGATAAGAGCCTTGTATGGACTGGGGGGGGGGGGGGGTTATGCCATTTTTTTTTTTTTTTTTTTTACCGGCAGTGTTTTTTTTTATTCAGCTGTCAGCGAGGAAGCCCATTGACACATCAATTATTAAAAAGGGGATTAGCTCCAGTGATAAAACAATAATTCTCCCGCTCTACAAGACTCTGGTCCAGCCGCACCTGGAGTATGCGGTCTAGTTCCGGGCTCCAGTCCTCAGGAATGAAGAGAGCACAAAGAAGGGCAACAAAGCTAATAAAGGGTCCGGAGGATATTAGTTATGAAGAAAGGTTACGAGCACTGAACTTGTTCTCTCTGAAGAAGAGACACTTGAGAAGGGATATGATTTTGATTTACAAATACCGTACTGGTGACCCCACAATAGGGATAAACCTTTTTTTGTGAAAGGGAGTTGAATAAGACACGTGGCCACTCATTAAAATTAGAAGAAAAGAGGTTTAACTTTAAACTACGTAGAGGGTTATTTACTGTAAGAGTGGCAAGGATGTGGAATTCCCTTCCACATGTGGTGGTCTCAGCGGGGGGCATCGATCGTTTCAAAAACGATTAGATAAGCACCTGAATGACCACAACATACAGGGATATACAATTTAATACTGACATAATCACACACATAGGTTGGACTTTATAGACTTTTTTTTCAACCTCACCTACTATGTAACTATGTAACAATAAAATCTGGAAGCTTATTGGTTTCTATGCAGAGCTGCGCCAAAATTTGCACTCTCCAGTTTCAGTAAATCAACCCCAGTGTCCCTGACCAGCGAGTTCCTGTCCCCGACCAGCCAGTTCCTGTCCCTGACCAGCTGGTTCCTGTCACTGACCAGCGGGTTCCTGTCCCTGACCAGCCGGTTCCCATCCCTGACCAGCCAGTTTCTGTCCCTGACCAGCTGGTTCCTGTCCCTTACCAGCCGGTTACTGTCCCTGACCGGTTGGTTCCTGTTCCTGACCAGCGGGTTCCTGTCCCTTACCAGCTGATTCTTGTCCCTGACCAGCCAATTCCTGTCCCTGACCAGCGGGTTCCTGTATCTGACCAGTGGGTTCCTGTCCCTAACCAGCCGGTTCCTGTCCCTGACCAGCTGGTTCCTGTCCCTGACCAACCGGTTCCTGTCCCTGACCAGCGGGTTCCTGTCCCTTACCAGCCCACTCTTGTCCCTGACCAGCCAATTCCTGTCCCTGACCAGCGGGTTCCTGTATCTGACCAGTGGGTTCCTGTCCCTGTCCCTTACCAGCTGGTTCCTGTCCCTTACCAGCCGGTTAGTGTCCCAGACCAGTCGGTTCCTGTTCCTGACCAGTGGGTTCCTGTCCCTTACCAGCTGATTCTTGTCCCTGACCAGCCAATTCCTGTCCCTTAACAGCGGGTTCCTGTATCTGACCAGTGGGTTCCTGTCCCTAACCAGCCGGTTCCTGTCCCCGACCAGCTGGTTCCTGTCCCTGACCAACCGATTCCTGTCCCTGACCAGCCGGTTCCTGTCCCTTACCAGCCCATTCTTGTCCCTGACCAGCCAATTCCTGTCCCTGACCAGCGGTTTCCTGTCCCTTACCAGCTGATTCTTGTCCCTGACCAGACAGTTCTTGTCCCTAACCAGCCAGTTACTGTCCCTGACCAGCCGGTTCTTGTCCCTGACCAGCTTGGTTCCTGTCCCTGACCAGACAGTTCTTGTGCCTAACCAGCCAGTTACTGTCCCTGACCAGCTGGTTCCTGTCCCTGACCAATCCGGTTCCTGTCCCTGGCCTATCCACTTTGTAAATGTGCACCAACAGAAGGGGGACAGCACTATTATTTAGCACTGCCCACACTAAAGATAGCCACTAAGTTCATCCGGGGCAGCAGCATCCAATCAAACAGCTACTCTCCTGATGACACCTGAGTTTCCCCCCTGAGCTGCACCAGATTTTGTACCCTCCAGTTGTAGTAAATCAACCCCAAAGTCCCATGGAGTTCTCACAATGGAGAAGTGCAGTCATACAGTATAGTACTTATATTTTAAAGCAAAGTTAGGTATCATTATTTTAGCCATGTGGCTATCATTTTTCATTTTAACCCAACACCGCTGTAAAAAAAAAAAAGCTTAATGGATTGAGCCTGATCATGTATTGGATGGAAAGGCTTTGGACTTACATTCAACATTTAAAATGATCTCTTTCCGGGTTGATATAGAACTTGCTTGGAAGTTCACAATACAAGTTAAGGGTGATTGGTGGTCTTGCTTGGATGGAGTGAATGTGATATTGGAGTAGTATGTCTTGTTACCATCTGGATGGGTAGTTTGATAGGAGACACTCGTCCCCGGTACTCCTACTCTATCCCAAGTTATCTGAGGAGCAGAGCCGTTGCAACTTCCAGGACTTTCACAGGTCATTGTCACCTCCTTACCAGCCAATAACGTCATCACCGGGGTGATCACTGGTTTTTCCGTCAGTTCTATAAAAAGAGGAAGCGATTGGTTAAAAAGAAAGCTTTACCCTTATCCAAATTCCCATAATCAATATCTTATGGACTTCATATTTTTTTTTAGGTTTTGATCATTTGGAAATAATCTTGTCTATGTGTATAGTGTACATGTGATGTAGCTTCACACCTTTTGATCTTCCAAAGTGGTCTTCACTAGATTCCGGCACATGGAACACATTCCTTAGGTCTCTTATGCCCCGTACACACGATCAGATTTTCCATCGGAAAAACCTTGGTTGGTTTTTCCGACGGAATTCCGCTCAAGCTTGGCTTGCATACACACGGTCACACAAAAGTTCTCTGAACATTCGACCATCAAGAACACGGTGACGTACAACACTACGACGAGCGGAGAAAATGAAGTTCAATGCTTCCAAGCATGCATCGGAATTTTGCGCTTTGGAATTGCTACAAACAGGGCCGTTTGAAGGAATTTGCAGGCCCCAAGCAAAATGGGGGCCCCCAAGCACCCCCCCCCTGCACGCAAAGCCTACGTTAGCGATACACTAATTTTTTTACACCGATGTTCTTACTCCCCCCCTCTCTAGTCCCTATGTTTTTCTATTCTCACCTCCCCTTCTTCCCTGTAGGCTGCCACTGTAGTGTGGCGACTGGCGAACTCCTCTTCCTCCTGTTAGTCTGGTGTTCTATCATTATGGGTCCCCAATCCCCTATCAGATAGTGCCCGGGGGGCCGTCCCGGGGTACCGCGCGGTACAGGAGATGCAGTTTCCTGTGTTCCCGGCTGGACTGACAAGCAAGTGAGCACTCAGTGTGCACTTCCTGTCAGTCCGGCCGGGAACAGGACTCTCAATCTCCTGTACCGTGCACGGTACCCAGCCGGACTGACAGGACTCCAGGAGGAAGAGGAGCTTGGCTGCACTACAGCCTGGGAAGCGGAAGTTGGGGGCCCCAGGCCAGCTCGGGGCCCCAAGCAATTGTTTGTTTTGCCTGTCCTGTAGCGACGGGCCTGGCTACAAATGATCGGATTTTCCGATAGGATTTTTTTCTGCCGGAAAAATTGAGAACCTGCTCTCAATCTTTTGTTGGCGGAAATTCCAACAGCAAAAGTCCGGTGGAGCATACACACGGTCGCAATTTCCATTCAAAAGCTTACATCGGACCTTTGCTGTCTGAAAATCAAATGGTGTGTACGGAGCTCAATACCTGAGAAGACCGCGAATGAAGCAAGAATTTCTGGTTGTCACATTGATTTGTCCTTTTGTATGCCAACAGAACTGGGTGAAGGGATCTTCCTCCCGGTGCTGCCTGCGTAGCGCCAACGTGATTATCATTCAGCACCAGTGGTGAGGGACCTCAGAAGCTTTTCTCAAAGCTTCTATTGACCACTATAACATGGAAGACAAATAAAGAATATGTTACCCCACATAGGCGTGCGCCAGAGGTGTATTTAGGTTTTGTGCTGCCCTAGGCCTGACTAAACTCGTACGCCCCTAATTTAAATATGACCCACCCTTTCCTGTCAATGCCACTCCCCTTTCTGTTTAAGACCTGCCCTGAAATTGGGGGGGGGACACTAGTTCTTAGGGCCTGGGGTTGGGGGTAATGGATTCCCTTAATTTGCATAGATTTCCTCTCACTTCCTGTTTGGCTATGGGGCAGGAAGTGAAGGGAAATCTCTGCAATGGGGCAGGAATGGTAAAAAATAAACGGACAGGGACTATAACTATAACTTTATCCAAAAAGAATAAAAAAGTGTTGCCCATAGTTCTACTTTAAGCATGAATTTATGATAATTTTTTGGAGAGGACAAAGAAGATATAACCGTGCCAATGGTGCAGCAGAAAACTTATAGCATAGTGAGGAAGGTTTGTGGTCCAGGATGATAGGACAGTCAAAATTAGAGGCAGCTTGCGTTACACTAACAGTGTAGCACAAGCCCACGGGGACTCTTTTTGTGCTGCCCCCCTGCAAAGTGCTGCCCTAGGCCTGGGTCTTGTTGGCCTAGGCCAGGATACAGCATTGGCGTGCGCACAGGGTGTGCCAGATGTGCCTGGGCACACCCTAATCACGCTCTGCTGCACAGATTCCCCCTGCTGCTTGGCTGTAGAAGAAGGGACCGGGGAATCTCTGTCTTAAAAGTGACACATCAGGGGGCTGTTTAGACCTCTGACATCTCACCAAAGCCCCCCAAATGGAGCTTCTAAAAAATTGTATAGAAAAAAAAAAAACAATAATAAATTATAATAATATATTATTAAATAAAATTGTAAAACATAGAAAAAAATTAAAACAAATCTTTTCTCTGCATTGGAATGTTCTCTAACTATAGAGATGCATCTATGCCTCTTCCGGCTGATTTTGCTTGGAAGGCGAGTCATCAGGGCAGGAAAGAGATGCATGGTTGGATTCAGGGGAGGGCTGGGCCGGGGGGCAGGGTGGAAATTGCCTCCCAGGCTGCACTAACTTAAGTTAAAAATGCCTGCTACCATTTTATTTTTTATTCTGGTCATGGAAGTTGGGCCGACCACTAGATGTTGCATTCCAGGAGTTGTAGTCCACACTCAAGCTCCCAGTGACTGCACTGATGGGCACTGGTGAGGCTGCATTGTAAAACCAGATGGGCCATGGATGGTGAGCTGATTCAGCGGTTCAATGGGCCACTTGAATGGACTTGCCCCCAAGGCCTAAGGCTGCTAGCCCTCCCCTGGCTGGCTTTGTACAACAAGGGCTCTTTCACACCCACTGTGGGTGTGAAAGACTGTGCTGCAATAAATGTGATTGTGCCATGGCCCCATTTGAAACAGTGCTGCTTGTCAAACTCTGTAGCTCAAGTGAAAAAAAAATAAAAAAATAGCTATGGGCGCAAAGAATCGCAGCCGCGGCACGTCTGAAACCCGGACACATTATTTAGACAGGAACGTGGCTCAGAACAGGGCCTGATAGGAGGGTGAGGGGGCACTATGTGCACAACATTACTATTGATTCTCTTTGGAGTGCCCCAGGTCTGTTACAATCTTATAGTGTATATTAATAAAAAAGAAAATTGGGGTACGCCTAGGGTTGACACTTTTTCTTCAAGCCAAACCCGAACACTTTAGAAGGGCACAGAATTTCTTTTTTTCTTTTAGCATACACTAAAGGATTGTAGCAGACATGTGACAACTTTTGGGTGCTCCAAAGAGAATGGTAATGTGGGGTGCATAGTGCCCTCTCACCCTCCTATGGGGCCCTGTTCTAAATCACATTCCTGTCTGAATATTGTGTCCGGGTTTCAGCCGGATTGAAACCCGGACACATGATTCACAACCCTAACCGTTTCGGGTGAATCCTGAGGGGGGAGGGTGCGAGCAGGAGTGTCAGGCCCCGTACACACGGCCAAGGTTCTCGCCAGAAACGAGCGAGAACCTCGGCCCTGTGTACGCTCCATTTGCTCGACGGCCCGTCAGGATGAATGGCTGGTTGCCATTCCCGACGGGCGGGTCGCAGATTCTGATGGCCGGCAGAGAACCTCAACAGGCGGAACGATGTGTTCCGCCCGTCGAGGCTCCCTGTCGTGTGTACGGGGCTTCAGGACACTCTCTACTTTGCAGATAGAAATGAGCTGTGTGTTAGTGGGTGTCCTGACACTCCTGAAACCCCCCTCCCCCTCAAGAGGCTTTCTCCACACCAGGGAGAAAGCCTCCCATTACTGTGTGGAGTTACAGACAGAAGAACAGGAAGTGAGGATTTCTCAGAAGAAATAAGGACATATTAAAGCAAAATGGAAGGATGAGGTAAGTGAAGGAGGACTGCACTAAGGTAAAGGAAGCTATTTAGAGAATTTTTACCTCTGTAAGATCTCCTCATTGACTTAAAGGAACACTAAAGGTTCGTTTTTTATTAGTTCAATTGATTGCAGTAAGCTAGAGCATTTAAATATCACTTACCTCGTTTTTCCTTTTGACCTCCAAAATACAGTAATCCAGGTTTGAAAATGCCATTTCCTGTCTCTCCTCTTCTTGCTTTCCACCAGCACCTGAGCCGTTTTGCATGGTGGAAAGCTGAATATGCTCACCCCCTCCCTATGACTACAGCCCTGCGTGAAGATGCTCTCTTATCCCTCACAGGCATGGAGGCTAAGCCTAATGGGAATTGTAGTTCCCATTAGGCCGTGATGTAGCAAGAATGAATGCGCACCGCAAACCAGGAAGTCGGTGAGAATAATGATTCAGGAGTGCTGGAGGTGAATAAAACGGCTCGATTTCAACAGGTATCAAACTAGTTATAATGCAAAACATTACTTTTTACTTTATCAGCTACTGTCAGGCTTTAATTTAAGAGGAAAATATTTTTGTCTTTACAACCCCTTTAAGTTATAACCCCTGTCAGTTTTTTTTTTTTTTTTTTTTGCTATTTGTGTCTCATTAGGGAGATTTTCCTTCACTTCCTGCCCCATGGAAAAATCAGGAAGTTGGAGGAAATCTCTCCAAAGTGAGGATGTCAGCAGAACTAGGGTCCCCATTGGAAGATTTTCCCTCGATTCCTGTCGTGGTGACCGTCCTAAATTTGAGATTTTACTTCACTTTCTATGATAATAATAAACAGGACAAATGGAGAGGGGGGAACAGGCAGATAAAAACCTGCAGGGGTTCTAATCCCTCTCCACTCTATCTAAAATGGAAAAAAAAAAGCTTTGCCTTTAGTTATACTTTCAAGCACGGGTCAGGTAAATCCAAATGGAAATTCAAAAATTACGGGAACGTGGGTTCATTTTCACAATGATTCAAATAATGGAACTCACCAGTGACAGTTAATTTGATCTTGCAATCACTATAGCTGAAGCTTCCTGGTCCATCATCTTGAAATCTAAATAAATAAGATGTACCACCATCACTAGGCTGAACATCATTTATAGACATGGAGCAGTCCAACTTTGTCGCGTCTCCTGTAAAGAAGATCCGTCCCGGATTTTTTGGAGGTTTCACAGAAGGGTTTTGAGAAGAAACAACTTCTCCATTTTGATCGCCCTTGTACCAGGTTCCAAAGGCTGCCGGTGTTGGTCCTTTACCCACAGTAAATGTGCATGGAATGTACACACAGAGTCCTCTCTGCACACTGATATCACGTTCTACAAGTAATGTGTAGTTGCGATTATTAGTAGATACACAGGTGGTAGTATCTGAAGAAAGAAAAATATATGTTATTTATTTGAAACAAAACTGTACTGGTATGGAGTCAATTTACATTGTTTTATATCTTCTTTCCCCTCAAATCAGCTGCACCGCCTCCCCCCCCCCCCCCCCCCCACAAAGATGCCGGACCCTCCAGCAAGCCAACTTCAATGCAAGTCGGTTTCACTTAAAGTGTTACTAAACCCACAACAGTAAAATCAGTCTGTATATGCAGTAAAGCATGCTTGTTATACTCACTGTGCAGTATAAGGGGTTAATACCCTGCATTTGTGTGATAGGCAGGGGCGGATCCAGGGGGGGGGCAACAGGGAAATTGCCCCCCCCCCCCCCTGAAAATACCACACTGACATGTCATGGTGTCACTTGCCTCTGCCCAAGTCTCTCTCTTACATCAGCCGATCAGTGGCACAGAGAGAGAGAGAGAGACTCGTCTAATGTTATTAAGCCACTTCACTGCACTGACCAGGAGCTGGAGGAGGTGGGTGGAGCCTCTTCCCTGCACTCGTTGCTAGCGCCTGGGCCACCTGGTGTCTAGCAACGAGTGAAATCAGTAAGTCAGGTCGAACTCAAGTCTCAGATGAGTGACATCAGTAAGTCTCAGAGCCGACGTGACAGGAGCCTCAAATAGGAGTACAGTTAATGCTGCAGTTTAGACAGACTAGTTGAAATGTCCAGCGTCCACTGTCAGTGGCTGAGCGCCAGCATTCTTGCTTCTCTGAGTGAGTGCTGGCTCCACCCACCTCCTCCCTCCATCTTCTCCACCTTGCAGTCTGCAGAGTGACGTGGCAAGTGACAATTCGCAACTTGTGGCAAGTGACACACTCTGGCCTCCCACTGATTCTGCATTATGGTGAGTTGAACTTAGTGAGGAGGGCTCTGAGAGCTTATTTTAGGGAAGGGACTTACCCCCTTTACACAGCACACAAGAACAGAGCTGAGGCTAGGGGGCCACTGATGTTCCTACTCTCTTCTCTCTGCAGCAAGCAACTAAGTCTCAGCATCAGCAGGCAGCCGCCACTATGTTAGGACATGTGTCAGAGGCTCAGCGGAGGACTGTGTCTGTGTCCCGACTTCTGAATGAATGGCAGCAACAACCATTCATTGATGGGGGCTGGTGAGGCTGCATTTGATGGGTGCTGGTGAGGCTGCATTTGATGGGCACTGGTGAGGCTGCAATGATGGGTGCTGGTGAGGCTGTATTTGATGGGCACTGGTGAGGCTGCATTGATGGTCACCGGTGAGGCTGCATTGATGGGTGCTGGTGAGGCTGCATTTGATGGGTGCTGGTGAGGCTGCATTTGATGGGCGCTGGTGAGGCTGCATTTGATGGGTGCTGGTGAGGCTGCATTTGATGGGTGCTGGTGAGGCTGCATTGATGGGTGCCGGTGAGGCTGCATTGATGGGCGCTGGTGAGGCTGCATTTGATGGGTGCTGGTGAGGCTGCATTTGATGGGCGCTGGTGAGGCTGCATTTGATGGGTGCTGGTGAGGCTGCATTGATGGGTGTCGGTGAGGCTGCATTGATGGGTGCTGGTGAGGCTGCATTTGATGGGTGCCGGTGAGGCTGCATTGATGGGTGCTGGTGAGGCTGCATTTGATGGGTGCCGGTGAGGCTGCATTGATGGGTGCTGGTGAGGCTGCATTTGATGGGTGCTGGTGAGGCTGCATTTGATGGGCGCTGGTGAGGCTGCATTTGATGGGCGCTGGTGAGGCTGCATTTGATGGGCGCTGGTGAGGCTGCATTTGATGGGCGCTGGTGAGGCTGCATTTGATGGGCGCTGGTGAGGCTGCATTTGTTGGGTGCTGATGCGTGCTGGTGAGGGTGGGCACTCTGTTAATATTCATGGACGAGGCAAAGGGGGTGGGATCAGGGGTGGAGCCAGGGGGTGGCAAAATTAGGTTTTGCCCAAGGTGTCAAAAATCCTTGCACCAGCCCTGCCTGTGACCCATAGGACAAGGCTCAATATATTAAGCTCAGGCTGGACTGTAATGTGACCGTACAATATATTTGTAAAGTGCTGTGTAAATTGACAGCACTATATAAGAACCTGAAATAAATAGTAAATAGCGAAGTGGAATTTTTTCCAAACACATCGTTAAGTTCTCTGGCCAATCCATGGAATAAAACTATCAACTGAATTTTTTACCCATTTTTATAATTGTAAAATATCATTAGTGTGAAATAAATGGACACGTGGGAGTTTTTACATCAACAATTACAAATGGTAATCTATTATAAATATAATAAGATAGAATAAAATATAAGGGAATTCTAATATACGTACTTCTCAGCAGGGAGGAGGTGATGAAGAGCAGCAACAAGAAGTGGTCTTGATCTGGAAGTTGCATCTCGATGTGTACACTCCGATTCCTGTAATACAAATCTGCCAGTGAGTACGGATTGGGTAGAAGCTTTATTTTTCAAGTTCATTTTACACTTATTTCTTCTAGTGACAATGTGAAATATGAGACAGCAGCACCACCTCCAAAACAGCTCATGCCGCGTCAACACAATCATTTTTCGGCTTGTAAAAAAATATGTTTTTTTAAAATGTCATTTAAAATGATCCTGTGTGGGCTTCACAGCATTTTTCGGGTTCTGAAAAAACAGTCGTGTGTGGGCTTTAACGGCGTGAAAAACCCACGCATGCTCAGAAGCAAGTTATGAGACGGGAGCGCTCGTTCTGGTAAAACTAGCTTTCATAATGGCGATAGCACATTTATCACGCTGTAACAGACAGAAAAGCGCCAATCGTCTTTTACTAACACGGAATCAGCTAAAGCAGCCCAAAGGGTGGCGCCATCCGCATGGAACTTCCCCTTTTATAGTGCCGTAGTACGTGTTGTACGTCACCGCGCTTTGCTAGAGCATTTTTTTTCACTTTCATGTGTGGGCAACGCCGTTTTAATGATGAAGTTGAAAAAAAAACCTTGTTTTTTTTCTAGAGGCTGGAAAATGTAGTTTTTTGCAATTCCAAAAATGATCGTGTGTACGCGGCATCAGAGGCTTACTTGGTGGTAAAACCAGGATAAAAATTATGGCTCCAAAGCCTGGAACTCCAACAACAAAGCAACAGTTGCAACTCCCAAATTTCTATCCTCGTAGATTTACCTTAAAGTGGAACTTCAGTCATTTTTTCATCTTTCCATCAATTAAATCTACTGCCCTTGTTGTTTTAACTTTGGATAGTACATTTTTTTTTTTATGCAAGTAAATACTGTATTTATCGGCGTATACTGCGCACCTTTTTGCCCTGAAAATCAGGGCAAAATCGTGGGTGCGCGATATACGCCAATACCCGCTTTCCCACGCCGAGTTTGAATACTGCGCCGGCATATACCGAGCGCAGTACACTCGTGTATAGTCGGGCAGGCTCGGCTCCTCTCGCGCTCACGTCCTGGGCGTACAGGACGTGAGCCGAGAGTAGCCGAGCTTGCCCGACTATACACGAGTGTACTGCGCTCGGTATATGCAGGCGCAGTATTCAAACTCGGCGCGGGAAAGCGGGGATCGAGCAGGGAGGACGCCGCAGAAGGACGCCGGACCCGACGAAGAGGACACCCGAAGCCGCAGACGGACGCCGGACCCGACGAAGAGGACACCCGAAGCCGCCGTTGGACGCTGCGCAAGACACCAAAACTGTAATGCCGCGTACACACGGTCGTTTTTTTCCGATGAAAAAAAACGACGTTTTTTAAAACGTCATTTAAATTGATCGTGTGGGGGCAAAACGTTGTTTTTTGTCTTCAAAAAAACGACCAAAAAAAAATTCCAACATGCTTGAATTTTTTGTGTCGTTTTTCAAAACGTCGTTTTTTGTTTCACAAAAAGTCACCGTGTGTAGCAAAAACGTTGTTTAAAACAACGCTTTTCAACCCGCGCATGCCCAGAAGCTAGTTATGAAGCGAGCTTCAATGGAAAAGAGTGGTGAACGTAACCTCGCTTTTTGTGAAAAAACGATGGTGTGTATGCAACATCGTCTTTGAAAGTGACGTTTCAAAAACGTCGTTTTTTACTTCACAGAAAACGTCGTTTTTTTTCATCACAAAAAATGATCGTGTGTACGCGGCATAAGTACAAAAATCTTTTTTTCTACAGGAATAGGGTCCACTTTAGGGGTGCGCGCTATACGCGGGAGCACGCAATACCCCGATAACTACAGTAACTTATACAGCTCACTTCCTGTTTCTTGTCTGATAAAAAGCCTAGGCTTATGACATCATACATAGCTCTCTCTCTCACACTGGTGAGAGTTTGCCAGGAAGGGAGGAGAGATGAATCATAGGAGGGTCAATAAGAGCTGCAGAGCTGGGGGTGTGCCTCTGTGTGCCTCTGTGTAAATCCAGGCAGTGAACCGACAGCACTTTCAGCTGCCCACAGTTAAAATGGCTGCAAGCAGACTCAGCGGAGGGAGATTTCTGCAGCATATTTGGCAAGTACAGAATCACAGTGTATATAAAATATATGCAAAATGGTCGGAGGGAAGCTTCAGAATGGCAAAGATGTTTTTATTACAAATTATGTGAGCAGACTGCAGTTCCTCTTTACACTGTTTGTACAGTCGCATAGGGGTTGGTTTACTAATGGCAAACATGCTGTGCACTTTGCAAAGTTTAGTTGCTCCAGAGCTTAGTAAACAAGATAAAGCTTCACTTTGCAAAAAATACCCAATCACGTGCAAGGAGATTTAAAAAACAGAATTTTTGCTTGCACACGATTGGATGATGGAAGTCAGCAGAGCTCATTTACTAAGCTCTGGTCTGGAGCAGAGAACACAGTCTATTTGCCTTTTAGTAAAGCAAGCCCCCAGTGACTTTACTGGTATCTCCTCTGGATTATGCTGGCATTAATTATAATGTGTGTGTGTGTGTTTTTTTTTTAACCACTTCAGCCCCAGAAGATTTGGCTGCCCAATAACGAAGCCACTTTTTGCAATTCGGCACTGTGTCACTTTAACTGACAATTGCGCGGTCGCGCGACGTGGCTCCCAAACAAAATTGGCGTCCTTTTTCTTCCCACAAATAGAGATTTCTTTTGGTGGTATTTGATCACCTCTGCGGTTTTTATTTTTCGTGCTATAAACAAAAATAGAGCGACAATTTTGTACTTTTTGTTATAATAAATGTCCCTATTTCTATTTTTTTTAAAGCTAATTTTCTCCTCAGTTTAGGTCGATACTTATTTTTCTACATATTTTTGTTAAAAAAAAACGCAAAAAGCCTAAATTGAGTCTCCAACAGACACATTTTTGGAACTATTGACAATTATACTGTGATCAGTACTATAAAAATGCCCTGATTACTATTTAAATATCACTGGCAAGGAAGGGGTTAACCCCTGTGGCCTGGTACGGTTCAGAAGGGGGGGGTGCTCTCTCACCCCCCCCCCCTCTTTTCCTGTGGCCTGCCAGGTTAAGTGCTCGGATAAGGGTCTGGTATGAATTTTTGGGGGGTCCTATGCCAATTTAGTTATTTATTTTGGCGAAGGGTTCCCCTTAGGCGTACACACGATCGGTCTAAACCGATGAAAATGGACTGAAGTCCAGTTTCATCGGTCCAAACCAACCGTGTGTATGGCCCATCGGTCCGTCGTCCTTCGGACCAAAGTTTTAAAACTTGCTTTAAAATAGGACTGATGGACGCCTGACCATCGGACCAAACCGATCGGTTCAAAAACCTGCGCATGCTCAGAATCAAGTCGACGCATGCTTGGAAGCATTGAACTTTGTTTTTTCAGCACGTCGTTGTGTTTTACGTCACCGCGTACTGACACGATCGGTTTTTAAACTGATGGTGGGTAGGCACATCAGACCATCAGGCCACTTCAGCGGTGACCCAATGAAAACGGTCCGTCAGACGAGTCTCATGTGGACGGGGGAATCTTCCTGCTGTGCTATTGTATTCTGCTACTGGGGAGCCAATGATCAGTGATGCCAACTATTGCCAGCAGCACTGGTTGTACACAAGTAGACCAATCCTTCCTATAAAAGTAAAACGGCATGAGCATGCCAATTTTTGCCAATCAAATTATTTTTAGTCCAATTCCAATCACACATGGTTTAAATCCTTTAAATAGAAAAAAGCAGCACTCCATCATAGACCTCAAGAATATTTTGAGGCCAAAGAATGACATATAACATATAAAAAGATGCAAAGAAAATCGTCCCTATAATAGTAAAAACTCTGGATTATAAAAATAAATATGCATGTAGCGCCCCCTTGCTTTCAGCATGGGCACTCCGCTAAAGTTAGTTGGACTGGGAGAGTTACATTGCTCCCAGTCATGATTTACCTAAATTATGACCTCTGTTATTCCGGAAAAAGTCCACTGGGGCAGGCTGCATTCTAGGGATGTGGTATCATCTCTGGCCAGCAGTTGGAGCCAGAGGGGTTTCTGGCAATTCAAGTCTTCCCCAGCAGCCAATTGGAGGAGTTTCTTCCTCGCAGGGCATGCTGGGGAGGGGTATATCTGTGACAGGTGTCATGTGTTCTAAAAAATCTTTGCGGGGTCCCGGTTCCAGTTGCGGCATCCACCTTTAGGGTGTGCGCATCCATGGACCCCACTGGCGCGGCCCACCTGGCCAAGCTTACAGGCTTCACCGAGCCTCAACCGGAGGCGAAAGGGGACCCCAGTGACTTACTGGGTTCCCAGTCCTATTGAATGGATCCCAGGGTGGGTGCCGTGCGATTGGGGAACCGGCTCGAGGGGAACCCAGAGGCAGGTTGTCCACAGGGCCTGAACGAACCAATCGGGGATCTGGTGACCGGGATGCTGACAGGTACACTTTGCTGTCTCCTGGTGACCTGTACTAGAATCTACTGGGAGGCTTCGCTCTGTTCATTCACCTATCTTATCTAACGTAACTGGCCTGTGGCTGAGGCCCTAGAGCCAGGTCTGTGTTAAGATCTGTTCCTCCCAGACATCTAAAGTGACACCTCGGTTGCCAGGTTAGTGAAAGAAAACCTGTCCGTGGGCACTTCACCCACTCAGGCAGGAGTGGCGACGAGTTTACAAATTGATACTACTGAGGGCAGGCTTGCCCATTCATACCCAGGCCTGACACCGCAAGTTCTCCTCTTCTTTCATCAACCTTTCTATTCCTTCCTAACTGAAGTTGATGTTGGCCGTGTTGGCCTGGAAATAAAGCATTGGAAAACACTTTATTGACTGTCTGGACCTCCGCTCACTACTTTGTTCCTGCATCACACCCCTAGACAACGCTGGGGTAACGTAATGTGCCGATCCCAACAATCAATCAGCGGCTCCTTCGGGAGTATCGCTACACGCAAGTAAAAAATAATGTAGCGCTCACCCCTGAAGGAGCCGCTGAATTATCGGGTCTTCTGTTTCACCTCTGTGACACACCACAAACAATGAATCCACAGCACACCAGCACACCTTGTGAAGCTTTATAACAGATTTAATGACTGTGGGATAGAACAAAAGCTCTTAAAGCGGATGGTTCACCTCAAAAAGATATTAAAAGCCAGCAGCAACAAATACTGCAGCTGCTGACTTTTAATATTAGGACACTTACCTGTCCTGGAGTCCAGCGGCGTCCGTAGCAGAGGACGAGCGATCACTCGTCTCCCTGCTGCTCCCCCCTCCATCCACGGTGAGGGAACCAGGAAGTGAAGCGCTGCGGCTTCACTGCCCGGTTCCCTACGGCGCATGCGCGAGTCGCGCTGCGCCCGGCGATTGGCTCCCGCTGTGTGCTGGGAGCCGAGAGTTCCCAGCACACAACGGGAAAAGCCCGTCTTTTGCCCGAGACTGCGGGCCGGAAGTGGGTGCGGATACCTGTCTTTAGACAGGTATCTGCACCCCCCTCCCCCCTGAAAGGTGTCAAATGTGACGCCGGAGGGGGGGAGGGTTCCGATCAGCGGATCTTCACTTTAGGGTGGAGATCCGCTTTAACGTCTCCCCACTCTAATATGATACAACTAATAACAGGATGAGATAATACGTTTAGATTGAATGCAATGAACAGTAATATATATATTTAGCAGTATCTACCCCACCCTAAACTACTGGCCAGTAGTACTGTCCTAGGCTAGCCAATGTTGGGGCCCTGGCTGTATGGCAGATGTAGGAAATAGAAAAGGTTAAATTGCGCTCATTAATACAATCAAAAATAGCTGCGATCATAAAAGTGTTATACAACACAAGAATACTGTAACCAAAAAATGAGATCGCGCTGAAAATTACATGTAAATAACTCCAAACGGCTATTATAACATGTATACAGATAAATGTTATCTAAGTGGTTTAGCTAATTCAGCATGTGCACAGATAAAACATTTCCAAAATATAGATAAATATCTCCAACGTAAATGTCCATCAGCATATGGGTGAGTTCATCGATATATATTCCCACAGGTGCCAAAATCACACGGTTGGAAAAGTGTGGTATAGAAAGAACCTCCACCGAAGTCATATAAAGCCTCTTACCAGACGAACATATATTATGGGCATAATATAGTTAATGCTGCTCCTTAGCAATCAGGGAGAGATCCAATGCGGACAGCATCAAGTTGCAGAAATCAAGGCGAAAAAACACATCAGCCGGCCGGCTTGAATACACAGCCCGTATTCAGGGTAGAGAGATGGAAAACACGCGGTGACGTCAGAACGTCTCCTCCCTACGTTTCGTCTGAGCAGACTTGATCACGGGACATACCCTTGTTGCAATGGCCAACGGCCGCTCACCACTTCCAGTGTCTCTTTGGGAAAGGAGGATGATTGTCTGCGGAAGCGAATGTCCCTCTCTCCTCAGACCGACGTCTGTGAAATGGATGCAGCCTTCTAAAGCCTCCGGCAGGACATCTCAGATCGTCTAGGGGCTGTCTGGGGAACCTGGCAATAATCTCCGTCAGCTCCGTCGGCTCCACTCACTCAGTTGGGCAGGCTGGATTACTCCAGTGGCTGGATCGGCCATGCGACCAGGCCTCAGTTCGATCGCTCAAAACACAGTCTCTCCCTGTTTCAGTAGACGAACATCAGTCTCTCAAAGCACTACTGCATAGAGCCTGCGTCTCAGTGGCAAACCCACAGCTCTGACACAAACCGTCTTAAATCACCCTGTGATGCAGATCTATCTTCCCTGGATGACTGTCCCAGACTGAGGCTGCTCTGCAGATCCAACCCATAAATCTTCTGTTTCCTTTTCCACAGCCTCCTAGGAAATGCAGTTCTCAAGCCCCTTTCAGTAGAAATGTATCCATATATCTGCTCTGTACTGCAATCTCCACAATCTGTGCTCTCTGGCTCCACCTGCGCTGCAATATATGTATTTCCTCTTAAAGGGCTGAAAATCACAACAGGGCTACATTCTCCCCCTACTTAAAGTCTTTGGGTCCCCCCCAAAGGGTAAACTGCGTTTGTAAGTTCTACAGACAATATATACAGTATAAAAGACACATATAAAGTTTATACTAGACCACTTGAATACCTTTACTGCGCATAGATAGATGCAGTCTATGACAACGTCTAGCAAGTGGGGTGGGCAGAGGAACACTCCACCAAGGTGTGCTGATGGCCTGGATTGGACACAAGTCCTTTGATACCTCTGTGGTTAGGGTGGACACCTCGGGTGATCTGCGTACAGTAGTGATAGCTTCCTCTGTGCTGTTCCCTGGTGAGTCATAAGTGAGTCTCTGAGGAGGTCGCACCAGTCGTTTGGACCTTGATCCTAAAAGCCAGGATGGACCTTCATCTGCTGAGTCCTCTTCTACTTGCTGTGTTAACTGAGGGAATTCAGTTTCCTTTCCAACTGGCTGAACAGGGGCATCTTCCAGCACTGAGGTTTCTGGCAAGAGACTTTCCACTTGAGAGGGTACAGAATTATCCTTGTTTGCTTGAAGCACAAATTCAGGGGCATCTGGTCTCAAATTGCTCAAATCCTGCTCAGAAGTCATAATAGTTGCATGAACATCCATAGGTTCAGATGGCCACATCCAACTCGGACACACATCTTCCTCATCGCTGTCGTCCTCACTTTCTCTTGTAGAAGGTGGCTGTTGGGACCGGGTAACAGGTGCTTGACGGGAAGTGAATGGAATGGGTGAAGGAGACTCATCTCTATCTGGTACCCGCACAACTTCATTCAGAGGTAGGAGATGATTCCAATGCCAATTCTTCAGTGGCCCAGTCCTTCTCTCTGGTCGAATCTGGTACACTGGCAGGCCAGGCAATTGTTTACAGACGATGTAGATCTGAGAACTCCATCTATCAGCTAGTTTGTGCCTGGCCGAAGCACCCACATTTCTTAATAGAACTCGATCACCTGGCTGTAAATCCTGTACCCGAACCCTCAAGTCGTAGTTCCGTTTGTTTCTTTGTTCTCTACTCCCGGATGTCAAATGGGCCTTCTCAAATGCAGACGCCAGGTTTCTCCTCAGTCTATCCACATAACCCTGGTGAGAGGCAATAGACGTCTGGTCAAGGGAGAGGCCCAAAGCTAAATCTACTGGCAATCGGGCTTCTCTTCCAAACATGAGGCGGTACGGTGAGTATCCTGTAACATCACTTTCTGTGCTATTGTAAGCATGCACAATGGTAGAGATATGCCGTCTCCAGTGCTGTTTCTCCCTGGTCGACAGTGTTCCCAACATATTGAGTAGAGTCCGATTGAATCTCTCTGGTTGTGCATCACCCTGGGGGTGATAGGGGGAGGTTCTTGACTTCTGAATCCCCAATAGATCCAAGAGCTGCCTGATGAGTCGACTTTCAAAGTCTCTGCCTTGATCAGAATGGATCCTCTGAGGTAGATCATATTGAACGAAGAACTTTTCTACTAGGACTTTGGCTACAGTAGGAGCACGTTGATCTTTGATTGGAAAAGCTTGAGCATAACGGGTAAAGTGGTCTGTCACCACTAGGACATTTCCCTGTCCACTAGTGTCAGGCTCTAAGCACAGGAAGTCAATACACACCAGGTCCATAGGCCCTTGACTCTGTAGATGGCTCATTGGAGCAGTCCTAGAAGGTAAAGTTTTCCTCTGGATACATCTTAGACAGGAATGGCAGTAGCTTTCAACTTCGGATCTCATGCAGGGCCAATAGAATCTGTCTCGGACCAGTTTAAAAGTTTTCTCTGCTCCTAAGTGACCATGGTCATCATGCAAAGCTTTCAGCACATTTTCTCTATGATTCTCTGGGAGGAACAACTGATGCTTTTCTTCTAAGCCATCCGAGGGGCCCCTCGATCTGCAGTCGAATGCTCTACCACTGAGCTATATCCCCTTCCATTCTAGTAGGGCATAGGTATGGGAGACTTCTTGATCTATTTTTGTGTCTATTACAAACACTTTCTGGTCAGGTGCTAGTGTAGTTACTGCTTGACGTATCTGTTCCTCTGTCCATTTGTCAGCAGGAATGTCCATTACTACACTCAGCCCTAATTGGCCATTTTGTTCTTTGCACCACTCTGCTGCGGGGGTTTGGATCCATTGCTGGCTCGTTTGTGCGGTTATCACTTCAGGAGAGGTATCAGAAGAGATCCCGGACGAGGCCCCCACGTGTAGCGCTCACCCCCGAAGGAGCTGCTGAATTATCGGGTCTTCTGTTTCACCTCTGTGACACACCACAAACAATGAATCCACAGCACACCAGCACACCTTGTGAAGCTTTATAACAGATTTAATGACTGTGGGATAGAACAAAAGCTCTTAACGTCTCCCCACTCTAATATGATACAACTAATAACAGGATGAGATAATACGTTTAGATTGAATGCAATGAACAGTAATATATATATTTAGCAGTATCTACCCCACCCTAAACTACTGGCCAGTAGTACTGTCCTAGGCTAGCCAATGTTGGGGCCCTGGCTGTATGGCAGATGTAGGAAATACCCTTGTTGCAATGGCCAACGGCCGCTCACCACTTCCAGTGTCTCTTTGGGAAAGGAGGATGATTGTCTGCGGAAGCGAATGTCCCTCTCTCCTCAGATCGACGTCTGTGAAATGGATGCAGCCTTCTAAAGCCTCCGGCAGGACATCTCAGATCGTCTAGGGGCTGTCTGGGGAATCTGGCAATAATCTCCGTCAGCTCCGTCAGCTCCACTCACTCAGTTGGGCAGGCTGGATTACTCCGGTGGCTGGATCGGCCATGCGACCAGGCCTCAGTTCGATCGCTCAAAACACAGTCTCTCCCTGTTTCAGTAGACGAACATCAGTCTCTTAACCACTTCAATACCCAGCCATAGACAATTGACGGCCTGGGATGGGATTTACCATCCTAAGTGGCCGTCAATTGACGGCCTGGGTATTGCAGGCGAATATCTGGACGATGCCTGCAGCCAGAGGCATCATCCAGATATCCATCTCTTCAGCCGGCGATTCTGCACAATGTAAGAACGATCATAGCGGCGGTTCCGCCGCTTGATCGTTCTTACAGGCCGCGGGAGGGGACATCCCCCCCCTCCCGCCGCCATCCGGTGCTTCTCCGGGCTTACCTGTACCTTCGGGGGCCCGGAGAACGAATCGTCGGCGGTGGCAGGAAGCATAGAGATGACTGGTGACCAGATGGTCACCAGTCATCTCTATGACCGTCGGAGGACCCGGGCGCGATCTGATGACGTCACGCCCGGGTCCCCGTATGTAAACAAAGCCGCAATTGCGGCTGTAAGTCACCATTCATGAGATCGGTGAATTTTTTTTCACCAATCTCATGGTTTCCAGCCTGGAGGTGAGATGTGAGGTCTTATTGACCCCACATCTCTCCATAAAGAGGACCTGTCACACACATTTCCTATTACAAGGGATGTTTACATTCCTTGTAATAGGAATAAAAGTGGAAAAAAAAAAAAAAATCAAAAAAAGTGTAAAAATATATAAAGTATAAGTAAAAAAAAAAAAATAAAAGATAAAAAAAAAATTAAAACGCCCCTGTCCCCGATAGCTCGCGTGCAGAAGCGAACGCACACGCAAGTCCCGCCGACATATGTAAACGCCGTTTAAACCACACATGTGAGGTATCGCCGCGTGCGTTAGAGTGCCAGCAACTAATCTAGCACTAGATCTCCTCTGTAAATCTAAACTGTAACCTGTAAAAAATAAATAAAGCGTTGCCTATGGAGATTTTTAAGTACCGAAGTTTGGCGCCATTCCATGAGTGTGCGCATAATTAAAGCGTGACATGTTGGGTCTCTATTTACTCGGTGTAACATAATCTTTCACATAATACAAAAAAATTGGGCTAACTTTAGTGTTTTGTTATTTTTTTAATTCATAAAACAATTTTTTTTACAAAAAAAAGGCGTTTGAAAAATAATTGCGTAAATACCGTGCAAGATAAAACTTTGGAATGACCGTCATTTTATTCCCTAGGGTGTCTGCTAAAAAAAACATATATAATGTTTGGGGGTACTGTGTAATTTTCTAGCAAAATAATGATGATTATTACATGTAGGAGAGAAGTGTCAGAATAGGCCCGGTATGGAGGTGGTATAAAAGCCTAGTATTGAAGCGGTTAAAGCACTACTGCATAGAGCCTGTGTCTCAGTGGCAAACACACAGCTCTGTCACAAGCCGTCTTAAATCACCCTGTGATGCAGATCTATCTTTCCTGGATGACTGTCCCAGACTCCGGCTGCTCTGCAGATCCAACCCATAAATCTTCTGTTTCCTTCTTCTGGGAAATGCAGTTCTCAAGCCCCTTTCAGTAGAAATGTATCCATATATCTGCTCTGTACTGCAATCTCCACAATCTGTGCTCTCTGGCTCCACCTGCGCTGCAATATATGTATTTCCTCTTAAAGGGCTGAAAATCACAACAGGGTTACAATAATTTTTGTAGAAAAGTCATTACATTTTACCAATAAAATTATTTTTAAACCCAGAGTAATCAGACAGTCTTCTAATCTGCGATCGAGAACCTCAAGACCTCAAGAATTTATTGAGATCAAAACAAGATTTATAACAAAACAGATGCAAAAAGTTTCCTTGCTCTAAAAGTGAGAAGTCATAATTACAAAAAATAAATATGCCAATAAAAATAATGTATAAAAAAAGTAATTATTTTTTTACCAATAAAATAATTGTACAGTAAAACCTTGGATTATGAGCATAATTCATTCCAGAAACATAAACATGAAAACAGAAACATGCTTGTAATCCAAAGCACTTGTATATCAAAGCAAATTTCCCCATAAGAAATAATAGAAACTCAAAAGATTTGTTCCACAACTATTTATTTATAGGTCCTTCAGATTATAGTCCATATAAAAAGATTATAGCAATGTGATAGGTTGTGTGACCATAAAATGTCCATCCACAAATGGAAGCCTCCACAAGGGGATTAGAAGTAAAATCCAGCAGGAGCCACAGAGTATAAAAGAGAAGAGAGGCGCCTCTAGTGCCCTGTACACACGATCAGGCTTTTGCCCGGCCAAATCACATTGAAATTCCGACGGAATTCATTGGATTATGATGAAAAAACTCAGGTGGGGCTACACACGATTGGAATATCCGATGGAAATTCCGATCGTGTGTACAAGGCATAAGTGTAGCAATACGTTTCATCGGTTCAAACCGACCGTGTGTACAGCCCATCGGTCAGTTGTCCTTCAGTCCAAAGTTTTAAAACTTGCTTAAAAATCGGACTGATGGACGCCTGACCATAGGCCCAAAACGATGGTTAGTACGCAAAAGCATCGGTTCAAAAACCCGGGCATGCTCAGAATCAAGTCGACGCATGCTTGGAAGCATTGAACTTCATTTTTTTCAGCGCGTCGTGTTTTACATCACCGCGTTCTGACCCGATCGGTTTTTGGACTGATGGTGTGTACTCACATCAGACCATCAGTCTGTGAACCGGTGAAAACGGTCCGTCGGACCATTCTCATCGGGTTGGACCGATCATGTGTACGCGGCCTTAGAGGCGCCTCTATTCTCTTTTTACATGGCGCTACTCTTATATCAAGACATCGCTTGTATATCAAGTCAAAGTTTATTAAAACATTTTGCTTATCTTACAAAACGCTCTCAAATCAAGTTACTCTCAAATCAAAGTTTTACTGTAATTGTAATAAACAAAACAGGTTAAAAAAAAGCATCCATCCCATAAAAATAGGAAGTTGTGATTGTAAAAATTAATATGCAAGTAAAAAAATTAAAATGAATGAAAAAGTCATTATTTTGTTAACAATAAAATAATTTAAATTATTTTCTAAAAAAAAGCACCTTTCCTATAAATAGTAAGAGGTCATAATTATACAAGTAAATATGCAAGTAAAAAAATAATGAATAAAAAAGTAATTGTTTTATAACAATAAAATAATTCTAATTATTTTCGAATTGCCAAAACAGTAAATATGCAAGTAAAAATTTATGAAAAAAAGTCATTATTTTTAAACAATAACATAATTGTAATTATTTTCTAATAAAAAAAAACAGCTGCTAAGAAAAGCACCCTTCCTTAAAAAAAAAGTAAGAAGTCATAATGAATAAAAAAGTCATTATTTTTTTAACAATAAAATTATTTTAATTATGTTCTAAGTACCAAAACAGGTGCTAAAATATTCACTTGTCCTAAAGAAAAAGTAAGACGTCATAATTATAAAAAATAAATATGCAGGTGAAAAATAATGAATAAAAAAGTCATTATTATTTAACAAAAAAATCATTTTAATTTTTTGACCAACAAAACATGGTTCTAATCCTTGAAACAGAAAAATAAAGAACAATAATTCATACAAGAATGTCATTAAAAAATACTGATCATTAATATCTGACATAACATATACATACAAAAGTAGGGGGAAGGTATTCCTGAGAGTATTGCTCATGCAATGTCTGGTAACCTAGCTTGGCATTTAGTCTTGTGATAAATATGCCTGTGGGTTTTCCAAGCAACAATAAATAATTTGAATTATTTTCTAATTACCAAAACAGATGCTAAAAAAAGCACCCTCCTATAAAAAGTAAGACGTCATAATTATAATTATTTATTATAAAATAAATATGCAAGTAAAAAATCATGAATAAAAAAATCATTATTTTTTAACAATATATTTTTTTTTAATTATTTTCTAATTACCAAAACAGATGCTAAAAAAGCACCCTTCCTATAAAAAGTAAGAAGTCATAATTATAAAAAAAATTATGCAAGTAAAAAATAATGAATAAAAAAAGTCACAATAAAATAATTAGAAACTGTTGACCAATAAAACATGGTTCTAATTCTTGAAACAGAAAAGGTAAGTGCTCCATCATAGACCTCAATAATGTATTGAGAACAAAGCAAGATACATAACAAAACAGATGCAAGAAGCATCCTTCCTATAAAAGTGGGAAGTCATGATTATAAAAAATAAATATGCAAATAAAAATAATGTTTAAAAAAGTCAATATTTTTTAACAATAAAATCATTTTAATTATTTTTTAATAACCAAAACAGATGCTAAAAAAGCACCCTTTCTATAAAAAGTAAGAAATCATAACTATAAAAATAAATATGCAAGTAAAAAAATTATGTTTAAAAAAGTCATTATTTTTTAACCTTAAAATAATTTTAATTTTTTTCTAATTACCAAAACAGATGCTAAAAAAAACACCCTTCCTATAAAAAGCAAGAAGTCATAATTATAAAAATAAATATGTAAGTAAAAAATAATACAAAAAATGATTATTTTTTAACAATAAAATAATTTTAATTATTTTCTAATTACCAAAACAGATGTTTAAAAAAGAACCTTTCCTAGAAAAAGTAAGCAGTCATAATTCTAAAAATAAATATGCAAGTAAAAAAATAATGAATAATAAAAAAAAAAATGGTTCTAATCCTTAAAAGATAAAATGCCAGTGCTCCACCATAGACCTCAATAATGTATATATAAAAAAAAAAAGTCATTATTTTTTAACAATAATTTTTTTTTCTTATTACCAAAACAGTCATAAATATAAAAATATTTCTTAACCATAACATTTTTTAATTATTTTCTTTTTTCTTTCTTTTTTCTTTCTTTTTTTTAACCAATTTATTTTCTAATTACAAAAACATGTGCTAAAAAAAGCACACCCTTCCTATAAAAAGTAAGAAATTATAATTATAATTAATTATAAAAATAAACAATGAATTAAAAAGTCATTATGTTTTACCAATAAAATAATTGTAATTATTTTCTAATTACCAAAACAGATGCTAAAAAAACACCCTTCCTATAAAAAGTAAGAAATCATAATTATAGAAAATAAATATGCAAGTAAAAAATAATGAATAAAAAAAAAAAAAAATTGACCACCAAAACATGGTTCTAATCCTTGAAAGATAAAACGCCAGTGCTCCATCTTAGACCTCAAGATTTTGTTGAAAGCAAAATACAAAAGGTTAAAAAAAAACATCCTCCACCAAAGTTTTGGGTCCCCTTGGCTCGGTTCTAACCCTTCCACATTCTATCCAAAATAATAAAATAAAAAGTTTTGGCACTTCAATCACCTTTTCTTAAAAGTATTAAAAATCAATTTTTTAGCAAACCTCTCCTGAGGTCCTTCAAGCCCTGGACTCTTTGATTACCTGTAAAACAAAATTCAGTGGTCCATTTCATGGGGTCCACATCTTGCCATATTGCTTGTCCTCCACGTTCTTTCTCAGTCCCCCAATCTACGACTTGTTCTTCAGAATTCAATCATTTAGTAAAGTCTTCTCCCCTTCGTGCTCTCTGACTGGTGTGACTGGTGTGACTGGTGTGAATATTCTCTTTGCACACAGGGTGTGATGATTACGAGAGTCTCAAAGACAAAAGCAGAAGTAAGAGTCGGAAAGAAACACCAGAAGCCTGCTTAGCGAGAAGTTAAGTCCCCCTTGGGATCGGGTATCACACACATATAATTACGTGTTAATATGTCAATTATATCGATGCTTTGGCTTTCAATGAAAGTTGTGAGTAATTATGAAGTGTTGCTTAAGCAGGAGAAAGTATAAAATATCTTCAGACCTCCTACCATTTAAAGTGATATAAACAAAAATATGATATATCGCGGCGTAGCAATCATTAACCACTTGCCCACTGGGCGGCACTTAAACCCCCCTCCAATTTTCAGTGTAGCGCCCCCTTACTTTCAGAAGGGACGCTATCTGTAAATTTAGTGGGGTGAGAGACTTATGTGCTCTCACCCAGGTTGATTTGTGTTGAATTAAGCTGCTGTCAGCCCTGAATTATCCTGTGGGTCGTTCTGTGCTCCAGGGATGCAGTTCCATCTCTGGGCGGCAGGTGGCGCCAAAGGGATTCAGGCAGAGCCACTTTTCCCCTGCAGCCAATTGGAGGAGTGTTTCCCTCGCGGGGCATGCTGGGGGAGGGTATATCTGTGGCAGACGCAATTCTTCGGGGTTCTTCACGGGTTTCTGGTTCCAGGTGCGGCACCCACCTTCAGGGTGTGCGCACGTCACGGGCCCCACCACTATGACCTACCTGGCCGGGGCCCGTACTATGCAGAGTTCCTTACTTTGGGCCCTCATGGCTCAGAGCAACTAAGTTGCTGAGGGGCCCCAGTGACTTACTGGGTCCCTATACTTCAAAAGGACTTGACTGAGAGAATACGCTCTACTGCTCTCGAGTATGGGACCTGTGGCAGTGGCTTTTACTAATTTACTAGAGCCAAGTCAGTGGCAGAGACTTGTTCCTTTTCAGCTTTCTCAGTGACACTCTGGCTACCAGGCCTGTGGGAGAGGCCTGTCCGGGTGCACTGCACCCACTCCGGCGGGAGTGGCGACGGGAGAAAAGAATACACTCTAGAGGCAGGACTGCTTCTCTTCGATACCCATAGCCTGACTCTGCAAAGTTATTCTCTTCACCAACCTATCCTGTCTACCTCAAGTTGACTGTTGGTCGATGTTGGACCGACAATAAAACATTATGAAAACGTCAACCATTGGCTTGGACATTCCGTTATTGCTCTCACAAGTTGCTGCCATCAATTTCCCTAGACATATCAAAGGTAACTTAACTTATGCCGATCCCACATCTAACCAGCGGCTCCTGAATGGGGTAGTGCTACATCAATTTTCAACGCTGATGCACTTTGAATGACAATTGCGCGGTCATACAACGCTGGAGCCAAATGACATTTTATAAACAGATAATGTGGCACTGTGGGCACAGATAAGGTGGCACTGATGGTCACTGATGGGTGGCACTGATGGGTGGCACTGATGGAGGCACTAATGGGTGGCACTGATGGGAGCACTGATGGGTGGCACTGATAGGTGACACTGATGGGCACTGGTAGGTGACACTGATGAGCACTGGTAGGTGACACTGATAAGCACTGGTAGGTCGGCACTGGTAGGTGACACTGCTAGGTGGCACTGTGGGCTCTGATGGGTGGCACTGAGGGGGCACTAATATGGGAACTGGGTGGCACTGATGGGTGGCACTGTGGACACTGATGGGTGGAACTGATGGGGCACTGATGGGTGGCACTGATGGGGACACTGATGGGGGGCACTGGTAGGTGACACTGATGGGCACTGGTAGGTGACACTGATGAGCACTGGTAGGTCACACTGTTAGGTAGCACTGTGGGCTCTGATGGGTGGCACTATGGGCATTGATGGGTGGCACTGATGGGGGGCACTGATTGGTGGCACTGATAGGGGCACTGGTGGCACTGATGGGCACTGATAGGTGGCACTGATGGGCACTAGTAGGTGACACTGATGGGCACTGGTAGGTAACACTGATAAGCACTGGTAGGGCGGCAGTGGTAGGTGACACTGGTAGGTAACACTGATAAGCACTGGTAGGGCGGCAGTGGTAGGTGACACTGCTAGGTGGCACTGTGGGCTCTGATGGGTGGCACTGTAAGCACTGGTGGGTGGCACTGTGAGCAGAACTATGGGTTCTGATGGGTGGCACTGTGGGTGTTCACTGGCAGGTGGCTCTCCTTCATGATGGCACAGTGGCGACAATTGATGGCACAGTGACTGCGTTTGATGGCATGGCACAACGGTGACAATTGATGGGCACAGTGGTGATAAATGATGGCACAGTGGCTGCGTTTGATGGCATGGCACAGTGGCGACAATTGATGGCACAGTGGCTGCATTTGATGGGCACAGTGACTGCATTTGATGCGCACAGTGAGGCTGCAATTGATTTTTTTTTTTTCGTTTGTTTGCGCCCCCCCAAAAAATGTGAGCACCAGCCACCACTGGGTCCATATAGTGAACTTGGTGTTGAGTTATTCATTTTTTGGTCAACACAGATGACAAGGGGGCACTGTTTACATCCAGAGTAAAAGAGATTTCATCTCCAAATACGGAAAGGTTTCTTCACAGTAAGCTGTGAAAATGTGGAATAGACTCCCTTCAGAGATGGTTCTGGCCAGCTCAGTAGATGGCACAGTGGCGACAATTACTGGGCACAGTGGCGACAATTGACGGCACAGTGACTGCGTTTGATGGCATGGCACAATGGTGACAATTGATGGGCACAGTCGCGATAAATGATGGCACAGTGGCTGCGTTTGATGGCATGGCACAGTGGCTGCATTTGATGGCATGGCACAGTGGTGACAATTGATGGCACAGTGGCTGCATTTGATGGGCACAGTGACTGCATTTGATGCGCACAGTGAGGCTG
Organism: Rana kukunoris; assembly: GCA_029574335.1. Lineage (NCBI taxonomy): Eukaryota > Metazoa > Chordata > Amphibia > Anura > Ranidae > Rana > Rana kukunoris. The sequence continues at coordinate 11,002,461 of CM056058.1, forward strand.
CAATTGATTTTTTTTTTTTCGTTTGTTTGCGCCCCCCCAAAAAATGTGAGCACCAGCCACCACTGGGTCCATATAGTGAACTTGGTGTTGAGTTATTCATTTTTTGGTCAACACAGATGACGAGGGGGCACTGTTTACATCCAGAGTAAAAGAGATTTCATCTCCAAATACGGAAAGGTTTCTTCACAGTAAGCTGTGAAAATGTGGAATAGACTCCCTCCAGAGATGGTTCTGGCCAGCTCAGTAGATGGCACAGTGGCGACAATTACTGGGCACAGTGGTGACAATTGATGGCACAGCGGTGACAATGGGCACAGTGGCGACAATTGACGGCACAGTGACTGCGTTTGATGGCATGGCACAATGGTGACAATTGATGGGCACAGTCGCGATAAATGATGGCACAGTGGCTGCGTTTGATGGCATGGCACAGTGGCTGCATTTGATGGCATGGCACAATGGCGACAATTGATGGCACAGTGGCTGAATTTGATGCGCACAGTGAGGCTGCAATTGATTTTTTTTTTCGTTTGTTTGCGCCCCCCCAAAAAATGTGAGCACCAGCCACCACTGGGTCCATATAGTGAACTTGGTGTTGAGTTATTCACTTTATGGTCAACACTGAGGACAAGGGGGCACTGTTTACATCCAGAGTAAAAGAGATTTCAACCCCAAATACGGAAAGGTTTCTTCACAGTAAGAGCGGTGAAAATGTGGAACAGACTCCCTCCAGAGGTGGTTCTGGCCAGCTCAGTAGATTGCTTTAAGAGAGGCCTGGATTCTTTCCTAAATGTACATAATATAACGGAGTACTAAGATTTGTAGGTAAAGTTGATCCGGGGTAAATCCGATTGCCTCTCGGGGGATCAGGAAGGAATTTTTTCCCCTGCTGTAGCAAATTGGATCATCGCTCTGCTGTTTTTTTTTTCCTTCCTCTGGATCAACTGTGCAGTTATGGCGTTGGGCGTATGGGATTGTACTGTGTTTTTTTGTTTTGTTTGTTTATTTATTTTTTTGTGGTTGAACTGGATGGACTTGTGTCTTTTTTCAACCTGACTAACTATGTAACTATATAACTATGGCCTGGAATAAGCTCTCTCTGTAACACATCGGCACTAGGGTGACCACATTTCCAAACTACAATTCTGGGACACACCCCCTTCCCAAAAATCAGCTTGTGCTGTAATGAATCACAGCACAGTGATTGGACACAGGAGGCAGGATTTATAAATTCTCCAATCACAAACAGGGGGCGGGGATTGTGCTCCTCCAGGCATTCCAGGCCAGGACAAATACTGTCAGTGATGTGGCGGCCTTTTTTGGGGGCATCAGATTGGCCTGGGGGTGGCTGTGTCAGTTTCATTCTGGGACACTGTATTGTCCTGAAATGAAGGTGCCCGGGAAAGACCTGCAAAATGCGGGACTGTCCCGGGCAATCCGGGACATGTGGTCACCCTAATCGGCACATGCACAGGGGCAGGGGAGAACTTCTCGTCTAGGCAAGAAATGTGACAGTTTTGCTGTGCAGTACAAATAAATTACTTTTCCAAAATAAAATGTCCCTTAGTAAGAGAGGGGGAAGGGAGAAGATAATGTGATACAACATGACAGTTCTGCTTTATGCTACCATAAATAATTTTTTCCTGTGAATTGTATTATTTTCTATAGTAAAACTGGCATCATAATAACCTTTTGAACTGTTTAAAAAATAGTTATAGTCCTCTGCCTATTATAAATTCTAAATTTTAAAGTTCTACATAAACCAAAGAGTCTGTGAGTCTCTAGACTCGGTTCTATTAAGAAAGACATTGCAACAACAAAAGGAAGTAGAGGATTTGTTGCTGCACCAGAGGAAATAAGACTGTTGGTTAACTTGAAAATAATTTATCCAATGGTGTCAACAGGAAATTATTTTTGTGAAATGTGTTATAAAGGACAGCCCGTTATAACACATTATACGTTATAACACATGTTGTGTAGTGGGGGAGCATGTGCAATATTTAGGCAGTTCCTGTGTGGACCCAGGGGTGGTGACCATGTCTTAACTGTGTACCGCAAGCAAAGGGAACTAGCAGACTCAGCCTTGCATATGGAGTCACTTATTAGACTGTGCACGCTGAAATACTTTGTTTCAGAATTTGGTTTTAGTCTGAAAAATAAACAACTGTGCATTTATTTTCTCCATCAGCCCATCCCCAACAGTTGCTACATCTGGTATCCAGGGCTGGACTGGGACAAAACTTTGGCCTTGGACTTCATCCAGAGTGGCTCACTTTGACAGGTCTCTCCCATGGCGGCAGGACAGGAGCGGAGAGGGGGGTCGGCGGTCCGCTGTCATGGAAGCTGGCCCACTGAGCCATCAGCCCACCGGGAAACTCCCGGTAGTCCCGATGGCCAGTCCATCCTTGCTGGTATCTCTTGACCCTCCCTCTCAGATTGTAAGCTCCAACCAGCAGAGCTCTCTGATTCCTACTGTATTAAATTGTGATGTAATTGCACTTGTCTACCCTCATGTTTCAAAGCGCTGCACAAATTGTGGGAGATACACTAATAGATTGTGTATAATAATAATATTCATATGCATGCCCACAGGGTGTGACGGGTGTGCCCAGGCACACCCTAATCATCCCTGTGCTCTGTCTGTGCCTTCACACCTTTTGCTAGTGCTGACTGCCTGCAACATGTCTGTCCCTCCCTGTGTAGCTCACAGTCACCACCACTGAGGTCCAGGCCGGCAAAAACAGCTGTGCTGCGAGTGGGAGGATTGAGAAGGGAACTAGGGACCACAGCCGCGTAGTAACCCAGCTGATGGCTTTTCCGATGCAGCTGCTATAGTTACGGCTGCAGGTCCCGCATGCTCTGGGGGAGTGATCTACATCTGCACTCCACCCCCCCCCCCCCTCCGGTCTCTCTCTCCCTTAGAAGCAGCGGACTAGTGGAGCCTGGAGAGCGGCAGGTGAGTGGCTGCAGCCTGCTCGATCGAGGGGTTACAACACTGAGCAGGGTAGGCAGTGGGCAAATGAGGGTCCAAAAAAAGGCAACCAACCAATCGATCATATGTACCATACCCATGCTTGTCACTGTCAGCCAAAAAGTATGTTTTATATATATATATATATATCTATAGATATATATATCTATCTATCTATCTATCTATCTATATATATATATATATATATATATATATATATATAATTTGTAGCGCTACCCCCGCAGGAGCCACTGGATAGATTTGGGATCGGCGTGTCACCTCTGTAGCATGTCTAGGGGTACGATGATGAACAGATGATGTAAGCAATGACGGAATGTCCAAACAGCAAGGTGAATGAATGAATGAATGAATGAAAACTTATATAGCGCGGCACATGCGAACTGAATCGCCTCTGGGCGCTTGTTGTTCCTGTCTCCTTTGATATCAAAAGAGAAAAGTCTTGACCTTTTTCCTGAATGCTAGGTGGTTCTCCTCCAACCGAATGCTGGTTGGTAAAGCGTTCCATAGTCTAGGACCTTGGATCGCGAATCTTCTTTCTCCTTTGGACTTGAAGTTGGCTTTCGGAACCTGGAGCAGGTTCTGATTAGTGGATCGCAAAACGCGATTGGGGTTATGAGCTTTTATTATTTCGCATAAATAAAGGGGGGCATTCCCATGGACACATCTATGCGTAAGACAGAGAGCTTTAAAAGCAATTCTGTCTTTAACTGGCAGCCAATGAAGGGCTCTCAGTGAAGGTGAGATGGATTCCCAGGGTTTTTTCCCAGTCACAAGTCTGGCGGCCGTATTCTGAACGACTTGCAGACGAGCGATTTGGTATTTGGGGAGTCCGAGGTAAAGGGCATTTGCATAATCCAACCTGGAGTTTACAATTGCTCCCACCACGACCGCTAAATCCTCTTTAGGGATGAACGGAGTGAGTCTGCGTAGTAGGCGCAGCAGATGGTGAGATCCGCTGACTACTGATCCTATTTGTGCGTCCATTGTCATAAAGGAGTCAAAAATGACCCCTAGGCTTTTGACTTTGGCGCTAGGGGTGATGAGTTTGCCCAAAATAGGCGGGGGGGTCCACGCTGTTGAAAGTTGATTCCTGCGCTTGGCGTGAAACAGAAGAAGTTCTGTTTTTGCTCCATTGAGTTTAAGATAACTCTTTGTCATCCAATCCTCTATCAAAGAGAGGCATGTCTCTAGATTGAGGTGGTGATCCTGTCTATTGCAGATGCGGAAATACAGTTGCGTATCATCTGCATATGAGTGATAGAGCAGTTTTTGGCTGCTGATAATCTCAAAAAGAGGACGAAGATAGATGTTAAACAGCACTGGTGACAGAGGCGATCCTTGAGGGACTCCGCATGTAACTGTGCGTTTCTCAGACATAAAAGGTCCTAACTTCACTGTTTGCGATCGGTTTTCCAGAAAAGAGGAGAACCAAGATAAATCGCCTTCTGCGACTCTGGCTACTTCAGCAAGCCGAGTCAGTAATAGTTTGTGGTCTACCGTGTCGAAAGCTGCACTTAGGTCCAACAGAACTAGAAGACAAGATTCTCCTTCGTCTGCGGCCTTGAGAACATCGTCCCATACTTTCAGCAATGCTGTTTCCGTCCCGTGTCCGGGGCGGAAGCCTGATTGCAATGGGTCAAGTAGCTTGTGGGTATCCAGATGCTGTTGCAGCTGTTGTACCACTACTTTCTCCATTATCTTTGAGAGTACATTGAGACTTGTTATGGGACGGTGGTGGAGTGGGTCCTTGGGGTCCAGGGAGGGTTTCTTCAGGATGGGTTGAATTATACCCTCTTTCAACTGTGAGGGCACTATGCCCTCCAAGAAAGACTGGTTGATAAGTTGCGTGATGGGAGGAGCCAGGATGTCGGCGCATTCCTTCAGCAGTTTTGTGGGGATAATGTCATTTGGCGCTGTGCTATTACGCAAAGCGCCAATGACATTCTTAGTGGTCTCAATGGAGATGGGTTCCAGGGTAAACTTACCTGATATGGGAGAATTACTATGGGTGCTGTGTGAGAGGCTGCAGGGGGGGCTGAGGGGGGAATTGTTTTGCTGAATGCTTTCACGGATTGCCTCGATTTTATTAATGAAGCAATCCGATAGTTCATTGCAAAATTCTTGTGTGTCCAAACTAGGGGCTTCAATGCATCCTGGTTTCATGGTCTGGGTGACCATCTTGAAGAGTTCGCGGGGGCGGTTCAAGGCGCTGTTGATAGCCTCCGAAAAATAATTTTTCTTGGCTTGGAAAATTTCTTTGTGATATTTTCTTGTCGCCGCCTTGTAGATGGATAGGTGTAGCTCTGAAGAACATCTTTTCCAGGCAGATTCTGCCCTTCTGCGTTCTTGCTTCAGTAACGACAGCTGGTTGTTAAACCAGCTGCGGTTGTTTTTTCGGATGCGGGTTTTACGTTTCGGTGCTACCAAGTCGGCTGACTGTAGCATGGCCAAATTTATGGCATCCAGTGTTACAACGGCCGTTTGATGCGGCTGAATTGTTTGTATTTTTTTCCTTAACGTGGTTTTGAAGAGATCCGAGTGGAGCTTCTTCTGACATCTGGTCCAGTGTGTTGTCACTGGATTTGATGTATTTGTTAAGGGGGGGATATTGGAAATAATGAATTTGATTGCATGGTGGTCTGTCCATGGCAATGGTTCATTTTCCAGAATTTTTATTTCCAGATTTTGTCTGAAAATAAGATCGAGTGTGTGACCTGAAGCATGTGTGGGCCCACATACAAGTTGTTGTAGCCCTAATCCTTCCAGGTGGTCGATGCAGGCGTCGGCAACAGGGTCTTGTGAGGAGTTGGCCCAGAGGTTTAGGTCCCCGAGCAGCAAAAGTTGTTTGCTGTTGAGGGTATAAGTGGAGATAAACTCCGTCAATGATGGTAGCAGCTGCGATTTTGGGCCAGGTGGTCTGTAGCAGAGTAAGATCCGGACGGTCTCCTGGGAGTTTACTTGCAATTGCAGAGTAAGGGTTTCCATGAATGGAAGAGGGTTTTGAAGTACTGGTTTAGTGATCGCAAGGTGAGTCTTATGGATCACCGCCAGTCCTCCTCCTCTTTGACCTATTCTGTTTTCCGTTATAATACGGTAGTTTTCTGGCACCAATTCACCTAGAATGGTGTTACAGTCGGCTGTGAGCCAGCTCTCTGTAATAAAGAGGCAGTCTAAATCGTGTTGTAGAAGGAAATCATGGATTTCTAGTCGGTGTTTTACTGCCGATCTTGTGTTGATCAAAGCACATGATATGTGCTTAGATTGGGGTAAACGTCTGCAATTTTTGATAGTCGATCGTCGATCGCTTCTCAATAGTCGCTCAATTCCTAGGACTTTTTTGGTGCTGGCTGGCAATATTGCGACAAATCGCCTCAGATCCCAAATGGTTTCCGCAGAATATTGCAGATTAGCCATGGTCGCCAAACACCGGGGGGGTGGGAGGGGGGGTGGTGGGTATTCAAGGATTCGTTGAATCCTTTTTCTGTCTTGGTCCAGAGGAAGGCAAAAAAAAACCCTAGCAGTGCTAGGCCAATCTGCTGCTGTAGGGCAAAAAAATTCCTTCCTGACCCCTTGAGAGGCGATCGGACGAACCCTGGATCAAGTACTAATAGTATTGGGAAGGGGGAGAGTGGGGCTGGGTGTAGCAAGATGGCTGCCGATCCTGCAGCAGGATCCAGGATGGGGGCTGTGATCCTAAGTGGATTGGTGCTGCTGGGAAAGACTGGGATAATGGTGGGGAAGCCGCTGCTTTTCTGGGGTAGGAGGGGGCTTGCAAGGGCAGTTTAGGTGATAGCAGGGGCTATGGCCCGGCGTACCGCTAGGCCGCGGGTGAAGCCGCGGCCTTTCGTAGTTCGCGGCTGCCGCGATTGTGATCAGGCCGGCGCGGTTGTAAAAAAAAAAGACTCCCAGAAGCGGCGGAGATTAAGGGGAGAGGTTGTGGAAGGATGCCTTGGGCAGTGATGGCGGTGTACGGGTACAGGAAGGGGGGGGAACGGAGCGCAAGGGCCACAGCCGCGGCTTGTCCTGAAAAGGACGGCCGCCCAATGGTGTTCAAGGGGTGGATGGAGCGCCCTGTGCCCTGTGTCAGGGGCTTACCTTAAGGCTCTGGAGATTCCTGGAAGGGAGAACCAGGGGATCCGGGGCGGTGGATCGTAGGTCAGAGCGAGTCTGACAGCGGAGACTGAGGCTGGGGGGGGAAGCCCTGCCTGTCTGGCTCCAGGAGCCGTACGCCCTTCTGCAAGGAGCGCACGCCGATTACTACTGGAGCTCAGTTCTAGCCCTGGGGAGGAGTCACTCTTTCAGACTGTGAAAGGTGTCGTTTCTGTTCTTTTATTTTCTTGCCCAACACGGCAAACAGATAACTTCAGGTGAATAGAGGAAGATAGTGAAGAAGAGGAGAAAGTTGCAGATTCAGGCCTTAACTATTTGTGGAAGCAGTCCTGCTTCAACGGTACCTTTACTTCGTCGTCACTCCAGCCGGAGTGGGTATAGTGTACCCGGACAGTCTCTCTCACAGAACTGGCAGCTGGAATATCACTAAGAACTTTGAGAAGGAAGACAAGCCTCTGCCACAGACTTGGCTCAATGGAAATTAGGAGTGGTGCCTCTGCAACAGGCCCTTGCTCTGGAATGCAGCTTAATGGAGCGATTCCTTCTCAATAACAGTAGTTGCCTGAATCAACCTCAAGTAACTCTTGGTTGTAGTCACCGACTGACAGGTTGCTATTGGACAAAACTCCCAGTGTCCGGTCACTTAGATCCCCAATGGTTCGTCCAGGCCCTATTGGATCGCCTGCCTCCGGGCTCTCCTCAGACTGACTCCCCACTGAACAGCACAACTCGCTTGGGATCTTCTCTTAAGATGGTTGGGGACCCAATAAGTCACTGGGTCCCTTTGCAGCTTCAGTCGCTCCGGGCCAGCATGGTTCCGGAGCCAATGACAATACATAGCACGTGCGCCCCAGCCTGGTGGGCCATTTCGCCGGGGCCCGTGATGTGTGCGCACACCCTGAAGTTGGGTGCCACACCCCGATCCAACCTGGAACTCCCCCGCCCAAGATGGTTGGGGACCCAATTAGTCACTGGGTCCCATTGTAGCTTAAGTCGCTCCGGGCCAGCATGGTCCCGGAGCCAATGACAATGCGTAGCACGCGCGCCCCGGGCCTGGTAGGCCATATCGCCGGGGCCCATGATGTGCGCACACCCTGAAGTTGGGTGCCGAACCCCGATCCAACCTCGAACTCCCCCACCCAAAATGGCACCTAAACAGAAGTACCCTCCCCCAGCATACCCCGCGAGGGGAAAACCCCCTCTTATTGGCTGCTGGCAAGAAGGCACTCCCATCTGAACTCCACTGCTGCCCCGAGATGGAAAGGCATCTCTGGAACACAGAATAAAACGACAGCACAGCACAGAAACTTAATTGCGACAAATCACATGGATGAGAGCTACATAACTCTCTCATCCCCCCCTCTAAATTTATATAGCGTCCGTACTGAAAGTATAGGGGCGCTACATATCTATCTATCTATATATATATATATATATATATATATATATATATATATATATATATATATATGTGTGCACTTTTTTGCTGACAAGCCAGGGTTCATATAGTTTTGTATTGTATATGGAATTTATTTTGAGTAAATAAAAACTATTAATAATCACTTCATTATTGATTGTTATGTTATCACTGAGGTACACTGCTGTACTCTGAATACATGCATTTTTGGGGAGTGGCAACAAATATAAATAAGTCAAATTTATTTTTTTCCCTTTTTTTTCTTTTTTTGAATCTATATATACTTTTTCTTTTCTTTCATTTTTTTCTTTTAGAGTTAAATACAATTTGTGTGATATATTTTGTATCTGTGATAGATATCTTGGTATGTCAAACCCATATAATGGCAATAATGTCTTTAATTCAGTTATGATTTACTTACCCTGTATGATTATGTATCCTATCATAATTTTTTTTCATCCATAGATTGTTGTATATACTTTTATGTCTCTGAGGAAGCCCGAATGGGTGAAACATGTCGGACCCATTATATACACCAATATTCAATTCTACCTATAGTGAAATACAATCTCTCATATGATCATTCTTTTAGCTCTGTTTTGTTTGTACTAAATGTGATAAATGATTAAAAATTATTTTTTATATATACAAGTTTTGTCTATAGTGTATGATCTCTGCGGCTCCAGAGTCAATATCATCATTCCCTAACTTTTGACCACTAATTGACATACCCAATTTGCATTCGTATAGTCCCACGCCCCATCCCTTAATTGGGAATTTATATTGATTGTTATGTTAAGTTAAACAACGACATTTACATACACATCTATTTTAGTCACCCCACTCTGAGAATTAAGTAGAATTTCTACAGAATTTCTCTATATAATGCTTTTTTTATCTACTCAATTTGCTAACTCACTATATACTGCATACCATATGGTCTAGCTTCAGGTTCCTCTTTTCAAAACCTACAGAAATAGAAAGAACTTGACTATCTCTGTACCCAAGGATTGGACAAAAGTATCATAAAACATAACAGTTTATTTATCTAAAAAACCTGTTTAAAGGGGAAAGGGGAGGAGCAAAGAACATTTGTACAAAAAAGTATAAACAATCAAGGGTTACAGCCGTGCATGATCCTTAAAAGGATTCAGAGGGTCGATGAACCCCAAAAATACAAGGGGTACCGGATGTAGTAAATCTTGACATGGTCCTCTACATGTTGCGCAGCATAAGCCGCTTCCTCAGGAGGAGTCAATTATTGTCATCTACAAAAATCAACATGATCTCATAATCAAACAGCTTTAACATAGAATGTACAGAATAACAAGGAATACAGAGAAGAAAGAAATCAAAAGTAATATTTAGTAAATAGTTTGGGGAACTTTAAATCCATAAATTGCTTACACAGAGAGACCAGTGGATAATAGGACAGCGCAACAGAGGCATCCGAAGGTAATCCCCCCCCCCCCCCCTCCGACATGGGAGACACCAAGGGGCGTTGGGTTATACAATTTAAAAATATATAAATAATAATAAAACAAATCATCTAAGACCAAAAAGGTAGTAACAAAAAAAAGAAGGAAAAGAGGAGGAGGGGAAAAAGGAAAAGAAAGCGGGAGGGGGAAAGGGAGGGGGGAAGAGAAGGGGGTAAAAGGGGGGAGAGGAATGCAGATGTAGCACTACCCCCCTGGAGTTGCTGGTTTAAATTTGGGCCTTGCACTTTACCTCGTTCCTCGTCGTCTAGGGGTTGAGTCTGTAAAAAGTTCAATGTCCACAAGTTATATATCCTTTTCTTTCACTTTATTTTCAACCAACTTGTTGAAGTAGAGGGATGAAGGATCAGGGGAAGGTTCAGGCGCACAAGGCAAATCACTGGGCAATTGCTAAACTTCAAAGTCACAGTCACCACTTTCTCTCGAGTGGTCATTGCTCACTCGGATAGGCCCCTCTCACCTGGCCTAGGAGCCGGGATGATCCACGGACAAGAATAATATTTTCTGCCACAGACTGGTTCCAAGTTCAAATGAGGGATTTCGGAATCCTCTGCCACAGGATTTGGTACCCGTAGATCAGGCCCGTCGGAACCGGACAGGCAAACCAAGCAATTGCCTGGGGCCTCAAGCTGGCCAGGGGCCCCAAACTCGCCAGGGGCCCCTTGCCGCACCGCTGATTCCTCCTGCAGTCCGGTTGGCCGTGTACCATAACCGCGCGGTACAGGAGAGTCAGGTTCCTGTTCCCAGGCCGGACTAACAGGTAGTGCACACACTGAGTGTTCACTTCCTTTCAGTCTGGCCCCGGGAACAGCAAACTGAATCTTCTGTACGGCGCGGTTATAGTACTGCAGGAGGAAGCATAGGTGCTGCTGGGGCCCCTGTGCGGACACCAAGATATGTCGGCTTACTCTGCGGTGGATAGAGGTAAGCAGACAAACCCAAAGCCCCCCCCCCCCCCGCTTCTCAACTTGAAAAGTGATTTTTTTTTTTTTGCTTGGGGCCCCCTAATTTCTTTAAACGGCCCTGCCGGAGATCCAGCCTTACAGTTCTAGAGCCTTAAAGCCAACCCCGCACACTGTAAGGTATTGTAGGCTACGATGCATCCTTCAATAAGTTACCAGGCCGCTCCCAAAGCACCAGCCTTCCGCTCGGTCCTTTCCGGGACAGGTCCTCCCCGGCTTCCTCCATTGAGTGGCCTCCTCCCGCAGGACAGACAGCACAGGATCACCTTCAAAGCGTAGGCCCCAGTCAGGATAACTGGGCCTACCAGGCAGAAATGGCCCTGAGGCTAAATAATCACACGAAACATACATCGCGCCAGGAGGGCCACAAGGCAAAGAAGGCCCCGTAAAATGGCATCTGCACCTTAAGTATCCTTCCCCAGCATGCCCAGTGGGGAGACCACCCCCACTGGGCTGTTCCTGAGGAAAGACACCTAATATAATACACCATGGTTTGCTTAGTTCCAACATTGGCCTGTGTTGGTATCGCCACCTACAGACAAACAAAGGGAAATCCCTCCAGCACATCCATAGCCGGAACAGAGGTTGATTTAGCTTTAGTTAACAAAGTCTGATCCACAGATGTAGCACCCTCTACCATAGGTAGGTGCTAGAGGTAAGGATTTTTGTGTGGTAGCTGCCAGGCAGGTAAATTTAGGCAGGCCTATGCTTCAGGCTAGACCTTCCTGTTTTGATCTGGGGGGGCAGGGAGTAACAAGTCCTTAGGGAACACATTCTCAATTCCTATACCGTCATTCTTTTATTACCAACGAGTCATGCGCCCCCAGCAAACTAATAATAATTAATTACTTTATTATTGATTGTTATGTTAACTTAAACAGCGACATTTACATACACATGTATTTTAGTCACCCATTAAGAGAATTAAGTAGAATTTCTACAGAATTTCTCTATATAATGCTTGTTTTAATCACTAGTAATTTGCTAACTCACTAAAATATACTGCATACCATATGGTCTAGCTTCAGGTTCCTCTTTTTCAAACCTACATACATGACGCTTGAACGCACCTCAAATTTATACAAGAAAGTACCCTGCAATCTCAATTTCGTAGGAATCATTATCTCTCATGTCTATTCACAAGAGTTTATTTTAAGCCAAAAGCTTAAGAAAATGTCACTTCCTAATACAGACAATAGAGTTACTATAATGTAATGCTGACATTAGAGGGTGAAATCCATGTGTACTGCAACACAAAGAGAGATGAAGCAATAATATGGTTATAGGATCTTATGGGGAAATTTAGAATGTTTCCCATTCAGGGCTACTCCAAGTGACCATTAGGGTTTTTTTTTTTTAGTTGGCTCTTCCCCTAGGGCAGTGATGGTGAACCTTGGCACCCCAGATGTTTTGGAACTACATTTCCCATGATGCTCATGCACTCTGCAGTGCAGATGAGCATCATGGGAAATGTAGTTCCAAAACATCTTAGGTGTCAGTAATAAAATAACAATGGTTTAACTCCACCCACAACATGACACAAGGAACTAAATACACATTTTTAGTCAGATACATGAGTTAATTACTAACCATTTACCCAGACGAGGTGACTCTGAGGTAAGCTTTTTTCACCTCAATACAACACATTCTTTTAGTAATAATAAGTCAGACATCTGACCTTCTAGGCCTCGTACACACAGTCAAATACATCTGTTCAAATCGGTCTGACAGACCGATTTGATCAGATTTGTCTGCTGGGCTGTTTTGATTTGATCGCTGTACACACGATCAAACCAAAATCCCCACCTGCAGACAGAGCGGTGATCTGGCAGTGACGTTGACGCCGCCACGTCACCGCACCAGGAAGAAAAACACTTCCGCGCATGCGTCGAATCCATTTGACGCATGTGCGGGCAGATATGTCTGCTGGTTAGCGTACTAACCAGCAGACATGTCGGACGGACGGGTTCCCAGCAGACAGATTTTAAAGCATGCTTTAAAATCTGTCTGCTGGCAAAATCTGTCTGTCCGCCCGTACACACGATCGAATCTGTCAGACCGTTTCCAGCAGATAGATTTGATCGTGTGTACGCGGCCTGAGATTGTGCTAATTCACACTCCACATTTATCATCAATAGAACTTTCACACAATACAGTGTTAATTAGTATCACACAATGAAAAGGTCTTTAGAAGCCAGACTGTCTACCAAGCTCCAATCCACATCACCACAGTAGCAGACTTAATTAGCACAATAGACAATAGAATGCAATCACAGCAAGCTTTTATCGCACACTACAGCCAGGTAGCTGGAGGTGATGACATCTTTCAATTAACATCTTTCAATTAACCTGTTGAGTTCAGAATCAACAACCAGTAATATTTCAAGATATCCTGAAATACATTATGAATTATCATTACTGTCCCATCTCATGTAATCCATGATATAATTTCTCAGTCATCCTATGCCCCTAGTGGACATAGGATGACTCTAGACACAGGAGTCATTGGTGAAGCTGAAACAGGAGTACCCCGCATACTTCAAGAGCCTCTGGGTCCCACGGGCCATTCCGTTACACATATGAATGGTGGTTATTTACACGTAAACACAGGGCCTGCAGGTGAGTCGTTTGTACACAGCAGTATGGCAGAGCTGGGCAGCATTAGCAGCAGCACTTCACACTGAGATATCAGGACACAGCACAGGTCTAAAATTCCAGGGACAAGGGCATTTAAACTGGGATAGTTGGCAAGTATGAGGCAGCTGCTTTAGGCCTCACAACAATGACAGGGCCCAGGGCAGCTACCCCTTTTTCCCTGCCTTAAAAATGGCCCTGACTATACCTGGGCCGGACATGGGCGCCCTTCATTCACTGTGTAATGCATCAAGGAACATACTCAACTCTGATAAAAGAACAAGGAGGAAGGCTGTCCTAAGTCCGGGAGGTAAGTATTCAAAAATGTCTGGCCCGAATCTGGAAAAGGACATTATAAAAAATAAAAAGCAAAAAAAAAACACCAGGAGGGGATCTATTTGGGGGGGAGTTATGGAACCCTGAGTTGAGCTTTAAGATGCAAAGTTTGACATTTAAGAGTCAGTGCAGAAAGCAGAAGTCTGGTAAGCAGGTTGAAGCAGATATAACAAATAGATAAATAAAATCAGATAAAGCGCACAAGTTCCCTTTTTTTTTTTATCTGAAATCTGCTTTTATTAATAATTCAGTTCTGAGAACAAGTCGGAAAGGCTTACATCATTTGGATTTCTTGATAAATATCTCCCGAATCATTCTCCAACTGTCATCTAATTCTAGGTCATACCAATAAAGACAGAGATATGTAATCACCAGCCATCTGCAATCTGTAGAGCAACACAGATCTACACTCACCGGCCACTTTATTAGGCACACCTTGCTAGTACCGGGTTGAACCCCCTTTTGCCTTCAGAACTGACTTCATTCTTCGTGGTATAGATACTTTTTTCCTTTTCGATTGGCCCTGATGTTAACCCTTTCCCTGCCAGTGTCATTAGTACAATAACGGGGCATACTTTTAGCACTGATCACTGTAATAAGAAAAAGAAAATAAAGGTCTGGTGTGACCCCTCTGACCAGGAGTGCCGCCCCCTCTCTCTTTCCTGCACCGTCATTCAAGTGTACAGTACATAGAGATTCATGCATTGCATAAATCTCTATGTATTGTTGCCTAGGGTGACCACGTGTCCCGGATTGCCCGGGACAGTCCCGCATTTTGCAGGTCTGTCCCGGGCACCTTCATTCCGGGACAATACAGTGTCCCGGAATGAAACTGACACACCTACTCCTGGGCCAATCTGATGCCCCCAAAAAAGGCCGTCGCATCACTGCTTTACTCACTGACAGTACTTGCCCTGGCCGGGAATGCCTGGAGGAGCACAATCCCCGCCCCCTGCTTGTGATTGGAGAAATCATAAATCCCGCCTCTTGTGTCCAATCACTGTGTTGTGATTCGTTACAGCACAAGCTGATTTTTGGGAAGGAGGGGGGGTGTCCCTGAATGGTAGTTTGGAAATGTGGTCACCCTATTGTTGCCGCTGCCGCCCACTATTCAGATGGCCGGCCCCCTGGTGAGCGCCGGCCATCCGAATAACATTAGTTGGTTGGTGTTTGGAAGTGTCTATCAGAGCCAGCAGCTTTGATAGGCTTTCCGATTACAGCCTGTTGGCTGTAATCGGCTTCCAAAAAGTTAACGAAGGGAACGTAGGGGGTGTGCGTTCCATGGTTAACACTGAGGCCGCGTACACACGACCGAGAAACTCGTCGGGCGAAACACATCGTTTTCCCCGTCGAGTT
This sequence comes from Rana kukunoris, assembly GCA_029574335.1. Classification (NCBI taxonomy): domain Eukaryota; kingdom Metazoa; phylum Chordata; class Amphibia; order Anura; family Ranidae; genus Rana; species Rana kukunoris. Next base: position 11,017,764 of record CM056058.1, read on the forward strand.
CCTTGTTCGGCTGTCAAAAAACTAGTCGAGCCAAATTTTCCCATTGCCCATCGAGGAAATAGAGAACATGCTCTCTTTTTGGCTCAACAAGTTCCTCGACAGTTTTCTCAGCAGAATACGTCTCCCATCGAGTTTCTTGCTGAATTCTGCCAAGAAAACCGGTCGTGTGTACAGGGCCTGACACTCGTCTCAGCCAATCAAGTTCACCAGATCTGGTTACTGGTAACCTGATTGGCTGAAGCGACATCGAGGGCGGGACTCGGTAGAAGACATCGAGGGAGGATGGCTGACCCGAGAAAGGTAAGTTCTGGGGGATGGGGGCAGCAATCTGGCGGTTTTTGAGGGGGAAAACTGGCGGTAATTGATGGGCACAGTGGTGACAATATTTATGGGCACAGTGATGACAATTGATGGACACCATGGTGACAATTGACGGGCACAGTGGGGACAATTGATGGGCACAGTGGGGACAATTGATGGGCACAGTGGTGACAATTGATGGGCACAGTGGCTGCGTTTGATGGGCACAGTAGCGATAATTGATTGGCACAGTGGCGACCATTGATGGGCACAGTGGCGACAATTGATGGGCACAGTGGCTGCGTTTGATGGTCAAAGTGGCTGCATTTGATGGGCACAGTGGTGGCAATTAATGGGCACAGTAGCTGCGTTTGATGGGCACAGTGTTGGCAATTGATGGGCAGAGTAGCTGCTTTGATGGGCACAGTGAGGCTGCAATTGATGTTTTTTTCTTTTATTTTGTTAGTTTGCGCCCCACCTCAAAAATTTGAGCACCAGCCGCCACTGCCTTTGACACCTCCATCCCTAGTAATACACAAGAAGACAAAAGGGGGCAGCCCTGGGACGTTAAATGAGGTGAGAGAGGTTTAGCCAATGTTCACAGTGAACAATGAGACAAAATCTATTTATTATTTTCAAAGTGTTATGTAATGGAGCGGCAACAACAATGATTGTGCGTTACCCGGCATAATAGCCAATGTACACAGCACAGATGAAAGTAAATATATAAAGATTTATTACAAATGTTATACATCAATGAGCAACAATACAACTTGAAAGTTGCAGGGCCAGTGGATACACATATACAATAAACAAATAAAATGTACATACATATAAAACAGAGAAACATGTAGACATAATACAGACATCAATAATATCCAGCATGTACAGGCATAAAACAAGCATTGATAAAGCGCTACTAGTTTCGCGAGACCCTGCTCGCTTCTTCAGGGGCGGATGAATGAATGTTAATTCTGCAATGGAAGTTATAAAATCAAAAGTAACGATGTGCCGTATCGCAAAAAGAGCTGAAGTGGTTAAGAAGCTGATCCCAAGTCAAATTCAGATACTAATGCCGCGTACACACGGTCGGAATTTCCGACAACAAATGTTCGATGGGAGCTTGTTGTCGGAAAATCCAACCGTGTGTAGGCTCCATCGGACATTTGCTGTTGGAATTTCCGACAAAAAAAATTTGAGAGCTGGTCCTCAATTTTTCCGGACAACAAAAGTTGTGTGTACACAATTCAACGCACAAAAATTATACGCATGCTCGGAATCAATTAGACGCATGCTCAGAATCATTGAACTTTATTTTTCTCGTTTACTCGTAGTGTTGTATGTGACCGCGTTCTTGACGTTCGCAATTTCAGACAGCATTTGTGTGACCGTGTGTATGCAAGACAAGTTTGAATTTTCGATCGTGTGTACGCGGCATTACACTGCTTGCAGTAACAAAAAAAAGGCACTTGTGTTTTTCAGGGACTCCTCTCAGATGTACAGACAACCAAACAACTGGAAAAAAGAGACAGTTTAATGTTTTTGTGAAATGGAAAGAGTTTATTGACTCATCTCAACATCACCTGCCCTCCTCCCCCATACAGTTATCTTGCTGAACTGAACCACAAACATCAAGAGGTGGGGAGAAGAAGAACCCAAAAGTTCTTATAATGTGAAATTGTTGAGGTTTGGTGCTTCCCCTCTAAGCGGGATGTTCCAGGTACAAAGTCACAATTTATATTATTATAGATACAACCTTAAAAAAAATGTAAGAACTTGGCTCTCAGGTGCTCAGCCTGGAGCTAAGGGGCCACGTGCAGCCCTTTGGCACATTTTGTGTGGCCCTTGCTATCTTCGCCCTGGGCACCGGGTGACCTTGTCCCGGCACTGATCCCTTGTATCATGTTTGCAGTCTCTGACCATCTCTTGTATCATGTCCACAGTCTCTGATCATCTCTTGTATCATGTCCACAGTCTCTGACCATCTCTTGTATCATGTCCACAATCTCCGACCATCTCTTTTATCATGTCTGCAGTCTCTGATCATCTCTTGTATCATGTCCACAATATCTGACCATCTCTTGTATCATGTCCACAATCTCTGACCATCTCTTGAATCATGTCCACAGTCTCTGACCATCTCTTGAATCATGTCCTCAGTCTCTGACTATCTCTTGTATCATGTCCACAATCTCCGACCATCTCTTGTATCATGTCTGCAGTTTCTGATCATCATTTGTATCATGTCCACAATATCTGACCATCTCTTGTATCATGTCCACAATCTCCGACCATCACTTGTATCATGTCCACAGTCTCTGATCATCTCTTGTATCATGTCCACAATCTCCGACCATCACTTGTATCATGTCCACAGTCTCTGATCATCTCTTGTATCATGTCCACAATCTCTGACCATCTCTTGAATCATGTCCTCAGTCTCTGACCATCTCTTGTATCATGTCCACAATCTCCGACCATCTCTTGAATCATGTCCTCAGTCTCTGACCATCTCTTGTATCATGTCCTCAGTCTCTGACCATCTCTTGTATCATGTCCTCAGTCTCTGACCATCTCCTGTATCATGTCCTCAGTCTCTGACCATCTCTTGTATCATGTCCACAGTCTCTGACCATCTCTTGTATCATGTCCTCAGTCTCTGAAAATTACCTGTTTCAATAATTCTCATTTGAAGTGGTATTAAACCCAAAATCAAAAATGTATTATATTGCAGTTTAGCAGTCCCTAGATGTGGTGGCTGCATTAGTTTTCTGTTTTAGGTTTTTTCTCCCTCTGCTTTCACCTGGTGATCTGGCAAGTTACACACCTCCTGTATTAGAGTGCCTACACTCTGGATGAAGGAGCACAGGGGGCAAAGCAGACAGTGGCATTGCCAGTCTGGGGGGAGGGGAGTGTTGGATGTTCTAGCAGATTGAGATACAACAAATTGAAGCCAAACTCTGACTCATACATTTAAAGCAGTTACAGCTCTGTTCATTTTGCATTAAAGGTTTTATATAATTGAATAAAAGTTCACCATTGTAGGCACCCCTGTCAGTGGTAAATGGTGTGTCTCATCCCTCTGTTACATCTGCAGGAGAGCTGAAAATCAACAGACTCACGGGCTGGATCACCAGGTGAACATAAAGGAAAGAAAGCCTAAAAATAAACCAAATGCACCCATCACATCTAAGAATTGGTAAGCTGCAATATAATACATTTTTGTATTGGCCGGGACCCGCGGACCCGATGTCCACCGGTGTCCCGCTATCATGTCACGGAGAGGCAGAACGGGGAGATGTAAACAAGGCATTTCCCTGTTCTGCCTTGTGACAGGATAGTGATCTCCTGCTCCCTGTCATCGGGAGCAGTGATCACTGTCGTGTCACTTGCAGCGCATCCCCCACACAGTTATGCCGCGTACACACGATCATTTTTTGTGATGGAAAAAAATGTCATTTTTCTTCATGAAAAAAAATGACATTTTTCAAACTTCACTTTTAAAAATGACGTTGCGTACACACCATCATTTTTGGAAAATGATGAACAAAGTGATGGCACTCTAAAGGGGAAGTTCTATTTGCCTTGAGGCTGCTTTTAGCTGGTTACTTGTTAGTAAAAGACGATTCCTGCTTTTTTGTCTGTTACAGCGTGATGAATGTGCTTACTACATTATGAATGGTAGTTTTACCTCACGTCTCCTAACTTGCTTCTGGGCATGTGCGGGTTTAAAACATCATTTTTTACGTAGTTTTGCCCACACACCATCATTTTTTATGACACAAAAAATGACATTTTGAAAAATGACATAAAAAATTCGAGCATGTTCGAATTTTTTTTTGGTCATTTTTCAGAAGACATAAAATGACATTTTGGCCACACACGATCATTTTAAATGACATTTTTAAAAATGTCATTTTCTTTCATCACAAAAAGTGATGGTGTGTACGCGGCATTAGAATCACTCCCTAGCACACACTTAACCCATTTCCCGCCCCCTAGTGGTTAACCCCTTCCCTGCCAGTGTCATTTACACAGTAATCAATGCATATTTATAGCACTGATCGCTGTACAAATGACAATGGTCCCAAAATAGTGTCAAAAGTGTCCGATGTGTCCGCCATAATGTCACAGTCACGATAAAAATCGCAGATCGCCACCATTACTAGTAAAAACAAAAATGAATAACGAAAATGCCATAAAACTATCCCCTATTTTGTAGACGCTATAACTTATGCTCAAACCAATAAATTAACGATTTTTGCGATTTGTTTACCAAAAATATGTAGAAGAATGCGTATCGGCCTAAACTGAGGAAGAAATACGATTTTTTATATATTTTTGGGAATATTTATTATAGCAAAAAGTAAAAAATATTGCTTTTTTTTTTTTTTAAATGGTCGGTCTTTTTTTGTTTATAGTGCAAAAAATAAATAAATAAATGGACATGATACAAGGGGTGGTCGGAGACTGCAGACATGATACAAGAGATGGTCAGAGACTGCAGACATGATACAAGAGATGGCCAGAGACTGCAGACATGATACAAGAGATGGTCAGAGACTGCAGACATGATACAAGAGATGGTCAGAGACTGCAGACATGGTACAAGAGATGGTCAGAGGTGATCAAATAACACCAAAAGAAAGCTCTACTTGTGGGAAAAAAGGACGCCAATTTTGTTTGGGAGCCACGTCACACGACCGCGCAATTGTCAGTCAAAGCGACGCAGTGCCGAATCATAAAAAAATAACCCGGTCATTGGGCAGCCAAATCCTCCGGGGCTGAAGTGGTTAATTAAGCTGACCTATGATTCATGCATAGTGTAACGTTGGGCCAAAAAATGGGTAAGTTAAAAAGTACATTTCTTTATACACCGGAGGAAAAAGAGGAACCTCTACAGAGAAATGAAGGACGGAGGGATTTGGTTCCATAAGAGGGACCTTCCCTTCAAATAAGGAACTGTTGGGAAGTACTGTATGTTGTCCGTTCCAAGACAAATTCTCGAAATAATGAATGATTTATTCCGAATTTTAAAGCAAAACTTCCCTGCAACTGAGCAACAGAAACCAAAAACACTAATACACACGACCGTTTTTCATGACGAGAAAAATTCATTTTTTCAAATTGGTCGTTAACCACTTAACCCCTTCCATACCGGGCCATAGGGAATTGACGTCTGCAGGAACCCCTTGCCGATCAGAGTGGACGGCATATGACGTCCTGGATTTGTGGGGGGATATCTGAATGATGGGTGCAGCTAGAGGCATCATCCAGATATCCATCTGTTCTGCTGGCGATTCTGCACAACATAAGAATGATCATAGCGGAGGTTCCGCCGCTTAATCGTTCTTATAGGCGGCGGGAGGGGACAACCCCCCTCCCGCCGACATCCGGTTCTTCTCTGGGCTCTCCCGTGCCTCAGGGGGCCCAGAGAACGAATCGACCGGCGCTGGCAGGAAGCACAGAGATGACTGATGATAACCAGTCATCTCTATGACCGTCGGAGGACCCGGGCGCGATGTGATGATGTCACGCCCGGGTCCCGTAAGTAAACAAAGCCGCGATTGCGGCTACTAAGCAACAGTATTTATGAGATTGGTGAATTTTTTTTACCGATCTCATGGTTTCCAGCCTGGAGGAGAGATGTGGGGTCTTATTGACCCCGCATCTCTCCATAAAGAGGACCTGCCACACACACTCCTATTCCTATTACAAGGGATGTAATAGGAATAAAAGTGATAACAAAAAAAAAAAGTGTAAAAAAAAAAAAAAAAATATGTAAAAAATAATAATAATAATAACAATAATAATTCACAGTGGCAGCTTCATTGATCGTGTTTCCCTAATATAAGGAAAGACGATCAATGACGTCACACGTTCAGCCCTGTCCCCTACAGTTAGAAACACATATGTTTGAGCGGGGCGGGATTTACCGCGAATCGCGGCACATTCCCGTGAAATCCGGGACGGTTGGGAGCTATGGTATAACATGTTTGATGGTTTAAATGAAAAAAAAAAATCCTTTACTAACGCTTTAAGCATGCAAGCAGGGGAGAGTGTGCTTAGCTGTGAAAACCCCTCCTCCTTCCCTCCTGAAGGCTTCTGGGATTTCTGCCTAGGCAAGAAACCAGGAAGTAACTGAAGAAATGTAAAAAAACAAGTAGGTATAATATACTTTCCTAGCTATGTACTAATGCTAGCATCATAAGGATTACAAATAATCAATGCTGAGTGGGAGAGTGAAGTTCCACTTTAAGGTGGTAGCCAGGCCCATGCTAATCACTCCTTTACCCGCTGAGGCCCATTGTGCCAGCTTCAGTTACAGAGCCGTCCTTTGTGGTACATATATTTAGTAAAGCATTTCCTGGACCCTTTGTTTCCTATCGTGTCCTGAGTTCATGGCAAATTAAAACATCAACAAGTCCAAACTTGTCCCTTTCATCTATTGAGTTTCCTGATAATAATATGGAACTAAATCTGAGTCAATAGCAATGCAAGTATCTGTGACTCCGGAGATTCTGATACATAACATGCACTCAAACTTAAACTCAAATATTTTACATTACACTCCAATACCGGGCACTTTTACCCCCTTCCTGCCAAGGCCAATTGTTGGCGTTCAGCGCTGTCGCGCTTTGAATGCACCAATGGCCATGCAGCATTGTACCCAAACAAATTGATCATTTTTTTATACAGATAGAGCTTTCTTTTAGTGGGATTTAATCACCACTTGGGGGATTTTTTTTTTTACTAAACAAACGAAAAAAAGGCCAAAAATTTGAAAAAAATAATCTTGCTTTGTGCACTGGTCCAAATCATTTGGTGGAGGGGGGGGGTTATAATGTGGGGGTTGCTTTTCAGAGGTTGGTCTTGGCCAGAGGCGGCTCTCTAATTAGGCAGATTAGGCAGTCGCCTAAGGCCCCGCGCTTCCAGGGGCCCTGCAGCCGCCTAATCTACCTAACGTGTGTAGAAGTGAAGGGAATGTCCCCAGTCTGTGTCCTTCCGGCTGTTGGTAAGGGGTACTCGTAGTGCCTGCAACTAGCTTTCCCTGGCCAGGGGCAGACTGACCGCCTGAGCACTGCCCGAGGTCCAAGGATCAGTGGATGGCTCTAGGTACTGCCCTCCCCCGGCTCCTCCTCTTCTGCCACGCTCCACGGATCTCTGCCATGTGCAGAAACTCCCTGAGCTCAGTTTTTTTTTAATCCTGTCTGTTTTTTTTTTCAACTCCAGTCCAGTTTTTTTTTAAATCCAGTCCGGTTTTATTTTTAACTCCAGCCCGGTTTTTTAAAAATTCAGTCCGGGTTTTTTTTTTCCAACTCCAGTCCAGTTTTTTTTTTTAAATCCAGTCCGTTTTTTTTTCAACTCCAGTCCAGTTTTTTTTAAATCCAGTCCGGGTTTTTTCTTCAACTCCAGTCCAGTTTTTTTTAAAGATCCAGTCCGGTTTTTTTTTCAACTCCAGTCCAGTTTTTTTTAAAGATCCAGTTCGGGTTTTTTTCAACTCCAGTCCAGTTTTTTTTTTAAATCCAGTCCGGGTTTTTTTTTTTAACTCCAGTCCAGTTTTTTTTTTAAATCCAGTCCGGGTTTTTTTTTAAAAACTCCAGTCCAATTTTTAAAAAAATCCAGTCCGGGTTTTTTTTTTTTTTTTTTTAAAAACCCGGACTGGATTTTTAAAAAAAACTGGACTGGAGTTAAAAAAAAAACCCGGACTGGATTTTTTTTTAAAACTGGACTGGAGTTGGGGAAAAAAAACCCGGACTGGATTTTTTTTTAAAACTGGACTGGAGTTTTAAAAAAAAACCCGGACTGGATTTTAAAAAAAAACTGGACTGGAGTTGGAAAAAAAAACCCGGACTGAATTTTTAAAAAACCGGGCTGGAGTTAAAAATAAAACCGGACTTGATTTAAAAAAAAACTGGACTGTAGTTGATAAAAAAACCCGGACTGCAATCTAAAAAAAAAAATGGGCTGGCGTTGGAAAAAAAAAACCTGGGCTGGATTAAAAAAAAAAAAAAAAAAACTGGACTGAAGATGAAAAAAAAACGGACTGGAGTTGAAAAAAAACGGATTGGATTGAAAAAAAAAACTGGACTGGAGTTGGAAAGTAGCACATCTCATGTTTATAACAGTGCCACAGCAAAATGACAACTCTAAAGGAAAATGTTTAATTCAAATCCAGCCCCCCCCCCCCAACTCCAGTCCCTTTTTTTTTCCAGTCAAAATCCATCATCCTCATCTTAATCCCCCTGTGCCTGGCATCCTACCACCCCACCCCCTGTCATCAACATTCCCATCAACCCCCCTGTACTCCACCCCTAGCATCCAACCATCACCCTTCTCTTTATCCCCTCTGTACCCCACTGCCAGCTTCCTACAACCCCCACCCACTGTCATCATCATCCCCCTCTGCTGACATCCCACCACCCCACTCACTGTCATCAACATCCCCCTCACCCCTCCTGTACCCCACCTCTGACATCCTCCTGTCATTATCCTCCTCACCCCTCCTGTACCCCACCTCTGACATCTTATCACCTTACCCCCAATTATTATAGGGGAGATATGATCTCTGCCTCTCACACCCCAAACTGCATTCTGTCATACAACCAAATGTACCCTAAAATAAAGTGATAAGTAGTAACCTCTAGCAACCAATCAGTCAGCAGTAATGATGTGCAGTAACCTCTAGCAACCAATCAGTGAGTGGGTAATATATATATATATATATGTGTGTTTAATGATATTTGATTAAAGATTTTTTGGTTAGAGAAAATTCTAGACACTGTAAATCCAAAGTTTGTAGGATTTAAGACTCTTAATATATGTAATTTATACAATTAATTTTTATCGCTTGAATTTTTTTCGCATTTTGGGCGTGAATGGGGCCCCATGTCTAAGATTTGCCTAAGGCCTCACAAAGCCTAGAGCCGGATCTGAGTTGTTAAGCAAGGGGGGTTTGCGGATCGGAGTTGTTGAGCGGGGGGGTACGCGGTGGGACGGATCGAAGTAATCGGGGGGGTAATGCGGGTCTGCGTTGTTGAGGGTTTTTTTTGGGGGGATCTGAGTTGTTGAGCGGGGGGGAGCACGGGACCGCTGGATTTTCCGCGAATCACGGTAATTGCGGGGGGCGGAATCGCGGAACTCCAGCCCTGATGGCGGGACCGCGGAATGTACCGCAAATTTACCGGGACGGTTGGGAGGTATGCTTTTAAGGCATCGGCCTACCAAGACATTTTGGACAATTTCATGCTTCCCTGAAGAGGTGAAGCTGTTATAGCGGCAAAGGGCGGGGCCAACTCAATATTGAACCCTACGGACTAAGACTGGGATGCCATTAAAGTTGTGCGTGTAATGGCAGGTGTCCCAATACTTTTGACAATATAGCGTACTTTAACCACTTGCTGACTGGCACATAATTATGTACGTCGACAACATGGCACAGGCAGGCATATTGTTTTACAGGTACGTCCCTTTAAATTTGACGCCCAGCCGCGTGCCTCACGAGTTTGCAGTCATGGGTCCCGGGAACTCAATGTTCCCGGGTGGCCACGCCCCCTAACAGTAAGAATCACTCCCTAGAACTGACTTAACTCCATGCAGAGCAGCGCCACCTAGTGGTTAACCCCATTTACTGCCAGTGTCATTTTTACAGTAATCAGTGCATTTTTATAGCACTGTTCGCTGTAAAAATGACAATGGTCCCAAAATGGTGTCAAAAGTGTCCCATGTGTCCCCGGTATTGTCGCAGTCACGATAAAAATCGCTGATCGCCGCCATAACTAGTAAAAAAATTATTGTAATTAAAATGTCAAAAAACATTCCCCTATATTGTAGAAGGTATAACATTTGAGTAGAAGAATATGTAGAGGAATACGTATCGGCCTAAACTGAGAAAAAAATCTGTTTTTATATATATTTAATATAGCAAAAAGTAAAAAATAAAAAAATTCATTTCAAAATTGTCGTTTTTTTTTGGTTTTTAGCGCAAAAAATAAAAACTCAGAGGTGATCAAATACCACCAAAAAAAGCTCTATTTGTGGGGAAAAAAAGGGCGTCACTTTTGTTTGTGAGCCACGTCGCACGACCGCGCAATTGTCAGTTAAAGCGACGCAGTGCCGAATCGCAAAAAGTGGTTAGGAAGTGGCAGACTTGCAGAAGTAATAAAACAAAGAGAAAATATATATAATTAGAGCTTAAAATATTTAAAGAGGAAGTTGTGGTTTTATATTGGTTTCATACAATGTACATTTTTTACCAACATTTTTTTTTTTTACCAACTAAAACCTAAAATCGCACGTCATTAAAAAATTTTACAGCCAGCAATTCATTTTAGAAGATACTGTAGATTGTTTATGTAGAACTGAATGCATTACAAAAAAATATATAAAAATTACTCTAAACTCTGATTTAACCACTTTAAGACCAAAACTTTTACTGACATTTTTTGTTTACAAGAAAAATCTGTATGTTTTGCTACAAAATGACTGTCACACAGTATTTGTGCAACGATCTTTCAAACACATTTTTTGGGGGAAAAAAATACACTTTAATGAATAATAACAAAAAAATTGTAAAGTTAACCCAATTTTATATAAATTTCTATAATGTGAAAGATGATGTTACGCCGAGTAAATAGATACCTAACATGTCCCGCTTTAACCGCTTCAGCCCCGGAAGATTTAACCCCCTTCCTGACCAGAGTACTTTTTGCGATTCGGCACTGCGTCGCTTTAACAGACAATTGCGCGGTCGTGCGACGTGGCTCCCAAACAAAATTGACGTCCTTTTTTTCCCACAAATAGAGCTTTCTTTTGGTGGTTTTTGATCACCTCTGCGGTTTTTAATTTTTTTGCGCTATAAACAAAAGAACAGCAACAATTTTGAAAAAAAACACAATAATGGGGCAGATTCACGTAGATCGGCGCATTATCATTCCGGCGTAGCGCACCACTTTTCCGTTAGACTTGCGCAATCTAGCCGCGTAATCCGGCGATTCACGTAGCTTTTACGCAAGAGCTTGCGCAAACGTAAGGTTTTTTCCGGAGGCGTAAGGAGGAGTAATACAAATTGGGAGGGACGTGGGCGTGTTACATTGAAATGAGCCGTGACCCCATGCAAATGAAGGGCCGGCCGACTCGCGCATGCGCGCGTGAAGGAAACCATGTCAGCTCCGTTGTGCGCATGCTCACAACTCGGGAGCGGCGCAATCATTGAAATTGGAAATGGACTAGGGCAACGTTGTGAACTACGCAGACAGCATAAATAGACACACACAAACGCCCTTCCATTGCAAAAGTACATCCCTTTGTGTCCCTTCCCATTGAATCAAGTGCTTTTGCTCTGTTGTTCGTTAGAGTGTGTTTTGTAGTTGTGAGATTAGTGTTCTGTGTGATCTTGTGCTTGTTGGTAGTTTTGTGAAAGTGTATTTTGATAAGTGTTTGAGACTGTTTGTTTGATTGATATATTTCTGAGCGTTTGTTTTCTTGCTTTATTTTTTCATCTGATTTTTTTGTGTGTGTTTCTTGCTGAGTGCTAGTGTGATTTTTGGCTGTTCTTTTTCTCTTTGTGTGTGTTCTTGTCTGATTGGTTGTGCTTGTATTTGTGACAGATTTTTGGTGACTGCTAGTGAGTTTGTTTGGAAGTATGACTGAGAGAAAAAGAAAGCTCAATTTTACTGTGGGGGAAAAAAGAATTCTTGCCCGGGCCATTACCGACTATGGGCGTTTTCTCCACGGCCCGCAGAGTGCCACCACCACCCCGGCCAGGAGGAGGGAGATCTTGGATATGATCACAGAGCAGGTCAATTCATCGGGGGAGGGGGAGACACGGACCCGCTCTGGGATAGAAAAGAAAATAAATGACCTCCGGCGTGAGGTGAAAAAAAAACTGGCCGCAATAAATGCCCATGCCAGGGGCACAGGAGGGGGCCCACCATGCCGGGTTAGATTTTCAGCGACGGAGCGTGTGGTGGCCCTGACCTTTCACCGGCATGAAGTGGAGGGCCTGCCAGGCTTTGACACAAGTCCGGTCCCCGCGGTGCCAGGTAAGGTTTTTATTTCTCTCAGGTGTGTAGCATGTGTGGGGGAGGGGGTGAAAGGGAATATGTGGCAAGTGTGTGGATCCTCCAACCTGTGAATGGTTTGTGTCATCCACAGCTGTGCAGGAGGGTGCAGGGCCATCTGGACTGACCGCTCCAACCCCAGGACAGCAGCCTAATGAGGCCCCCCCAACAAGGCCAGAGTCCGCAGAGGAGGAACAAGAGGAGGGGGAGGATCATGCGGAGGACGATCATGAGGAGGAGCAGAATCATGAGGAGGAGGAGTCCATGGAAGGCACTGGCCCTTTGGTTTCTGCGGACTCTTCCCCTCTGGCTGCAAGAAGCCTGCCCTCCCTAAGGGTCAGCCCCCCCCCCTCCTCCCCCAACATGGCTCCCCTCACAAGGGCCTCCCCTTCTCCCCGGCCACAACCATCAGCTGGAGCCAGGAGGTCATCCCAAAGCACCAGGGGGGCGCCCAATCTCATGCCCGCCTGTCTGAGAAGGAACCTGGCCACCCAGACCCGCCTTCTGAGACAGCTCTGCCAGACTATGGGGCGGGTGGATCAGAGCCTGTCCTCCATTAATGATAGCCTGGGTAACCTGGACTCCCACTCCCGGGCCTCCACAACCTGCCTAAATGACCTGCAAACTACAGCAGCAGGCGTTGGGCAGGATGTGAGGGCCCTTACCCAGGCTATCCAGGGCAACACGGCAACACTTGGTGCTGCCCTGGACAGAATAGCCGTGGCCTTGGAGGGCAGGCCGCCAGGTGGGCAGATCTCAGGGGCTGCTCCTCCTTCCCCGGCTTTTCCCCTCCCCCATGCGTCTCCCCTGAGGGTCCGGGGCCGTGGCCGGGGGCGCCCCAGGCGTGGCTCAGGCAGAGGGCAATAATTTTTTTTTTCCCCCTTTTGTTTGTTTTGAAAGCTTTTTTATTTTTGTTCTCTGCTTTTTTTTGTTTTTTCTAAGCAATTTTTTTTTACTATGCATTTTTTGTTTCTATGCATTTTTGTTTGTTTGATTTTTTTGGCATATTTTGGGTTGTGAATGATGTTTGAATGTGGGGGTGACATTCCTGCTGGAAAAGGGGTGTCACCCTCAATTTTGGTGGAGAAGGGTTCCCCAGGACCAGGGAGAAGTGATTCCCAGGTCCGTGTGAATGGTGTATGAATGTACAGTGACATAATTGGAGCCTTGACGTGGCGTTACTGCTCACCAGTCTTGCATGGTGGACTGGTGCCAATCCAATTTGATGAGGATGTGGGGTGTGTGTGCTAGGGACCATAGTGGTGTGCATGCATGCATTCTCATTGTGCCATGATTAATGTGTGTGTTTAACGTGCAAAGATGCCCAATATGAGCTGCCTCCTGACTGCTCTTCCCTCAGAAGACGGGGTATCCTCGGTTAGGGGTTGATTTTCTGGTTGGGGGGTCAGATCATCACGTAGCTCAACCTGCAGGCCCTTCCTCACTGCGAGATTGTGTAGCATGCAACATGCAGCGATGATATGGCACACGAAGTTTGGGGAATACAACAGTGTACCCCCAGACTTATCCAGGCATCGGAAACGTGACTTCAGGAGGCCAAAGGTGCGCTCCACCACTGCACGGGTTTTGATGTGTGCTTCATTGTATCGTTCCTCTCCTGGGGTTTGGGGGTTCCGGATAGGAGTCATGAGATGGGGTCCCAGTGCATATGCAGAGTCACCTGTAAAGGAAAAGACAGGAGAATGTTAGTCATGCATGTGCCACTTCTGTTGTGCATCACGGGAGGGGATAGTCATGCCTGACTCCCATGTCACTCACCAACCAGCCAGGTGTTCCCATACACGTTCTGTTCGAATTCTGTTCGGATGTGGCTTTGATTGTAGATGTAGCTGTCATGGCTGGACCCTGGGTGTTTGGCACGGACGTGCCATATGAGGCCTTGGGCATCAACTATCACCTGTACGTTGATGGAGTGCCAATTCTTCCGATTGCGGTACATGTGCTCGGTCTCATGGGGGGCTGGAGTGCCACATGTGTGCAATCTATGGCCCCGATGGTGCGTGGGAATCTGGCAATTCGGTAGAAATCTGCCATTGCCTTGATTCGAAGCTCCTCAGTGGTGGGTTTGATGATTTGGTTGGCCAAGCGTGTGAGGATTGCAGGGACAACCTGGTGCACACATCTGCTCATGGAGGATTGTGACATCCCAGCCACCACTCCACTTGTACGCTGAAAAGAGCCACTGGCAAGGACATGGAGTGTTGCCAGGACCTTGACCAGTGGCTGCACTGCATGTGAGCGGTGTGTTGGGCTGGTGATGTCCTCCTGCAAGGTTGTGGTTAATTCCAGGATGGCATGAGGGGGGAATCTGAAGATGCGAAAGACCTCTGAATCATTCATGCCAAACAGGTGTATGCGGGTGCGGTATACCCTCTCCCGTGCCATCCTCCGTGCCCTCCTCCTTCTTTGGTCATCTATATTCACTAGTGCAGCTATGAGCGACGATGCCCCTAGCATGTTGGCAGTCAAATTGTAGTGCAACACGTGTGTGTGGTCTGCTCCTCAGTAACGGTGTTGCTTTATCTGACAATTAGACTTTTTTTCAAAAGTTAGATCAGCTTTTATGTGCTCTAACTTTAGACAGGACATTTTGCAGTTGCGCACATCGCGTAGCCTGCGCAGCAACTGCGTTTTTTTGTGGATCCCCGTAACTCCCTCATTAGCATATTTGACTAGCAAATCAATGGTGTGTCTAGCGCAGTTTTGCGCGAAGGGAAGCGAATGTCTAACTCAATTACGCCGGACCAAAAAACGTAGATTTCTGGCGTATATTGTTTTGTGAATCGCGTCCAACTATACGCACGCGCACATTTAGACTTACGCACGCGCAACAGCAGTTGCGCACGCGTAATCGCTCTGTGAATCTGGGCCAATATCTTTTTGCTATAATAAATATGCCAATTTTTATTTTTTTCAACATTATTTTTTCTTAGTTTAGGCCGATACGTATTCTTCTACATATTTTTGGTAAATAAGCGTATATTGATTGGTTTGCGCAAAAGTTATAGCGTCTAAAAGACAGTTTTATGGCGTTATTATTATTATTTTTATTTTTTACTAGCAATGGCGGCACAAAATAATACATACAAAATAAATAAAGTAAAATAGTTACCCCTAGTGGGAGTATTGCATATGACACCCAAAATATATTGTCGCAATGAAAGTGATATGTGATATGTGCAAGCAGTGGCTTTGCCAGGGCCGCCATCAGGGGGGTACAGGCAGTACACCTGTAAGGGGTCCAGAGGTTCCCAGGTGCCCGGAGATCCCCAGGGCCTCAGTAGGCAATCCCCCTTTTTTTATTTATTTTTTTATAAAAGAATCAATATTTTTAATATATTTTCATTTAATTTTTTTAAGGGCCAATTTTTTAGGGGTCTGGAGGTCCCCAGGGGCCCAGAGATCCCCCCAAATTTATATATTTTTTTTATTTTTTTATATATATTATTATTTTTTTACATTATTTTTTTTTTTTTTTATATATATATATATATATATATTTTTTTAATAAAGGGCTCAGATTTCCCCAGGGCCCCATGTGGCAAACCCCTGTTTATTTTTTTATTTTTGTTTATATATATTTTTTTATTTTTATAAATAAATGTCCCAGATGGCAGCCCCCCCTTTTTTTGTAATTTATTTTTCTAAAAAAAAAAAAAATTAATAAAAGGGCCCAGAGGTCCCCAGGGCCACATACGGCAACCCCCCTTTTAAAAAAAAATGCTTTCCTTTCTTTTTTTTCTATATATTAAAGGGCCCAGAGGTCCACCAGGGCTCCGGGTGGCTACCCCCTTTTTTTATTTATATTTTTCTTTGTTTCTTCTTTTTTTTTGCAAAGGGACCCCCCCGCTTCTCAATTCCCAGCCCAGCAGCCCCCCCACTTCTCAATTTCAGGCGGCAGCACCCCCCCCCCCCCTGGTTCTCTGCCCATGCCTGAAGCTGTGTAAGGGTCCCCATAATTCCTGATGGCGGCCCTGGACTTTGCTAAAAAATAACTGTGATCTGCGATTATGCCGGACACATCGGACACTTTTGACGCTATTTTGGGACCATTGCAATTTATACAGCGATCATTGCTATAGTAATGCACTGATTACTGTGTAAATGACACTAGCAGGGAAGGGGTACACCACTAGGGGGCGCTGAAGGGGTTAAGTGTGTCCTAGGGAGTGATTCTTACTGTTGGGGGGATGGGCTACAAGTGAAATGACACTGATTACTGCTCCCGATGACAGGAAGCAGTAGATCAGTGTCCTGTCACAAGGCAGAACAGGGAAATTCCTTGTTTACACACGCTTCCCCCCGTTCTCAGAGCAGGGGCGTGCCATTCTGCCAATGTATATCTACAGGCGGCGGTTGTCAAGTGGTTAAGACCAGACCCTTTTCTGACATTTGTAGTTAACAAGTGTAACGGTCAGGGGTTAACGCCATTTACGACATTCCATTCCACCAACCCACGACAGCTCATCGACACTCCACAATCCAGCAGACACGATCCATAAGAATTCCCCATAAAACAGTATTTTTTCTTGCACGTGATTGGATGATGCAAGTCAGCAGAGTTTCCCTTCATTAGTCAAGGCCTTGAGCAAATTGTCTTGGAAAGTGAACAGTCTATTGGCCTTTAGTAACCAACTCCTGTATCAGCAAAGGAATGCGCATCGTCGATGTATCTGCACACAAAAACTGTTATTTTGTTTAATAAATCAGCACAACTGTGTTTTATTATTTATTAGGCAAGAACGACGATTTGGTGTCAGTTCCCCTTTTCTCTTGAGTCTGGTGTGGAGTAACTGCTTTTTGTAAAGGATTTCATGACTTCCCATATTGCATCAATCCTGTATTGCGATGACCAGGACAGGGGCACTGACACTGAAGATTAAGAGAAATATTAAACACAATTGGATATTTACAGATCTTGGTAAAAATAAAAAGGAATCCAGGGAGCTTGAGGGATCTGAGAATCAGAGAAAGGAGGTGCTGGGATCGGAGTGATATATAACGACTGGCAACCGGAGAAAATGATCTTCAAGCAACACCAGTTGGGTTCCTGGACTTCTTTGTTAGGTAAGTCAGTGAACAAACACTCACTGAGAATGTTCTCGGTCTTGTTTATATTGCTGTTTTTTTTTTTACAATTTGCACAGCACTGTACATATATTGTATATTTACACCAGTCACTGACCTCAAGGAGCTTACAATCTAAAGCTGACCATACATATTTTTTTTTTTCCGTTCAGCCACATTGTACTGCTAGGGTGACAGTATGTAAAAAAAATATGTAAATTTAATATTTTTAACAATTATGTTTTTTTTTAGTTTTAATTCTGTCACCCGTAAGGGTCCTTTCACACGGAGCTGACCGTTTTTCGATCCGCCCAGTGTGTGTCCGTCGGCTCAGCGGGGATGCCCGCTGAGCTGTCGGCGGACAGGGCGGTCCCCGCACACTGTGCAGGGACCGCCCTGTCTCTCCTCCACTCTCCCCTATGGGGAATCGGATGAATACGGACCGCGTGTCTGTATTCATCCGATCCGATCCTTCAGACGAAAGAAAAATAGGGTTTTCTTCCGTCAGAAAAAACGGATCTTTGCGGAGGCGGGTCATTTACGGACGTTAGCGGATGCTCATCCGCTAACGGCCGTGATCACATAGGGTAGTATTACAAGTCCGTAAACGGACTTGTAATAAACGGACGAACGGTCCGCTCATGTAAAAGGACCCTAAGTATCCCTAATCACTGCCAATGTCTCAAAGTGTCCTTAATCACTGTCACCAGGGCATCCGTCAGAAATTTTGGGGCCCCTTACACAGCTTTAAGCTTTCCCCCCCTCCCCCCCCGGCCTGACCACCAACATTCCCCAGGGCCCGCCCACTGGGCATTTAACCAAATCCGCCCACTGGTCACTGAGTCCTTCGATGAATCCACTTTTATTCTAGCTAAATAGCTTAATTTATGGTTGCAACATAACAAAATGTGGAAAATGTCAAAGGGGTATGAATACTTTTTCAAGGCACTGTAGTAGCAGAACAAAACTGAACTATACAATCAATTAGTACCCAGGTCTTATATTAACTTTGGCACCAAAAGACACATTAGGGTTAATTTTCAGGTGCTGTCTTCTCTCCCCCTCTCCCTCCCTGCCTGTCAGGAATCCCCGGTGTGAACTGAGTTAAAAATGCTTGTAAAATCCTATAATCCACTCTATTACAGTATTATATAATGTACAATGTGTGTGTTTCTGTAATATAATTGTGCCAGATACCTTCGTTATAGCGCCGCTCTGTACTTCTGTGACGCGCCAGAGCTCTCTTCCCCACAATTATATTACAGAAACACACACATTGTACATTATACTGTAATAGAGTGGATTATAGGATTTTACAAGCATTTTAAACTAGGGAATATTATCGGGGTAGGGCTTATATTGCAGCCCTCCTGGAAAATAACGCTAGGTCTTATTTTCAGGGTAGGTCTTATTTTCAGGGAAACACGGTAGTTGATGGTTGAGATTGTACATTCAGATTATCTATCGCTTTCTCTTGCAGTTCTCCTCGGTGTGTTGGTGGATGTGTCCAGTGGAGTGACGAGTATTCAGCTGATCCCTCGGTATCCGGTCATTGGGAGATCTGTCACTATGAGTGTGACTGGGATTACTGGAACAATTCAGTCTTTTACTTGGTATAAAGCACCAAAAGCAGACATAGATTATCAAAACTCAACATATTTTCGTGATGAGAATATTGTTGGACCTCTGTACAATAGTAGGATGACAACTTTCCCCAATGGGTCTCTACAGATCTCCAACCTAAATAGAACCGATGAGGGAAATTACACAGTGATGATACAAACAGATACAAAACAAATAAATATGACTGTATACTTGAAAATCTATGGTGAGTTATACATCAGAACATTTTCAGACAGATTTATACTAAATGTGCTTGTGTTTTAATTGTAATTGTTTGTGGGAACTGGAGCAGACATTGCCTTATTCCAGCATCCAGGGCCGCCATCAGGGGGGTACAGGCATTACACCTGTAAGGGGCCCGATGGTCCCCTTACAGGTCCAGCTGGCCCACCTCCTGTTTTTTTATTTAAATGTTTTATTTTTTTTGCATTACATCTGTAAGGGACCCAATGGTTCCCGGGGGCCCTTACAGGCTCGGCTGGCCCCCTCCCGTTTTTTTTATTATTAAAAAAAAAGGCTAACTGTTCATACAGGTATTTTCCTCTCTCTACAGACACAGTTGATAAACCTACAATCAAAACCTCTACCTCACTTCCCAAAGAAAATATTACAGTCACCCTCACCTGTACTTCTACTAACGCGGAGAAGATAGTATGGAGCAGGGTCCCCTCTGAGGCCACTCTACCTCCTAGGGCCACTCTATCTCCAGATAACAGGACTGCCTCCCTCTCCAGGATTAAACGTTTGGACTCAGGAGAATATAGGTGCCAGGCTAGTACCCCTGGCAGTAATAAGTACAGTGATCCAGTCACAATAACAGTAGCGTGTAAGTAGACAAGACTGTTGTATTAACCCTAAAACAAAAACTATACTGACTTTAACCACTTGTCGCCCAGCCCCCGTGGGTTGGCTTGGCTGGGCAAATCGACGTTACCTTACGTCACCTTTTCTTTTGGCCACTAGGGGCACGTGCGTGCCTGCATCGTGTGCCCGGAGCCAATGCCGACACAACTGACACAATTTTGGGACAATTGACAATTATACAGCGATCAGTGCTATAAAAATGCACTGATTACTGTGTAAATGTCACTGGCAGGGAAGGGGTTAACACTAGAGGAGCGATCAAGGGATTAACTGTGTTCCCTAGTGTATGTTCTAACTGTGTGGGGAAGGGGACTGACCTAGAGGAAATTATAGATCGTGGTTCCTAGCTATTAGGAACTCACGATTTGGCTGTTAGGTCATCACGTTGGAGACAGGGGTGCACCGCAAGATAGTGAACCCAATAGCAGACTGCTGCGGGTGGACAGGAAGCGTGAGCCCAAGATCCCCCAGGGTGCGGAGTCTAAGGTCCAGCAGGTGTTCACCAGGGCCTCTAGTGGGGAGGATGGCCTTCGCTGCAACTAAACCCAGGTCGCGGCCCCTGGAGTCCCCCGGGTCACGCGCTGTAGGGAGAGAGGGGAAGCAGCCACTCAAGACACAATGGATAGTGAAGGGTAAGCTGAGGTTGAGGCAACAGGCAGACGAGTGTAACCAAGGGACAGGCCAAGGCTCAGGGTCACAGGCAAACAGGAGTAGTCAGAGACGAGCCAAAATCTGTACACAGAAAGGTAAACGTAGCACATGGCAGGCAGGAACACAAGATAACAAACAAAGTTGAACAGCAAAGCAGACCTGCAGTGCACTAGTTAATATAGACTTCCTGGGATGGCCTGGGGTGGAGCCATACAGGGAGGAGATGTGATAAAAGGCAGGCAGAAAGAGATTTAGGCCTCTAATGGACACATGGAGGAGAAGGTAAGCTGCCAGACATTATTGCATGTCCATGACACTGGCTTTCCTCAGCTCTGACGGGAAAACTGCGAGGAAGCATACACTCGCCCGGGATTCCTGGACAAATGCTCTCCTGGCAGTTATCCTGCCGGGAAAACCGGTCGTGTGTACGAGGCTTTAGTCAAAATTGTTGTTTCTCTTCTGCCCTTTTATTCTGACACAGAATTTTTTGATATTGCAGATGGCCCAGAAAACGTGAAAGTAAAAGTCAAGCGGTCACCTTCAAATTCTTTTATTGTATTAGAATGTTCTGCTGATTCTGTCCCACCAGCCACTTACCATTGGAGACTAAATGGGACAAATCTAAAAAAACAGCAGAGCCAGCTTCAGGTAGAGCAAAAGAATGAGGGGACTTACACATGTGTGGCCAATAATATGGTGACACGGTATAATGCCATGGATTCCATATATGTGAATGAAACATTCGGTAAGTAGAAGAATCATCGGCAACCAGAGCAGAATTCTATCACTAAATTCTATTTGATATGGCGGGCCTCATTTCAAGTCCCAATTCCTCCTCTTCCTTGTAACACTGGATCAATAGTTTGTGGCTCCCAAAAGCAGCACTGATGGGGTGATTAGGGGCAGGGCCGCCATCATGAATTTTGGGGCCCCTTACACAGCTTCAGGCATGGGCCCCCTGGAGCAGTGAACCGGGGGGGGGGGTGCTGGCGCATGATGAAATAGAGAAGCGGGGGGGCTGCTGCCGCGAATTGAGAAGCGGGGGGGCCCTTTACAAAAATAAGCAATAAAGGAAAATATATGTAAAAAAGGGGGGTAGCAATCCGGGGACCTCCGGACCTCTAAAAAAATTACAAAAAAATACAATATTTAGTAATATATATTTTTTTTGGGTGGTTCCCATCCGGGCCCCTGGGGACCCCCAGGCCCCTTACAGGTGTAATGCCTGTACCCCCCTGATTTTAGACCCCTTACACCATGCCCACCATTAATGCCAACATAGCAGCACATCTTTTGTGGTGCACATTTTTATTACCCCGCAGTAAACTATCCTTGCCATGAAAGGGCCAAATAGTCAAATATGCCCCATGAGCCAAAAGTTCCCAATATTCTATTACTTTCAGTGCTAGGTTTTTTGTTATTGTGGTAAACAATATATAAACTTTAAAGTTGTGATGTTAGTCTCAATGGGAAGTCGCTTGGTCGATGGTATTGCTCTATAACAGACGGTGTTGCTAAATGCTGTATTACACCACCAAGATTTGCAGCATAGTTTTGTCTAAATGTCACTTGAAGCGGGGGTTCACCCTACAAAAAATGTCTAACATTACATCCAGCCCAGTTCTGCTAATAAAATTACGCTGACCTTTTTTGTTTTTAGTGCCGTAGATAGCGTTTTATCCAAACGTTTCACCGCGGCTTCCGGGTAGGCAATCCCGCGGGAGTGGGCGCTAGTATTTACATGCCAATCGATTGACATGCTTCCCGACGGCGCATACAGCGCGTCACGACTTCCCGAAAGAAGTTAGGGGCGGCTCGGCTCTATTCGGCGCCTGCACAGGCGCCGAATAGAGCCGAGCCGACCCGAGCTTCTTTCGGCAAGTCGTGACGCGCTGTATGCGCCGTCGGGAAGCATGTCAATCAATTGGCATGTAAATAGGAAGCCCTACCCAAACAATTGGAGATATTTATTATAGCGCAAAAAAAGGGTTTTGGCTTTGCATACACTTTTATCATTTATTATACAAAAATTGATATTGTGTATTTTTTTCAGAATTGACAGACACTCTTAACTATTATGAGACATCTAACAATGATGGAATTATCTTTGGAATTGTAATTGGAATTGCAGTTGTGTTTCTGCTGGTTCTTGTCGCTGTGTTAGCTTACTTTTTTGCCAGACACAGACAACACAAAAAGAAGCATGGCACACAGGATGAAGTTGCAATGTAAGTAGATTATCCTACAGCCAGGGCCGCCATCAGAAATTATGGGGCCCCTTACACTGCTGAAAAAATAAAAAAGGGGGGTTGCCCTGGGGACCTCTGGGCCCCTTACAATATATATATATATAGAAAGAAAAAATATATATATAAAAAAGGGGGTAGCCATCCGGCCCCCTAGGGACCTCTGGGCCCTTTAATAAAAAGAGAAAAGAAAGAAAAAAAAATATATAAAAAAATATATATACAAAAGAAGGGGGGTTGTCATTCGGGGACCCGGGGACCTCCGGGCCCCTTACAAAAAAAATAAAAATAAAAGAAATATAGACAATAAAAATATATATATATATATATATATATAAAAGGGGGTAGCCATCCTTTAATAAAAAGAAAAAAAAAGGAAAAAGAAAAGAAAGAAAAAAATATATATAAAAAAAATATTAAATTGCTTTATAAAAAAAGTTGGGGTTGCCATCGGGGGGGCCCTGGGGACCTCGGGGCCCTTACAAAAAAAGGGGGTTGCCATCCGGGGGCCCTGGGGACCTCCAGGCCCCTTATAAAAAAGAGGGGGGTTGCCATCCGGGTCCCTTAGGCCGCGTACACACGATCAAATCTATCTGCTGGAAACGGTCGGCCCGACCGTCCCAGCAGACAGATTCGACCGTGTGTACGGGCGAGCCGACGGATTTGGCCAGCTGACAGATTTCAAAGCATGCTTTGAAATCTGTCGGCTGGGAACCCGTCCGCCAGACATGTCTGCTGGTTAGTACGCTAACCAGCAGACATGTCTTCTCGCACACGCGCCGAATGGTTTCGACGCATGCGCGGAAGTGTTTTACTTCCTGGTGCGGTAACGTGGCGGCGTCAACGTCACTGCCACGTCACGTCACCGCGCCTTACAGGTGTACTGCCTGTACCTCCTGATGGCGGCCCTGCCTACAGCTTTCCAGTTCTAGCTAAATGTGTACAAAGGAGTTCTTGGTACAAAAGTTAATTTCACTCAACACCTTCCTGCCTGGCCTATAGTACAATGATGGTAGGAAAGGTAACTGTCAGCGCAGATACAAAGTACATGTATGGTAGGGGTATGGTGATTAGTCCATTAGAAGTAATAGTAACAGGCAGTTCAATGGTTAAAAATGCAGGTGATTTGATTGTTCAATGGCGGCTGCTGTCCTCAGAGAGCTGACTCTGTGGTAAACAAAAGAGGGGTAGAGAAAGGAAGCGCCACCTAAGTGCAGTATTAAAGAGGTTCTTTTAATGACACATTGTACAAAACACAAAACTTACAAGAAGGTAAGGAAAGAAGGCTCATCTGTAACATCCTGTAGTCCTCGTCCTGGATCCATGGGCTGCTTAGAAGTAAAGATAGCAGAATGTGTTGGGTCTTCAGGCTTGCCCTGTGGCCATCAGGATGAGACCTGTTCCAGCCTCACGGGTCACGTGACAGGTCACGTGGTTACTTCCAAGGAACACTTCCAGGAGGAGGGTCAGACAGGGAGGACAAAGGCTGATTGGGCTAGCCTTTGTCCTCCCTGTCTGACACCAAGTGCATACACACTGATAGCAATTGAAAATGGGGGGGGGGTGGCGCTTGCTAATTAACACGTAAATAATATGGTAACACTGCATTTCTCTGGTCACAGTGTGCTAGAAACAATAAAAAAAAAAAGAAACAAAAATAATAGTAAAAACACAAAAACAATTGGGAATTTTTTTTTTTTTTAATTTTACCAAACAATTGTGACAGATTATTACAAACTTAAACTTGCCATGCCTCTTACTAAATACCTTGGACTGTCTTCTTTCCAAAAAAGGGTTCTTTGGGGGACATTCATATTGTCCTGGCATCTTCGGGTCTCAAGAAATGAGATTGGCCGTCAGTACATCAGGATTGATAATCTTTCATATATATATATACCATGGTTTGTGGATTCTATAACATTCATACACAATAAATAATATACACTGATTTGGGAAATGTAGCAGAATACATTTTGACCTAAACTTATGAAGAAAGATTATTTATTTGCAAAATTTTATAACAGAAACAAAGAATTTTTTTTTTCGGTTCTTTTTTCTTTTATTTAGTCAAAAAATAAAAAATACAGCAGTGATTAAATACCACCAAAAGAAAGCTCTATTTGTGTGCAAAAATATGATACACATTTTTAATGGGTACAGTGTTGCATGACCACGCAATTGTCATTTACAGTGTGACAGTTGAAAATTTGCCTGGGCAGGAAAGTGTGCGGTATTGAAGTGGTTAAAAGACTATTTAACATTTAAACACTCAAATACAGCCAACATGTTTCAGGAGAAAAAGCCCCCCCCCCCCCTTCACGACTCATTCACTTATATTCTCAGATGGCTGTCCTGTCACTGTACCATTCTAGATGTTCATTATTTACACCTTTGTAAACTATGGGCCAGATTCACATAGAATCTGCGGCGGCGTAGCGTAAGCCATTTACACTACGCCGCCGCAACTTAATGAAGCAAGTGCCGTATTCTCCAAGCACTTGCTCCGTAGTGTGCAGCGGCGTAGTGTAAATGGCCCGGCGTATCCCCGCGTAATTCAAAGGTGGCGGCTTGTATTTAAATTAAGCGCGCCCCCGCGTCGATCGAACTGCGCATGCGCCGGCCGGGAAAAAAGCCCAGTGCGCATGCTCCAGCTCACGTCGGAAAACGTCATTGAAACCGACGTGAAAACGACGTGAAAACGACGTGATCGTCACTTACGCAAAGCCCTTTTCGCGAACGACTTAGTAAAACGACGTAACCGACGAAAAAAGACGACGCTGATCCGACGCCATACTTAACATGGCATACGACGGAACTTCGTAAACCTACCCCTCATATAGCAGGGGTAACCTTACGCTTACAGAAACTGGGCGGCGTAAAAACGGTCGGGAATCAGCGTATTAGGCTCATTTGCATAGGCAAATGAGAAATCAACGTAAAGGCCACCTAGCGGCCAGGGAAGTCATTACATCTACGATCCGACGGTGTAAGTGTTTTACACCTGTCGGATCTTCACTGTATCTATGCGTAATTGATTCTAGGAATCAGACGCATAGATACCCGGGGAAAAAAACAGAGATACGACGGTGTTTCCTGCGATACACCGGCGTATCTCTTTTGAGAATCTGGCCCTATGACTCTATATGCTACAAATATAATTCACCATATAAGAATCTCACAACTTCTTCTCTTTTCAGGCAACCAAACAGTGCAAACACCGGTAAGTTCCTACAAACCTAAAATAATGTCTGCTCTCTGACCAATCAGTTTATGTACTGCATATATAAAGTAATCATTGCTTGTTTATTTTACTGTTTTTTTAATGGATTTTGTATCACAATTTTAATTGTTCTTCTTCTCCAGAAGGCCCAGTTTATGAAAATGTAACTGTTCCTCAATCACACATCTCTAGAACAGCTCTGCCCGGAACTCAGGTAATAACTCTGCACTTACTATTGATGAATTGGTTTACATTACCCGTTACCGGGAAGCCGAGGACATCATATGGCGGCCGCCCCCGGGATGGCAGAGCCGCCTTGCGGCCATCATATTACTATGCCTAGGATAAGAAGAGGTTAAAGGAGCTTTCATAACCCTCAGGAGCCATTAAAGAGGTAGTAAACCTGAAAAAAAAAAAATACACCCTGCAAGACAAAGCCATAATGAGATAGTATGCATAGCAAAAAAGCAAGGGAAGAGGCGCCTCTAAGTGTAGATGTTTAAAAACAATTTAATGAACAGGTACAGTAGTACAGGCAACTCACATTTGATGATGTTCAAATAGGCATTGTACAAAATCCATAGGGAGAAGTCATCAGGTCAGTCCATCTGCTCCTTTGCCTGCTGGGGCGCTGTGCTGTATGAAGAAATCATTCACCGCTGTATGATGTAGATACCCTGAAAATAAGACCTAGCGTTATTTTCCAGGTGGGCTGCAATATAAGCCTTACCCCGAAAATAAGCCCTAGTTTAAAATGCTTGTAAAATCCTATAATCCACTCTATTACAGAATTGTATAATGTACAATGTGTGTGTTTCTGTAATATAATTGTGGGGAAGAGAGCTCCCGCGGGTCACAGAAGCGCAGAGCGGCGCTATAACGAAGGTATTTGCTACAATTATATTACAGAAACACACATTGTACATTATATAATACAGTAATAGAGTGGATTGTAGGATTTTACAAGCCTTTCAACTCGGTTCCCACTGGGGATTCCTGTCAGGCGGCGTACACACGACCGAGGTTCTCGCTAGAAACCAGCGAAAACCTCGCTGGAAGCTGCATTCCAGCGAGAACCTCGGCCGTGTGTACGCTCTCGGCGAGCATCCCGTCGGGAATCCCGTCGAGCAGAAATAGAGAGCATGTTCTCTATTTGCTCGACGGCCCGCCTGGATGAATGGCTGGTTGCCATTCCCGACGGGCGGGTCGCCGAATCTGACGGCCGGCAGAGAACCTCGACGGGCGGAACGATGTGTTCTGCCCGTCGAGGTTCTCTGCCGTGTGTACGCGGCTTCAGGCAAGGAGGGATAGAGAGGACGGCAGATTACATGGTAAGACCAACCCCAAAAATAAACCCTACTATGTCTTTTGTTTCCAAAATTATTATAAGACCCGGGCTTATTTTCAGGGAAACACGGTACTACCATGTTTATCCCAGCAAAATAAAATAGGTATAAGGGAGTAGTCCTAACATTTCATAAGGATAACAACAAGCATAAAATTCAAGTGTGAATAATAATAATAATAATAATGATAGTATAACATAACATATAGTATATTTACAAAAAAGAAACATCCCTTTTTATAAAGCTATAGACAAATAGTAAGTTATTTTATGGATGAATGCAAAGATTTATTTTACAATCATGTGCAATATTTCAATAAAACGGTAGGTGGCGCCCTAGGTGCATATTTATCCAGTCTTTGAACTGTGCCAGATGCAGTTAAAGCGGATGGTTCACAAATAAAAAAATATTAAAAGCCAGCAGCAACAAACACTGCAGCTGCTGACTTTTAATATTAGGACACTTACCTGTCCTGGAGTCCAGCGCCGTCCGCAGCAGAGGATGAGCGATCGCTCGTCACCCTGCTGCTCCCCCCTCCATCCACGGTGAGGAAACCAGGAAGTGAAGCGCTGCGGCTTCACTGCCCGGTTCTCTACGGCGCATGCGCGAGTCGCGCTGCGCCCGTGAATTGGCTCCAGCTGTGTGCTGGGAGCTGAGTGTTCCCAGCACACAACGGGCGGGAGACGGGATGTGATGCAATGCCCGTCTTTTGCCCGTGAATGCTGGGCCGGAAGTGGGTGCAGATACATGTCTATCTGCACCCCCCTCCCCCCTGAAAGGTGTCAATTGTGACACCGGAGGGGGGGGGGGGTGTTCGGATCAGCGGATCTTCACTTTAGGGTGGAGATCCGCTTTAATAATTAAAACCATCACTAGTCTAAAAAAAGTGTGCCTATTATTCTTTCAGTGTAAACGCTTAAAGCGGATGGTTCACCTCAAAAAAATATTAAAAGCCAGCAGCAACAAATACTGCAGCTGCTGACTTTTAATATTAGGACACTTACCTGTCCTGGAGTCCAGCAGCGTCCGTAGCAGAGGACGAGCGATTGCTCGTCACCCTGCTGCTCCCCCCTCCATCCACGGTGAGGGAACCAGGAAGTGAAGCGCTGCGGCTTCACTGCCCGGTTCCCTACAGCGCATGCGCGAGTCGCGGTGCGCCCGGCGATTGGCTCCCGCTGTGTGCTGGGAGCCGAGTGTTCCCAGCACACAACGGGAAAAGCCCGTCTTTTGCCCGAGACTGCGGGCCGGAAGTGGGTGCAGATACCTGTCTTTAGACAGGTATCTGCACCCCCCTCCCCCCTGAAAGGTGTCAAATGTGACGCCGGAGGGGGGGAGGGTTCCGATCAGCGGATCTTCACTTTAGGGTGGAGATCCGCTTTAATATAAATAAATAAGTACACATCATTTTTATCTGTATTGGTGATAGATCTCTTAACCACTTTAGCCCCGGAAGAATCAGCCTCCTTCCTGACCAGAGCACTTTTTGCGATTCGGCACTGCGTCGCTGAGGGAGAAATATAATTTGTTTAAAAAAAAAGCACCTACTGCAAAAAAATGCAAACATACAGTTAAAATTATTTCCGTGAATTTTGATATTTGTTATTTGTTTTCCAATTTTTAATACATTTTGGTTGTTTTGTTTTAAATGCAGGTGCAAGCAACCCAAGAATCTCACTATGATGTAAGTATTGTGATCACTAATATTGTTTGTTTGTTTTTGTTTTTTTTGTATTTTTTTTTTTTGTTTTGGTCATTTAAATATAATTTTAAATCAGACATTTGCACTAAACTGTTTGACATTTGCAGTCCAAGTAAAATCTTTTTTTATCTTTTTTTATTTTATTTAAACAGCAATTAACTCATAAAGACAGAGCCATATACAGCAACCTTGCACCTAAGGCTGGGAGGCACTAATGGTAAGAACATGTTTACTGAATATCCATTAACCACGTAAAGCGGAGTTCCACCCTAAAGACCAGGGTGGGCCAGATTCACAGAGCCATTACGCCTGTCTAATTGGTGTTAGACTGGAGTAATTTCAAATTACGCGCGTTTTTTAGCTAGTCGAAAACCTCAAACCATGAATAGACGGCTGCGGGCTTCAATTAGACTGGATTACGTGTTCGTACGCCTTCGGATCTACGCTGCAATAAAATTGCGGCCACTGGGTGGACTTCCCGTCGTTTTCCGCGGCGGGGTATGCTAATGAGCTTTTGCCGGCGATTCCCGAAATTACGATCTTCAATCGCAATCTCTTACGGCACCTTTAGTCATCTTTTTTTTGCGTAACACTATACCAGCTTTTTGCTGCTCTAATATTAGGCAGCCCATGTTAAGTATGGCCGTCGTTCCCGCGTCGAATTTCTATGTTTTCCGACGTCTTTTTTTATTTTTTACGTAAGTCGTCCGGGAATAGGACGCTACTCAAACAACGAATGACGTAACGACGTGATTTCGCGCAATGCACGGCGGGAAATTTCTGAACGGAGCATGCGCAGTTCGATCGCCGCGGGGACGCGCTTAATTTAACTGCTTCACGCCCCCTAATCGCGTATTTCGATTACACGGCGAGAAATACACTACGCTGCCGTACCGTAAGGGACAAAATCTACCAGAATTCGGCATAGAGTCTGGTAAAATACGGCGGCGTAGTGTATCTCTGATACTCTGCGCCAATGTAATTGTATTTGAATCTGGCCCAAACTTTCTATTAACTAACAGCTTGCCTTTAACCACTTCCATACCGGGCACTTCAACCCCCTTCGTGCCCAGAGCAATTTTCAGCTTTCAGCGCTGACGTACTTTGAATGACAATTGCGCGGTCATACAACACTGTACCCAAATTATATTTTTATAATTTTTTCCCACAAATAGAGCTACTTTTGGTGGTATTTGATAATCTCTGCGATTAAAATTTTTTGTGCTATAAACAAAAAAAGACAGAAAATTTTGAAAAAAACCCACAATGGGCCAGATTCTCATACAAATTCGCCGGCGTAGCGTAAGCCATTTACACTACGCCGCCGCAACGTAACAGAGCAAGTGCCGTATTCTCCATGCACTTGCTCCGTAGTTTGCGGAGGCGTAGAGTAAATCGCCCAGCGTAAGCCCGCGTAATTCAAAGGGGGCGGCTTGTATTTAAATAAATTAAGCGCGCCCCCGCGTCGAACGAACTGCGCATGCGCCGGCCGGGGGAAAAAGCCCAGTGCGCATGCTCCAGGTCACGTCGGAAAGCGTCGTGGAAACCGACGTCAAAACGACGTGATCGACACTACGCAATGCCCTATTCGCGAACGAGTTAGTAAAACGACGTAAGCGACGGAAAAAGCGACGTAAGTGACGGTGCCACCCCCCACCTCTGGCCACATGCGGTATTGCATGCCATAGAAGTCAATGCAGAACTAATTATTTTCATTTCCATTGGCTTCTATGGGGAAACTCGTTTTGATAAGCGAGTGCTTTGGATTACGAGCATTCTCCTGGAGCGAATTATGCTCGTAATCTGAGTTAAGTAGGCACATGCCTTTCTAATGTATAGTATATACCATACAGTATATAGTGTGTGTGTTTTATGTATTTAACTGTTTGTATATTGCTATTTGTCTATAGGTTTTCCTTTGGGATTATTTTCAATTAAACAACTTGACGATAAGATTTATCATATGTCACAGGATGGACTGTATAAAACAGAACACATTCAGCTACCAATACTTACCAGCTTTGAATATCCAAGAAGTGAGATATAATACATCAACTGAAACATAACAACCAAAGTGCACTGGACCATAATAACAATTATAGTGGTAATGCACCAACCAATGGGACACTTGCATGAAGCCCATCATGTATCCATATGGCTGTAATCAGATCACCAATGTTCAATTCATCCCAAATTCAGTTCTCTGGCCTAAAGGAAGTAGGAGAAGTTGAAATGTGGAGCTGTACAAAAGGGATATAGAAAGGCAATATCCAGGTGGAGTGACTTGAGTTTTATGTATTCCAGCTCATGGAGCCATATTATGGAAAATCCAGATGTATTTCTCTGCCCAGAGCCACAGGTGCTGTGTAAAGCCACCCACAGAAAGCAATGGCTGTACATTGGTATACGGCCGTAGTTCATAAACATGTTCATGCATACGGATGTACACCACTGGATGCAAATAGTCACCAAAACTACGCTTCCGGGTTCAAGGATAGCCCATATATATGGTGCATATCTATACAAATGCTGCCAGTGCTGATCACCTTCTGGAAAAACAAAGTCCAAAGACTTGGGGAGCTGCATTTGACTTACTACGACGAGCAACAAAGTGCAGAACATTTTTTTAGCATCTCAAATGGCCCCTTGGGGTCACGGGCCCTGGGCAGATGCCCATTTTTGATTATATTAAAACCTGCTACTGTGTAAAGTAGTGTTTAAGGGTGGAGTTTTAGTGTTACACTGAAGACAAGGGTTAGTTAGTGAGCAGGGTCAGGTTGTTGGCAGTTAGTTATGGCCATAGGTGTGCGCAGCCTACTACATTAGGTTGTCTACCCCAAAGTTCAAACACATATGCGTGTGTGTATATATGGGCAGTAGGGCAATGGACGGTGTCAGTAGGGCAGACATTGGTGTCAGTATTTTTTTTATTATAACTTTTGTCCCACTTTTGAAACAGGGAAAGGGACTAAGGACAGAGATTCCCCTGCCTATTTCTATTCATCCAAGCAGCAGGTGAAATCTGTACATTACAACATGATTAGGGTGTGCCCAGGCACACCTGGCACACCCTGTGCTCACACCTATGGTTATGGTGTGAATGTTGGGGTACAATGCTAGGCAAAACTTTACAATATATGTGGGCAGATAAAGTGTTAAACTGGTTGTAAACCCTATTAAAAAAAAAAAAAACCTGCAAGACAAAGGCATAATAAGCTACTGTGTTTCCCCAAAAATAAACCCGGGTCTTATATTAATTTTGGCAACAAAAGACACAGTAGGGCTTATTTTCGGGGTAGGTCTTACCAGGTAATGTGCTGTCTTCTCTCCCCCCTCTCCCTCCCTGCCTGTCAGAAATCCCCAGTGTAAACTGACTTAAAATGCTTGTAAAATCCTATAATCCACTCTACTACAGTATTATATAATGTATAATGTGTGTTTCTGTAATATAATTATATTGCAGGCCCCCTGGAAAATAACCCTGGGTCTTATTTTCAGGGAAACACAGGTAGTATGCATAGAATACTAGTTCATTATGAATTACTTACCTTACATCAAAGCCCCCGCAGCGGCCCTCATACCTCCCTCCGGATGGCAACATCTCTCCCGGAGTGACTTGCGGGTAACGCGGGCTCTGGTGCCGTGATTTTCCGGAGCCGCGATGACGTCACTCCCGCATCATTATTGGTACACTGACTGAAGGTAGCATAAAGTGGTTGTAAAGGGTTTACAACCACATTAAAGTGCATATAAATCCTAGCAATGGACCTATTCTACTCCCCTTTGGTCTGTTAAATATACCTTTGAAAGCATGTTGTCATATCTGTTCAATAAGTGTAAAATATTTCCTAATGATCATGTCTAAAATTCATACAGTATCTGCCCTGTGTACACTTCCTGTGTTATCTCGAGGAGTCTAATTTAGGTTGACCAGACATCCCCGGTTTCCGGGGACAGTCCCCGGATTGAGGACTCTGTCCCCGGACCAAGTCTGTCCCCGGTTTTGTCCTCGGATTGGATTTAAACAGGGGCTGGGGCAATTTCAAAGACAAAGTTAGTGCAGCTACTACTAGCTTAGGGGGGTTGTATTTTTCCCATTATCTGTGCCCCTTTCTGATGATCATGTGCTGGTCGAAGCGGAGGGAAAATTCTTCAGTTTCGGGAGCATGCCCATTCAGCTCCGCTCGCAGGTTCTTCTGCCTTGGCTCAAGTCCCGGCCAGCCGCCTGCCTATCTCCTTGCCTCCCCTGGTGGAGTGATCTTCCTCCACTCCCCACCCAGTAGTAGCCGGGGCCCGGAGACTGAGACTTCAGAGGCTGTGAGGTGGGCAACGGTGACAGGCAGAGAGTCGCTAATTGTCACCATTACTAAATTCAAAAATCTGGTCACCTTTTTAGTCTAATTAGCCTTCATAGTTCATATTTTGGAGTACAGTATAATTAGGGCCAGATTCAGTAAGAAGTTACGCGGCTTATCTCTAGATAAGCCGCGTAACTTCTTAGATGCCCCGCCGTATCTTTTTTCTGTATTCAGAAAACAAGATACGCCGGGATTGAGATAAGATACAAGCAGCGTAATTGCATTACGGCGTCGTATCTTAACTTCATTTTTAAGATGGCCGCTAGGGCCGTTCCCGCTAATTTACGCCTAGAATATGTAAATCAGCGAGATACGCCTATTCACGAACGTACGCCCGGCCGACGCAGTGAATTTACGCCGTTTACATAAGGCGTTTTCCGGCGTAAAGATAAACCACCAAAAAGATGGCGCATCCTATGTTAAGTTTTCAGATTTTACATTGTTTGCGTAACTCGTCCGTGTATGGGGATTTACGTCAATTACGTTCACGTCGAAAACAATGCGTATAATTTAGCGTCATAATTTGGAGCATGCGCACTGGGATACGTCCACGGTCGGCGCATGTGCAGTTAAAAAAAAACGTAAAAAACGTGGGGTCACAACACATTGCCATAAAACACGCCCACTTCATTCACATTTGAATTACCTGGGCTTACGCCGGCCCTTTTACGCTACGCTGCCGTAACTTAGCTTGGTGAATACAGCATTTGCCTCGCTGATTAACGGCGGCGTAGCGTAAACAAGATATGCTACGCCCGGCGAAAAATACGGTGGGGTACATGAATCTGGCCCTTAATGTCTAATGTTGTGGAGATAAAGACAGTAGGAGGGTTTGGGCAGTTTAGCCAAAGACAACTGGGCATGGCTTACACCACACAGTCCACAAATATGATATGTTAATAATATGACTTGAGGGATATTTCTGGCTCCTCAACAGACATTTTCCCATACTTGAGGGGTCTTTATAGGGATAAAAGGTCTACTGCATATATTTTTTTCCTCTTTCAATCTTTAGGCTGCATTCACACCCCCGAGCGTCAGTCGTTCGGTCGTTTTTCCGGCGTTTTTTTCCGGCGTTTTGTCGCGCGTATTCATGCTTATTTGCGCGTTTGCATACAGCGTCGTCCGACGTTTTTGTACTTCGACGTTTTTTATTTTAGCCAATAGGAAAAATTTCATCACTTGTTGCTATGTTGGTAGAATTTTTTTATCTTCTGCCTGGGTGAAAAGTTCTATTGATTAAAGCGACGAAACGACTGTAGCAAATGCTCGTTGTCGCGCTAGTCGCTTGAATCAAGCGTTTCCATTACTTTCTATGGGAAATGGAGACGCTCAAATACGCCCAAACCGCCCGATACCCGCGACAAAAAAGGGTCCGGAACTTTTTTTAGCTACAGGCGATGGGCGTCAGGCGCATCAGCGTTCAGATATGAACCATCTCCATAGGCTTTCATGTATTTTTCTCCCTCTGGCGTTTGTGAGCGTCGCACTACAGGCGACAAAACGCCTAGGTGTGAATGGAGCCTTAGAGGAAACCTATTATTACAGAAAATACGGGATTCTGATGTTGACCTTTCCTTCTTAAAATGCTAATTACCCTCCTGAAATGCTACAGCTTATACATAGTTTATAAATAAATACATTATAATTTCAAGAGCATGTATACCTTTGAAAAGGAAGAGCACGGAGCCTCCCATGAATGGTGAATTGGACTCTGTAGTTAACGGGATTAAACCTGTGGAAGATCTTACTACCTCATTAAAGTATATGTGAACTCTTACTGGTAAAACAAACCATTCAATTAAAAATAGAATAAAAGACAAAATGTTTGTGTGTCGATGTAAAAAAATGATAAATACCTTTTTTATAGATGATCACATGACCTCTGTTCTTAGCTGCATAAGTGACTTAGAGAGCTGAGGGTGGAGAAACAGCAGGACACTGATCTTCCCAGTGAATGGCTGTGCAGGGGGGGCATTGTGAGGGAAAGGCCTCTACCTTCCTCAGGATTCATGGGCAAAACAATTATATAGGCGAAACATACTACAACGTATAAATAGTTCATATAAACAACAATATAGTGATTTATGTCAATGCAATCCATTAACCAATCTAGTACAATGGAACCTCGGATTGCGAGTAACCTCATTCTCTAAAATTCCCTTGCAAAGTAAACAGCCTATTTGCTTTTAGTAAATCAATCCTAAGGCCTCGTACACACGACCGAGAATCTCGTCGTAAAAGAAACAATGTTGGGAGCTGTGGTGGCTCAACGTGATTGGCACTGCGCTGACAAGCCATTCACCTCTGCAGCCAAGGGTTCGGATCCCGGTCTCGGCTACATGTGAATTGAGTTTGGTGGTCTCAGCCCGGCTCCCGGTGGGTGTGCTATGCAAGGTACGCCTGTGCTTAGTACGACCACCCCCCCCCCCCCCCACAAAAAAAAAACACCACACTTGCACGCACACATAATTGGTTTAAAACACATGCACTTTGGCCATGCGGTCTCTTAAAATAAAGAGAGGCGAAGGACCTACAGGGCTGGCTGGGTGGGCTAGGCCCCCTCACTCCCTCATAGGGGGAGTCCCTCTGTCCCATTGGGGTCCCGTTGGGCCCCAGTTGGGCTCCCAAGAGGAGCAGGTAGGGCGGGGTGAGTGGGAGGCCCCCCCTCACACCCGCCATTGCCACCAGGGGCATGGAGAAGGATTGCGATTGCCTCCAGGGGGAGGGTCTGCCTACTCCCAACTCCTGCAGTCCGGCTCCTCTCTCTCGAGTTCACGCACAAAAATACACTTTAAAGAAAAAAAAAAAGAAACAATGTTTTCCTCGACGAGTTCCTTGTCAGGCTTGTCGAGAATCTTGTCAAGCTTTCTTTGCATACACACTGTCAAGACAAAATCTCATCGTTCTCAAACGCGATGACGTACAACACGTACAGCGGCACCATAAAGGGGAAGTTCGATTCCACTGGCGCCACCCTTGGGGCTGCTTTTGCTAATCTCGTGTTGCCACGTGTTAGTAAAAGTTTGGTGAGAGACGATTTGCGCTTTTCAGTCTATTACAGCGCGACGAATGTGATATCTCCAATATAAACGCTAGTTTTACCGAAGCTGCACTCCCGTCTCATACTTTATTCTGAGCATGCGCGCATTTCTAAGCATACACACAAACGTGTTTCTCGTTGTAAACCAGCCCGAGGAGGAAATTGAGACTCCCGACGAGGAAAAAGAGAACTTGTTCTCTTTTTTTCTCCGAGTTCCACGACAGTTTTCTCGACGAAAAACATACACACGACCGTTTTCCTTGCCAAAAAAGCTCTGCCACCAAGTTTCTTGATGGATTTTGTTGAGGAAAACGGTCGTGTGTATGAGGCCTGATATTAACAAAATGTCTTTGCACACAAAAACTTTGGCCCAGATTCAGAGAGAATTGGATTCTCGTAGCGTATCAGAAATACACTACGCCGCCGTTTCTTACCTGGCTCTACGTGGAATCCAGGTAGATTTTGTCCAGTAAACGACGGCGGCGTAGTGTATTTCTCCCGTCGCAATCCATATAGACGAGTAGGGGGCGTGAAGGATTTAAAATAGGCTCGTTCCCGCGGCGATCGAACTGCGCATGCTCCGTTCGCAAATTTCCCGCCGTGCATTGCGCGAAATCATGTCGTTACGTCATTCGTTGTTTGAGTAGCGTCGTTTATGGACATTCCTATTCCCGAACGAGTTACGCAAAAAAAAAAAAAAAAATTTAAATTCGACGCGGGAACGACGGCCATACTTAACATGGGCTACGCACCGTTAGACCAGCAAAAAGCTGGTCTAACAGTACGTAAAAAAAAACAGACGTAAGCGATTGCGAAGACCGCTCGTATCTTCGTGGATCGCCGTAAAAACACATTTGCATATCCCGACGCATGAAAACGACGCAAACTCCTCCCAGCGGCCGCAAAAATATCGCAGCGTGGATCCGAAGGCTTACGAAGACGTAAGCCTCTCGGATCGAAGCCCGAAGCCGCCGTATCATGGTTTGAGGATTCAAACTAGTGATACGGCGCGCAAAATTTGAAATTACTCCTGTCTAACACCAGTTAGACAGGCGTAATTGCTTTATGAATCTGGGCCTTTGAGTCTGAAGTCAAGCATGTTTTTTTTGGTTTGTGAATAAGCACAACTGTATTGTTGTTTTTGTTTTGTTTTTGTTTTTTTACTATATATAATAAGAGATGAAAGACAAAATATACAAATTTCCCATTGAGGAAATTGGAGTTGCCAGTTCCCCTTTTCTTTAAAAAAACAGCCTTATGAGGGATTGTAAGGGATTTTAAGGGATTACATGACTTCCCCAATTGCATGGTTTATTTATTGTGCTGTCCAGTACACAGAGAGGCACACAGACACAGAAGACTGAAATGTTACGGATGCAGTAAATTCCCGAATTAAAAAAAAAGAGGAATCTAGGGAGTCTGAAGAATCGAGGACCATTCAGATCAGGGTGGTGCCAAGATTAGGAAGAAAGAAACGTTTTTATATAACGACTGCTTGTCAACAGGAGAAAATGATCTTCAAGGAACACCAGTTGGGCACCTGGGCTGCTGTATCAGGTATGATTAGCATTCGACACTCACTGAGAACGCCAGAAGATGCGCTCATTCTTTATTGCATTGCTACCATTCTGACCAGTGGCGGCTGGTGCTCAACATTTTTGGGGGGGGGCGCAAAAAAAAACAATTGCAGCCTTACTGTGCCCATCAAACGCAGCCACTGTGCCATCAATTGTCACCACTGTGCCATGCCATCAAACGCAGCCACTGTGCCCATCAATTATCACCACTGTGCCCTTTAATTGTCGCTACTGTGCCCTTTGTCGCCACTGTGCCTTGTAATTGTCGCCACTGTGCCCTTTAATTGTCGCTACTGTGCCCTTTGTCGCCACTGTGCCTTGTAATTGTCGCCACTGTGCCCTGTAATTGTCGCCACTGTGCCTTGTAATTGTCGCCACTGTGCCCTGTAATTGTCGCCACTGTGCCTTGTAATTGTCGCCACTGTGCCCTGTAATTGTCGCCACTGTGCCTTGTAATTGTCGCCACTGTGCCCTTTAATTGTCGGTACTGTGCCCTTTGTCGCCACTGTGCCTTGTAATTGTCACCACTGTGCCTTGTAATTGTCGCCACTGTGCCCTTTAATTGTCGCCACTGCGCCCTGTAATTGTCGCCACTGTGCCCTTTAATTGTCGCCCCTGTGCCCTGTAATTGTCACCACTGTGCCATGCCAATTGTCGCCACTGTGCCCTGTAATTGTCGCCACTGTGCCCTGTACTTTAATTGTCGCCACTGTGCCCTGTAATTGTCGCCACTGTGCCAATTGTCGCCACTGTGCCCTGTAATTGTCACCACTGTGCCCTGTACTGTAATTGTCGCCACTGTGCCCTGTAAAATGCTGCCCCCCGCCCAGCACTTACCTTTCTGGGGTCGGCCATCCTCCTACCACAGTCCCTCAATGTCTTCTCCTGTTCTCGATGACGCTTCAGTCAATCAGGTTACTGGTAACCAGAACCTGATTGGCTGAGACGCCTGTCAGTCTTATCCAAGAAACTCACCCCCCGTGTATCCATGGATAAGTATTTGGAAGACTATTACAGCCTGAGGGCTGTAATTGGAAAGCCTATTAGAGCCGCTGGCTCTGATAGGCACTTCCACAGCCAACCAGCTGCCGTTATTCAGATGGCCGGCGCTCACTAGGGGGGCGGTCCATTTGAATAGGCAGCGGCAATACATAGATTCATGCAATGAATGAATCTATTTATTGTATTCAGTGGCGGTGCGGGAGCGAGAGGGGATGGCGCTCTGGTGCCCCCTATGGACGCGCCACCACTGATTTTGACCAATTTAGACAGCCATGTAACCTGCTTGCATGTCTTTAGAGCATGAGAGGAAAATGGAGAACCCAAAGGTAGACCCCTGAAAACATGCAAACTGCATGCAATCAGTGTCTTAGTTGGGATTCAGACTGATGACCCTAGTGCTGCAATGTGTTAACCAGTAGGGTTTAATTGTCTCCTTAACCACTTCAGTCCCAGAAAAATTGGCTGCCCAATGACCGGGCCATTTTGTGTGATTCCGCACTGCGCCGCTTTTACTGAGAATTGTGCGGTCGTGCGACGTGGCTCCCAAACCAAATTGACGTCCTTTTTTCCCCACAAATAGAGCTTTCGTTTGGTGGTATTTAATCACCTCTGCGGTTCTTATTTTTTGCACTATTAACAAAAAAAGAGCGACAATTTTGAAAAAAATTAATTATTTTTAGTTTTTTCTATAAGAAATCTCCCCAAAAAATATATAAAAAAATATATTTTCCTCAGTTTAGGCCGATGTGTTTTATTCTACATGTTTTTGTTAAAAAAAAAAAAAAATCACAATAAGCGAATATTGATTGGTTTGCGAAAAAGTTATAGCGTCTACAAAATAGGGGATAGTTTTATGTCATTTATATTATTATTTTTTTATTAGTAATGGCGGCGATCAGCGATTTTTATTGTGACTATGACATTGTGGTGGACACATCGGATACTTTAGACACCATTTTTTGGACCATTGTCATTTATACAGCGATCAGTGATATAAAAAGGCACTAATTACTGTGTAAATGACACTGGTAGATAAGGGGTAAACACTTGGGGCGAGGAAGGGGTTAAGTGTGTCCTAGGGGGTGATTCTAACTGTGAGGGGACTGGGATACAAGTGACACAACAGCGATGACTGCTCCCAATCACAGGGAGCAGTAGATCCCTGTCATGTCACTAGGCAGAACAGGCATTCTGCCTCTCCGTGACACGATCGCGGGACACCGGCGGACATTAAGTCTGCGGGTCCCGCGGGCACGGTCATGGAGCTTGTGTCGGGCATGCGTGCGCGCCGTCAGCAGTAAGTGTTTAAACATGCAATCACTGACTTCCTATCTATCACTTTCTCTTGCAGTTCTCCTCGGTGTGTTGGTGGATGTGTCCAGTGGAATGACGAGTATTCAGCTGATCCCTCGGTATCCGGTCATCGGGGGATCTGTCACTCTGAGTGTTACTGGGAATACTAGGGCCATTAATTTTTTTGTTTGGTATAAAGGACCAATTACATTCATAAATTATACAATCCTTACATATATCTCTGATGATAAGTTCCCACTTCAACCTGGACTTCTGTTCCATAGTGGGGTAACACCTTTCTCCAATGGATCACTACAGATCTCCAACCTAAACATAACTGATGAGGGACATTACATAGTGAGGATACAAGCCGATAACGTAAGCGATACATCTGTCTACTTAAAAGTCTTTGGTGAGTA
Organism: Rana kukunoris; assembly: GCA_029574335.1. Taxonomy (NCBI): domain Eukaryota; kingdom Metazoa; phylum Chordata; class Amphibia; order Anura; family Ranidae; genus Rana; species Rana kukunoris. The sequence continues at coordinate 11,058,555 of CM056058.1, forward strand.
ACTCATCAGACAATTGTCAGACTGATTTACCTGAAATGTGCTTTTATTTTTTTCATTTTAATTGTTCCTGGGGGTGGGTGGGGGGTAAGGGGAATCTTAAAGGAGCTATAGCAGACATTGAGCTTGGTATACTTAGAGCCGGTTCACACTGGTGCGGCACGACTTCGGGGGCGACTCGGCAAGGCGTCCTGAAAACGACTTCAGAGGCGACTTGCAAAATGACTTCTGAAGTCAATGCAAGTCGCCCCGAGTCGCCCCCAAAGTCGTACAAGAACCTTTTTCTAAGTTGGAGCGACTTGCATTGATCCTATTAGAACGGTTTTATTGAATAGAATGGGATGCGATTTGTCAGGCGGCTGAGTCGTCTGACGAGACGCCCCAGTGTGAACCGGCTCTTAAGGATATGGGGCAGCCACTCCATATGGAGAATATTAAATATAATAAAAAAACAAAAAACACCAATTAGCCATAATCTTATGACCACCCACCATAAGCCGTCGAGTCATGGACTCCACTAGACTGTTGAAGTTGAGGTATATGAAACCAGGCCTTTAGTACCAGATCCTTTAAGTCTTGTAAGTCCCAAGGTGGGCCTCCATGGATCAGAATTGTTTTTCCAACACATCCTGCAGATGTTCGATTGAATTGAAATCTAGAGAATTTGGAGGCAACACCTTGAACTCTTTCTTGTGTTCCTCAACATTCATGAATTCTTGGGTTTATTAAGTGTGTTTCTCCCATTGTGTGCCTACTAGGTGTGAATTCCCATTGTTAATTAAGTTAATTGAGTCGCCTATTGTTTCTGTCAGTTGGCTGATTTGGCTAACTCTTGGAGGATGCTACATGATGGGATTAGCCTTGTGTCAACTCTACTTGGTTATCTAACCATTGTATGCTGTTGTGGGTAATATTTGGTTTTATTGTTCCTGTGGTGACTGACCAACTTTTGAGGTGTATAAAAAAAAACCTGTAATTCTGTTCAATAAAGAGTCATTCCCTGGGTTCTACCTAAATATTTTGTCTGTGTATGATGCTTGGGGTAAATAGAGTGGTATTAGCTCTCGGTCTGCTGGAACAGTTTGGAGGGAAGGAGGCAATGTTTGCCGGGAACACCTAAGCGGGGTATAGAGAGTTTTGTCACACAATGTATTGTATGAAAACTGTTGTATGGATGATGATGCACCTCTAGTAAAGTTCCAAGGGTATTAGTATTTGGTTTCCCATATTCTAACGGGTATCTATGGTGTGACATTCCTTATGAATTTCACAGATTGTGTCTGCGGCATCAAAGGGGTGGAGCCAAGTTCTCAAAGATAAACCCTCCCCTGAAGAGTTACCTAGAGCTGTTAGAAGGCAACAGAGCTCTTTTTTAGGCAAACATTTGGTATTTTTTCATGCCCTTTAATTCATATTACACAAAGGACAGAGAGTATAATGATTTTGTTTTTAAATGTCAAAAATTGTGTTTGCGGAATAAATTTTAGTGTAATTTAACCAGAAAGACCTTCAGGTAGTCTAACTGTTCCCATTTTCCTCTCTTTACAGATATTGTTGGTAAACCTACAATCACAACCTCTACTTCACACCCCAAAGAAAACGATAGAGTCACCCTCACCTGTACCTCTACTAATGCAGAGATGATATTATGGAGCCGGGTCCTCTCTGGGGCCACTCTCCCCTCTGGGGCCACTCTATCTCCAGATAACAGAACTGTCTCCTTCTCCAGGATTAAACGTTTGGACTCAGGAGATTATAGATGCCAGACGAATAACCCTGTCAGTAAGGCGGACAGTGATCCTATCACAATAGCCGTTGGGTGTAAGTAGCCATAACAACTACATTTTTTTGTATGTTAGCCATACAACAAAGACTATACTGATTTTAATTTAGGTGCCCTATGCTTTATAGTGTAACAAAAAGCCAATTTCTTTTTTTTCTAGTTTTGGACAGAGGGGGAAGGATTAGAACTTCTCTCAAATTTTTACTGCTATTCAGGCCTATATTTGGGAGATTTATCATTGCTTCCTTTACTGCTGACAACATTTTACCAGACAGGAAGTGCCTCCAACAGGGACACAGACAGAACTAAAATAGCGCACTAGGGAACCATGCTGTGAAGCCGCAATGCTTCACTTCCTGATTCCCTTACTGAAGATGGCCGCCAAGGGACAGATCGGCGATGGGTGCTCTCCCCTAACACGAAAAGGGAGAACACGTCAGGCACAGACCACCCCCCAGCAACGTCACTGCACAGTTGGTCTCTTTCCACACAGAGACAGCCGCTGCTTCACTCTCCTCTTCTGACAGGAGGGGAGAGGGAGGACGGGCTTGGGTAGGAAACACAATGGTGGCGGTGGTGACTGGCAGAGAGAGCCGCCTCTGGACACGGACAAGGAGAGGAGGAGGGAGGGGAGAACTCTGACACTTCAGTTCCCCCACCTCTGTGGCGCATGGGTGCACTGCACCCCACGCACCTGCCTAGGATCAGCCCTGCCCAGCAGTGCCTGTAGTGGTGAGTTAGTGAGGTTTACTTGAATTTCAACTAGTTTTAACTAATCTACAGGCTTAAGATTTGCATTTTAACATGTGTGCAAACAATTTTCAAAAAAAGTCTGGTAGTGAAAAGGGTTGAACCTCTGAACCCCCCGTACACACGGCCGAGGTTCTCGGCAGAAACCAGCGAGAACCTCGCTGGGAGCCTAATTCTGACCAGAACCTCGGCCGTGTGTACGGATTCGGCGAGCCCCGCCCGTCGGGAAACCCGTCGCGCAAATAGAGAGCAGGTTCTCTATTTGCTCGACGGCCCGCCGGGATGAATGGCTGGTCGCCCTTCCCGACGGGCTGGTCGCCGAATCTGACGGCCGGGCGAGAACCTCGACGGGCGGAACGATGTGTTCCGCCCGTCGAGGTTCTCTGCCGTGTGTACGGGGCCTCAGTAGCAAGAGATCCTATTTTAAAAGTTGCCCTGTTCTTAGTGGTATGCAAACCCCAGAGCATATACTGTATATCATTGTATTATTTTTGTCAATTATTATTTTTTCCTCTTCAGTCTTTTTTTTCTAACAAGCATTTTGTTATTGCAGACGGCCCAGAAAACGTGAAAGTAAACATCCAACTGTCACCATCAAATCCTTTCATTATATTAGAATGTTCTGCTGATTCTGTCCCACCAGCCACTTATCAATGGAGACTAAACGGGATAGATATAAATGTCCAGCAGAATTCGTTCCAGGTAAATCTAGGCAAGGCCGAGGAAGAGGGGACTTACACATGTGTGGCCAATAACTCAGTGACGCAGCTTACTGCCATGGATTCCATAAATGTGAATGTAACTGTCGGTAAGTTTAAGAACATCTTATGGCTTATTCGCACGAGGGGCATCTCTACTAGTTTCGCGGTCTAATACGGCTTCATCAGGAGAATGTCTAAGGCCCCTATCAGACCCGGGACACTGGACGCCACCTTTGTTGATCCCACAGCGCCCCTTTACCTATACTTAACTTCTTACCATCAACTTACAATTGATATTTGGTCCTGGGCCCTATCATGTTTTCACCGCAACTCTGCATAGCAGATAGTCACATGGGTGTCCGCTCCATAGGGCAAGGGGGGTAGTTTGCCCCCCCCTCCCCCCTGGTATCGCTAGGGAGAGCCAGGAGCAGGGCCGATTTAACTGGTGACTGCAGCGCTCCCCTCCCCTCTAGTTGTCCCTTATTTAGAGTGCCTGTCCCTTTTCTAGAATCAAATCCATGTGTCCCTCATTCCAAAAGGTTGCTCTTTTAGACCTGAAATAAATATACTGTCAATATAGTGTAGTGTTTCAGTCAAGGGAAAGGGTGCTGTGTAATGTAAAGGGGTCGAGTGATGCAGGGTGCTGTGTAATGTAAAGGGGTCCAGTGGTGCAGGGTGCTGTGTAATGTAAAGGGCTCCAGAGGTGCAGTTGTGGAGAGGGGGTACACAGTAGTGACAAAGAGATATTGAAAGATGCAGGGAGCACAATGGGGTGTTTTTACATTTTAACGTGGGGGGCGCTCTTAAACCACGCTAGTGGTCAAAGAAAGGGTAAAATGTGTATCGCCGCTGCAAAAGTGCCCCCCTCTGAAAAAGGCACATGCCCATGGATAGTCAGTCCATTATTTGGCACGTCGCCGCGCATAACCACCATTCGTTTATGACTAAGGCCTTATCGGCTGAAACGCGTCAACTGTTTTTATTTGTGTTTGTTCACTGTGGCTTGTCAATAAAAACAATGTTTTTGTAAAGAACAACAACTGTGGATCATTTTTCCTCATCCCCAAGAGAGTTCTCGATTTTAGGAGGGGGGGGGGGGGGGGGAATACCCCCAATTTTCTTCTCTGTTAAAGGAATGTGTCTCAGAATTAATTTGAATTTTTCTTTCCTGAAAATACAAATATGATATAAATATAGTTGTGCAAATATTGTGCAACATAAAAAATATATAATATTCTAGGGTTTTATAGTCATAAATGCAAATTTTAACATGTAAAAAAAAATCAAAGAGTAGGCGATGATTAGGACCACGGTCAATTATTTTTTTATTTTTTTGTCTGTGGCCCATCAGCTAGATTTAGATTTTTAGATTCCCTTATTTCTTGTCCTAGAGAGACACAGCAGGATGTAAAATGAGATTTCTCCAAAAGGAGACCCCCAGAATAGGTTTGCCCATTAGAAGAATCTACCACTAATTTGTTCCTGTGACTGCAATTTTGGGTCTTTTTCATCACTTTCTGTGACCGAAACAATAGACAAAAGGACCAATATCAAGGCACAATCTCCACATTTGGCACAACAGTAAAAACCTGACAGAGGTTGTAACCTTCCATGTAAAATAATGAAAAAAAAAGTTTTGGATTTACATACACTTTGCCTTTTGTGTCACTGACTTACAAAATGTGTTCTTTCTTTCCTTCAGAGTTAACAGACGATGACGACTACAACGACATTTATGGTCAGGCATCAATTTTTGGAACTATCTCTGGAATTGTGATTGGCTCTGTGTTATTGCTGGTTCTAGTCATTGTGTTAGCTTACCTTTTTGGCAGACACAGACAACACAAAAAGTAAGTGTGGTACACAGGATAAAGTCACTGTGCGAATAAGATTATCATACAATTGTCCAGGTCTAGCTAAATAAAGTCTTCAATGTGTATGGAGTCGCACCTTGTACCAAAAGTTCATCTCAATTAATTTAATTCTTGAAACACTTACAGTGATTATAAAGTCTTGTTTTTTCCCCTATAAAAATAACAAACATGTTATACTTACCTGCTCTGTTGCAGTGGATTTGCACAGAACAGCCCAGATCTTCCTCTTCTCAGGTTCCTCTTATGTACTCCTGACCCCTCCCTCCTGTTCAGTGCCCCCACAGCAAGCAGCTTGCTATGGGGGCACCTGAGCCGAGACACAGATCCCTGTGTCCATTCAGGCACAGAGCCCGACCTGGTCCCACCCCCACTTTACCCTGATTGGCTAGCTGACTTTGATTGACAGCAGCGGGAGCCAATGGTGCCACTGCTGCGCCATTTAGGAAGGAGAATCTTGGACGGCTGAGACATTCATTGACATCACTAGACAGAGATGGGGCTCAGGTAAGTATTAGGGGGTGCTGGGTTGGCAGCTTGCTATGGGGGCACCTGAGCTGAGTCACAGCTCCCTGTGTCCATTCAGGCACGGAGCCTGACCCGGTCCCACCCCACTCTCCCCTGATTGGCTAGCTGTGCCAATCAGGAAGGAGAATCTTGGAAGGCTGAGACATTAACCACTTCAGCCCCGGAAGGATTTACCCCCTTCCTGACCAGAGCACTTTTTGTGATTCGGCACTGCGTCGCTTTAACTGACAATTGCGTGGTCGTGCGATGTGGCTCCCAAACAAAATTGGTGTCCTTTTTTTCCCACAAATAGAGCTTTCTTTTGGTGGTATTTGATCATCTCTGCGGTTTTTATTTTTTGCGCTATAAACAAAAATAGAGCCACTATTTTGAAAAACATGCAATATTTTTTACATTTTGCTATAATAAATATCCCCAAAAAATATCTAAAAAAACATTTTTTTTCCTCAGTTTAGGCCGATACGTATTCTTCTACATATTTTTCGTTAAAAAAAAATCGCAACTAGCGTTTATTGATTGGTTTGCGCAAAATTTATAGCGTTTACAAAAAAGGGGGTAGTTTTATGGCATTTTTATTAATAATTTTTTTTTACTAGTAATGGCGGCGATCAGCGTTTTTTTTCGGTACTGCGATATTATGGCGGACACATCGGACAATTTTGACACATTTTTGGGACCATTGGCATTTTTATAGCGCCCCCTAGCGGCCGAAAAAGATAGGACATAGAGCTACGTGCTCTCGCGTAGCAGTGCCGACCTGCCGCAGTAATATGACGGCGGCTGGTCGGCAAGTAGTTAATGGACATCACTGGACAGAGATGGGGCTCAGGTAAGTAAAAGGGTGTGCTGGGGTGGCTGCTACACTCAGAAGGCTTTTTATCTTAATGCATAAAATACATTAAGATACAAAAAAGACTTCTGCCTTTAACACCTCTTTATTGGTTAAGAGCACGAAATACAGCCCGTGCATTTCAGGGGGAAATAAGCTTGTTTATCTTCTGTTTATCAGCTCTTCCAAGAACATAAATTAACATGAGCTAATTAACTAATCATTTAACCAGACTAGGTGACTCATAGATATGACCTTTCAGGGTAGATGTCACATCTCCTCGCTCACCTGCTATGCAATACACATTATCATAAGTGTAAACACAGGACATCTTCACACAATAGCAGGGTCAATTAACACAGAGAACAGACAGATGGCTGGAGGTGATGGCATTAGCATCTCTTTACACTGTATGTCCCAACAGTATGAATCAGTCACTCTAATGTCCTTATCATCTTTGTAAGATGTGTCTTTATATGCTACAAATATAATTCACCATATTAGAAACTCACAACCGTTTTTCTTTTCAGGCAATCAAACAGTGCAAAAAATGGTAAGTTCTTACAAATATCTATACTCTAACCAATCATTTTTTATTTTTTTTGATTAATGGGAAGTAAAAAAAACTTAAGCCCTGTACACGCGATAGGTTTGTCTGATGAAAACAGACTGATGGACCATTTTCATCAAACAAACCGACCGTGTGTGGACCCCATCTGTTTGTTTTCCATCGGTGAAAAAAAAAAAGCATGTTTTAAAATTTTCCTATGGATAAAAAAACTATAGAAAAAAAACGATCGTCTGTTTCTGGAAGTTCATCGGTCAAAAATCCACGCATGCTGAGAATCAAGTCGACGCTCGAGATGGAGGTGCGTATAAGGGGGAGAGGCACACAGACGTTTTTTTTACCTTCATGCATGGAAAAAACCTTCAGCCTTTATAATTACTTTTAGCATTGATAATTTTACAGTTTTTTTTTTTTTTTTGTGTTATTATTTTGTGTCATCATTTTGTTCTTCTTCTACAGAAAGTCAAGTATTTGAAAATGTAAGTGTTTCTCAATCACATACTTCTGAGCCAGAAATGATGGTAATAACTCTCTAATGTTTATTTATTGCATTTTACAAATAATATACAGTGAAACCTCGGTTTGCGAGTAACGCGGTTAACAAACGTTTTGCAATACAAGCATTTTTTTTAAAACCTGACCAGGATTCAAGGATTCAAGCCACAGCGGTGTGCAGTACCGCATTTGGGCAGAGGTGGGGGCGCGCCGGAGCCGATTGGAGCCGTTCAGAAATACTCTGAAAACCAGGAAAGCCTTTCTGAGGTTTTCCGAGTTCAGCCGAGCTATCCCCAAACCTTTCCAAATATTTCTGTGGCTCTGGCTGGATTGCATGTCATAGAAGTCAATGTGGAACAAATTATCTTTGTTTCCATTGACTTATATGGGGAAACTGGATTTGATATGCAAGTGCTTTGGATTACGAGCATTCTCCTGGAACAGATTATGCTCGTAATCCAAGGTTCCACTGTATGTGAGTTAAAGTGGTTCTACAGGCAATTTTTTATTTTTTTGCCTTAATGTAGATAAATACCTTTCATTATCAGCTCCCCCATTAAAAACCTACCTGAGTCCATTCTCGATCCAGCACTGTGCCCGTCTTTCCTTTTCCTCGTCTCACTATAGGTTCTGATGGCACTTTTAGACCATTGTTGGTTGTTTTTTGATTGCAGGAGTGCAGATATAAATGTCCACAAGAGAAGCATGACCAAAAAAGCCATACTTCTCTTTTAATGGCAGACCTCTTCAATAAGTTGCTAAGGTACCCACAGGGAAGTGCACTTAAGAGCCGGATTGTCACGCTTGACCCTAACCCAAATCCTCAGGCACTATAACTAGCTTCTGTGTTCTTTACCTATAGCAGCCCCCTTCCCCATAAGGTAATTAGGCCTACCGGTACTTGGTGGCCCCTAGGACTTGCTATGGTGCCTGGCTACGACACCGGGGGGGGGGGGAGGCACGAACTGAGCAAAGCAAACAGGTACTTGAGGTTGGCAGATAGGCAGAATGGTTCAATGACAGTCCAGGTACAAGACAGGTAAGGTTAAGAATAGTCAAGGTGCAATCTGTAGTCAAAAGGCAGGTTGAGTTCAGAGAATAGTAGTTATCCGATCCAAGGTCATCAGGGCAGCCATCACAAATTTTGGGGCCCCTTACACAGCTTTAGACATGGAGCAGAGAACAGGGGGGGGGGTCTGAATGTGTCCTCTTACCTCTCTCCTGGGTGGACTGCCGAAAATTGGGAAGTGTCAGCCCACCCCACCTTTCTCTCTCCTGCCTCGAGCAGAAGATCGGGGGGGTGCTGCCAACATTTCAAAGTATTATCTCACCTCTCTTCTGGCGGCCCTGGAGGTCATCGGGCCGCAGTAGTATCCAAATTCAGAATCCAGATGTGGCCCTTTGTTAGCCTTCAGCCAGCCCTTGGGGCAGTATTGCTCCCAATGACACCAACAATGGGGCTCTATTTCTTCCACTTATATCAATGATAGAGCACTATTCCTCCTCCTATTGCCCACCAGCACTGGGGCCGTGTTTATTATCACTGATACTCGGCCCTGGGGCATTTTCTACCCCCACTGGTCAGAATTCGGCCCCCCTTAAATCTGAAAGTCTGTAAACTGGCCCTTTGCTTGAAAAGTATGGAGACCCCTGCACTAGGGAATCCAACCTACCAGGCATAGAAACAGGGCGGAAAAACAGGTAGCTTGAGCGTGTATTACACACGCTATCACAAGCATGAGACTGCAGGCTTGGCTGGCTTAAATCAGGTTTGGTCTCCACCCAGACTGGCTACATCAATCACCTTGGTGGAAACATCTCACGTTTGGAATATAAAACACATATTTTATAGCTTTTATTAGACTATTGCTTCAAGAGGAAATACAATTTGTTAAAAAAAAAAAACACCTACTGGAAAAAATTCTAATATAATAAAATGTATTGTAATGACTTCTGACATTTGTCATTTGTTTTTCCCATATATTATACATTTTGGATGTTTTCTTATGTAGATGCAAGCAACTCAAGAATCTCAATATGAGGTAAGCATTATTACAAGTATCAAAATTGTTTAACCACTTAAGGACCACCTCCTGCACATATACGTGGGCAGAATGGCACGGCTGGGCACATCCACGTACAGGTACGTCCTGTGCTAGTACCCAGCCGTGAGTCACGGGCACGCGCCCGCGGCACGCACTGTGACCTGGTCCGAAGCTCCGGGACCGCGGAACTCGCGGACCCGATCTCCGCTGGAGTCCCGCGATCGGTCCCCGGAGCTGAAGAACGGGGAAAGCCATGTGTAAACACGGCTTCCCCGTTCTTCACTGTGGTGGCGTCATCGATCGCGTGATCCTTTTACAGAGAATCACAATCCATGATGTCACACCCCCGTACAGTTGTAAACACACATTAGGGAACACATAACCCTTTTCAGCGCCCCCTTGTGGTTAACTCCCAAACTGCAAATGTCATTTTCACAATAAACAATGCATTTTAAATGCATTTTTTGCTGTGAAAATGACAATTGTCCTAAAAATGTGTCAAAATTGGCCGAAGTGTCCGCCATAATGTCGCAGTCACGAAAAAATCGCAGATCGCCACCATTAGTAGTTAAAAAGAAAAAAATTAATAAAAATGCAATAAAACTATCCCCTATTTGTAAACGCTATAAATTTTGCGCAAACCAACCGATAAACGCTTATTGTGATTTTTTTACCAAAAATAGGTAGAAGAATACGTATGGGCCTAAACTGAGGAGAAAAAAATATTTTTTAATATATTTTTGGGGGATATTTATTATAGCAAAAAGTAAAAAATATTGCATTTTTTTTCAAAATTGTCGCTCTATTTTTGTTTATAGCGCAAAAAATAAAAACCGCAGAGGTGATCAAATACCAATAACTATTTTCCTAAATGCACATAATATAACTAGGTACTAAGTTTTGTAGGTAAAGTTGATCCGGGGTAAATCCGATTGCCTCTCAGGGGATCAGGAAGGATTTTTTTCCCCTCTGGTAGCAAATTGGATCATGCTCTGCTGGGGTTTTTTGCCTTCCTCTGGATCAACTGTGGGTATGGAGTTGGGTGTATGGGATGTACTGTGTTTTATTTTTTTATTTTTTTATGGTTGAACTGGATGGACTTGTGTCTTTTTTCAACCTGACTAACTATGTAACTATGTAACTATTAGAAACGTCTTTTACTGTACAACATGCCCACTCCAAGCCTACTTTGAATTAGGCGGGTTTACGGCGGCCAATTTACACTACGCCGCTGTAACTTAGGACACAAGTGTATTGTGAAACTTGTCTCTCTAAGTTGCGGCAGCGTAGCGTAAACAAGATACGCTACGCCCGCACAAAGATACGCGTCTGTACGTGAATCTGGCCCTATAACTTTTGCGCAAACCAATCAATATACGCTTTTTTTTTTTTACCAAAAATATGTAGAAGAATACACATCGGCCTAAACTGAGAAAGAATTTTTATTAATTTTTATATATATATTTTGGGGATATTTATTATAGCAAAAAGTAAAAAATATTTTTAAAAATTGTTGCCCTTTTTTATTTATAGCACAAAAAAAAAAAAGGCAGAAGTGGTCAAATACCACCAAAAGAAAGCTCTATTTGTGGGAAAAAAAGGACGCCAATTTTGTTTGGGAGCCACGTCGCACGACCGCGCAATTGTCAGTTAAAAGCGACGCAGTGCCTAATCGCAAAAAGTGCTCTGGTCAGGAATGGGGTAAATTCTTCCGGAGCTGAAGTGGTTAAGACTTGCCATGTTTGGTATCTACTTACTTAACGTAACCCAATATTTTATAAAAAAAAATGTATAATATTGTATTTGTATGCGCTAGCATTTGATCATAACTGCAGCTGGTAAAGGAAACCACACATGGAGGTAGATGAGTATACCTACTACCAGGTTTATCCATGCAGTGTGTGCAAGATATACATGAGAACAGTAGGGGGCACCCTATGTCTATTTTTACACTGCCAGATGCAACTGTATTGCTATATGATAATTAAAGTCACCACTGGGTAAAAGAGTAAAGGTTATGATTTACAGTGTACTGTACTATATTGTGTTAAAAATATATTATATATATATATATATATATATATATATATATATATATATATATATATATATGTATATATATATATATATATATATATATATATATATATATATATATGTATGTATATATATATATATATATATATATATGTATATATATATATATATATATATATATATATATATATGCGCAACAGAAGATCAGTCATTTCTACCCCTGAAAGAACCGGGAGCTGTGTGTTTACACACACTGCTCCCAGATTCTCGCTCTGTCACGAGCGATCGCGGGTTCCCGGCAGTGATCGCGCCTGCCCCTAGTGGCCACAGAGCAACATCACATTATATTACATGATTTTGCGCAGGTGGGTGGTCGGCAAGCGGTTAAACCTCATTTGCCACATAATTGCCCCATTAGACAGAGCATTGAGGTCGGCTTGTAAGTTGGAGATATTCCACTGCATAGCCTGGTGTCATCTGACTTCTGATATTTGTTTGTCCCATGTATTATACATTTTCGATGTTTCTTTTTAAATGTAGATGCAAACAACTCAAGAATCTCAATACGAGGTAAGTATTGTTATCACAATTATCAATAGTTTTTTTTAGTTTTTTTTTCAAATATAATTATATACATCTGATACATTTAGATTGTGCTTATTATCCCTTTGCATGCCCACTGGTCCATTAAAAAAAGTGATTAAAATGCATATAACTTTATGTTTTTAGTGCATTTTTAACCACTGGGCACTTAAACCCCCTTCCTAACCAGATACATTTTCAGCTTCCAGTGCTCTCACAATTTGAATGACAGTTACTCAGTCATGCAACACTGTACCCTTGTGACATTTTTGTCCTTTTTTTTCCCCCACAAATAGTTTTCTTTTGGTGGTATTTAATCACCGCTGGGTTGTATACTTTTTGTGCTATAAAAGAAAAAAAAAAAATTCTGTAAAAAAAAAAAGAAGCATTTTCTTAGTTTCTGTTATAAAATGTATCAAATTAGTCATTTTTCTAGTGTGTGACTATCTTGGCTAATTTGGGGAGCCACAGCCCAGTCTGAAAAATGTATCCAGGTTTCAGGGGGCCGGAAACCCGGACACATGTTTCAAAACCCAGACTGTCGGGGTGAAACCTGGACAGGTGGCAACCCTATGTGCTAGCAGCATGCTGGAGAGTCAGACTGTTGCTCTCACAGTAAGCAGTGGATCGGATCTCCAGAGGTCTGACACGCCATCTGCACAGTACTTAAGGTAACAGAGGTCATGCTCCTTGATCTTAAAACTATGCAGGTAGTGTGCTGGACTGCTGGAGAGCCAGACCACTGTGTAGTGTGTGAGAGCAGCGGTTCGACTCTTTGGCATGCTGCTGACATATAATAGTTAAGCCCTTGCTGCAGCACTTAGTATGTACAAAAAAAACCTGAAGAAAATCTTTATGACTGTACATCTAACCTGACTTCATTACAGTAGGGATGAGCTTCGTATTCGAGTCAAACTCATGTATGTTCAATCATTCGTCGAAATACGAACAAAACGGGTAGTTCGCGCCAAATTCGAGTTACGTTTCACGGCCCATAATTCACTGCGGCATCGCTGGCTGATGATTGGCCAAGCATGCACTATGACCCGCATGCTTGGCCAATCACAGCTTGCAAAAAACGGAGAGCCATAATTGGCCAAAGCCAGGGTGGCTTTGGCCAATTATGGCTCAGGGGGTTTAGTACACGCCCCACGGTGGTTAGAGAGAACAGAGAGAGACAGAGAGACAGGCAGGCAGGCTAGTCAGTTAATGTTACAGTGTGTAGAGGATATATATACATCCCAGGTGTTGTACATATATTTAAACACTGTATAGTTTAGCTAGATGAGTTCTTCCTAATTTACTGGCAGGCAGGTGATTGTGCTATTTAAAGATGTTTCACAGGTATAGACACCCAGCAGGTACAATATTTAAAGGAATTTTTCTGTTTTTTTTAATTAAGCATCATTAAAATCACTGCTCCTGAAAAAACAACCATTTTTAAAACTTTTTTCCCATTGATACATGCTCCCTGGGGCAAGACCCGGGTACTCAAAGACGTTTTATGACAATAACTTGCATATTAGGCTTTAAAATGAGGAATTTTGAATTCGAACCTTCAAGTCCCATAGACGTCAATGGGGTTCTAAATGTTCGTTCGAACGTTCCGTCCATTCGAAGGTTCTGGTGCGAACCGAATGGGGGGGGGGGGTGTTCGGCTCATCCCTACATTACAGTAATAAATTATGAGGCTTCAATTGAGCCTTGTTAAAGGAGTTCTCCAAGCTAAAACTTTTAACCGCCGCTGTGCCCGGGCTGTAAAACTATACAAAATAAACTTTCACTTACCTGCCTACGATCCCCCGTTGTTCCGATATCGCCGCCCGTGCTCCGGTCCCTGTCAGCTTCCTCTTCCTGCGGGTCGGTGACTTCACTCTGCGCTCAGCCTATCAGCGGCCGCGGCGGGACATTGCTGCGGCCGCTGATAGGCTGAGCGCACTGTGAGTCACCGACCAGCAGGAAGTGGAAGAGACCGGGACCGAAAAACGGGACGGCGATATCGGAACAACGGGGGATCGTAGGCAGGTAAGTGAAAGTTTATTTTGTATAGTTTTACAGCCCGGGCACAGCGGCGGTTAAAAGTTTTAGCTTAGAGAACTCCTTTAAGGAGATGGGGTGTCAGTGCTTTATATTGAACCTAGCATTTCTTGTCACAAGTATAAGAGCCCCTATCTAAACAAAGACTACACACATTTGCAGTCTCTGTGCCATGAATATATGCCAGGCAAACTCAACAATTTCTTTCTTTGAACAGCAATTAACTCATAAGGACAGAACCATATACAGCAACCTTCCATCTAAGACTGGGAACCCCTGATGGTAAGAACAGGTTTACTGAATATCTATTAAAGTCTAACACAATCTAGATTTTTTTTTTTTTTCAGTCCCTGTGAAGCCCATATACACTATATTACCAAAAGTATTGGGATGCCTGCCTTTACACACACTTTAATGGCATCCCAGTCTTAGTCCATATTGTTCAATATTGAGTTGGCTCACCGTTTGCAGCCTTTACAGCTTCAATAAGCGGTTTACTATGCTTCAGTATGTGAATGAGCAGGGAGCCTCAGTCCGATTCCTATTCATGTATGTGTACATACAGTATATATATATACTGTATATATATATATATATATATTATGTTTTTTATAAATGTATTTGTTTCTATATCATCTTTTGTCTTCAGGTTTCCCATTTGGGGCTTTTCAAATATATTCTACTGGAATTACAAGATAAAATGTATCATGTGTCACAAACACTCTCACCAAGCAAGATACTCCTCTTCACCTATCAATACCAGCCAGTTTTGAATCTCCGGAAGTAAGACTGGATTGTGCAAAAAAATAATTTAATAACAAACATAAAAAGTGTGAACACACTTAAGGCACACAGGATCCAACTTCATGGCCATAATTGTCTGACGGACGTGTTGCGTCGGATAATCAGACCGTGTGTACGCTCCATCAGACAATTATTGGCTGAATTAACGACAACAAAAGTTGGCTCTTAATGCTCACCAACTGTACGTCAGATTATCCGATCGTGTGTACACAAGTTGGTCCAACTAAGATCCAATGTACAAACACACATGCTCAGAACCAATGTTAAACATTAGAAGAAGTTGCCCAAAGGGTGGCGGTAAAGAGCTGAAAAAAAAACGTGGTTTGGTGAATGTTGGCTGAAAATGTTGTGCCGTGTGTATGGTGAACAAGTATACGGCCAACGCCCTTCAGACCAAAATCCATGGAAAGGTTGGTTGGAAGTCCGATCGCGTGTATGAGGCGTTACAAGGGTCACACTTGCATCACGCCCATCATAAATCCATATTGATGTACAATGCAACTCCAACTGTAATTGGCTGGCCTGAAGAAAGCAGCAGAAATCTCAATGTAAAACTGTATGAAAGGGATACCGAGGAAAGGCAAAATCCAAGTGAATTAATTTAGGCTTTATGCCTAATAAACCAATTCCATATGGAGGTCATTGAATTGAATCCAGTTCACAGAAATTACAATAGTAGTTGAGCACAAGGTTGGACTGAACACATTGATAATCTACACATGTATGGAATCGGGAAAACAATAAAGAACGGATATAGAAAGAGTAAGAAAGTGGAAGAGAACCATTAAGAAAACACCTATTGTATCATCTCACGTCTCTGAATTCAGCATCTAGGCATGCACCAAGAGGACTTGGACTATAATTATCATGATTGTCTTATATTCAGTAGAGGAGAGAAATTCTATTAAGGAGGTCCAATACTTAGGAAATTGTTTGTAGCGTTTCTTTACATTATGTACCGTATTTGCCGGCGTATAAGACGACCCCCTAATGTTCCAGCTAAAATGTTGGTTTTGGGGTATACTCGCCCTATAAGATGACCCCCTTCCTTCTAGTCATGCCTCGCCTCACCTCACTGTGCCATTACATGCCAGACTGTGCCACAATTTCATGCCTCACTGTGCCATTACATGCCAGACTGTGCTACCATTACATGCCTCACTGTGCCATTACATGCCAGACTGTGCCACCATTAAATGCCAGACTGTGCCACCATTACCTGTCTGACTGTGCTACCATTACATGCCTCACTGTGCCATTACATGCCAGACTGTGCTACCATTACATGCCTCACTGTGCTATTACATGCCAGACAGTGCCACTATTACATGCCTCACTGTGCCATTACATGCCGGACTGTGCCACCATTACATGCCAGACTGTGCCACCATTACATTCCAGACTGTGCCACCATTACATGCCTAACTGTGCCACCATTACATGCCTGACTGTGCCACCATTGCATGCCTCACTGTGCCATTGTTACATGCCTCACCGTGCCATTGTTACATGCCTCACCGTGCAATTGTTACATGCCTCACCGTGCCATTGTTACATGCCTCACCGTGCCATTGTTACATGCCTCACCATGCCATTGTTACATGCCTCACGTGCCATTGTTACATGCCTCACCGTGCCATTGTTACATGCCTCACTGTGCCATTGTTACATGCGTCTCGACGATCCCTTATCTTATCCCTGACTTGCAGAATCTTAGACCACGGCCGTCCATTTTTCAAAAGCCGCGCCTCCTCCTTCTGCTGTTCCGTGATAGGCGGAACACTCAGCTTCCCAGGAAACACTCTGTTCGGTTTTCCACCTATCACAGATGCTCTCTCATCCGAGACCAAGGACGAGAGGGCATCCGCGATAGGTGAAACACTGAACAGAGGCTCTGCTGGCAAGCTGAGTGTTTCCTGCCTATCACAGAACAGCAGAAGGAGGAGGCGCGGCTTTTGAAAAGTGAACGGCCGCGGTCTGCATGTTAGGTTACTGGCGTATAAGACGACCCCCGACTTTTAAGAAAAATTTTATGGGTTAAAAAGTCATCTTATACGCCGGAAAATACGGTACCCATTCCTCTGCTTCCATTGTAGTTGGCACCCTGAGTCGGTCTTTCCATGTAGGAACTCTGGTTTCAAATTTTATGCAACATTCAATAGGTGAGGTGCAATCATTTACAGGCCCCCTTAGACATAGTGTTGGCATGAAAGAAAACCACAAGGGATCGTTTGGAAGTGTACATTGTGTAGCTTTAGTGATCAGTTCCCGATGGTGTATGACCATTTCATAATATTAAAGTGATACTAAAGCTTCAAATATAAAAACAAACATATACAAATTCACACCACACATTTCAAATATTTATTTGTAAAAAAAAATTAAAAACCATTTATCATTTTTCTTCCACTTCACAATTATGTGCCACTTTGTGTTGGTCTATCACATAAAATCCCAATAAAATACATTTATATTTTTGGTTGTAACATGACAAAGTGTTGAAAATTTCAGGGGGTATGGATACCTTTTCAAGTCACTGTATAAGCCAGTGTGTGGCTTAGCCCAATGTTTCTCAAGTACCCCCAACAGCTCATGTTTTCAGGATGTGGTAATTGCTAAGGCAGTGAAACTGATCAAATCACTTGTGCAAAATAATGGAGTGTAATTGATCATAAAAATACATGGCGGCATCCTTGTAGACATACAATGCATTTCATGTTTTATATGTTGATTCTTATGTAATATATTGAATAAACAAATCTTTTCGTACTTTAAAATATCTTCTAATATTTACTTTAAATCCCCCTAAATACTGTTTTACTAAGTGTGCCTTAAAGGAGTTGTAAAGGTAAAAGTTTTTTCACCTTAACCACTAGGGTACCGCACGCCGTCAAATGACGGTGGACGGAATACCCTGTTGTTCTGACAGGACGTCATATGACGTCCTGTCATTTAAAGCTGCTAGAGGGCGGCGGCGCGCGCGCACCCGCCGCATCACTGGGAACACAATGCGCGTGCCCGGCGGCCACGATGGCCACCGGGCACCCGCGATTGCCCAGTAACTAAGCAGGGATGTGGAGCTCTGTGTGTAAACACAGAGCTCCACGCCCTGTCAGGGAGAGAGGAGACCGATCTGTGTCCCTTGTACATAGGGACACAGATCGGTCACCTCCCCCAGTCACCCCCCCTCCCCCTACAGTTAGAACACTCACTGGGCTACACATTTAACCCCTTCCCCGCCCCCTAGTGGTTCACCCCTTCCCTTCCAGTCACATTTATACAGTAATCAGTGTATATTTATAGCACTGTACACTGTATTAATGTGAATGGTCCCAAAAATGTGTCCGTTGTGTCTGCTATAATGTCACAGTCACGAAAAAAAATCGCAGATCTCTGCCATTCCTAGTAAAAAAAAACAAAATCATAATTATGTCCCCTATTTTGTAGGCAATATAACTTTTGCGCAAACCAGTCACTATATGGTTATTGCGATTTTTTTTTTACCAAAATTATGTAGAAGAATACGTATCGGCCTAAACTGAGTTAATTTTTATTTTATTTTTTAAATGGGATATTTATTATAGCAAAAAGCAAAAAATATTGGGGCAGATTCACAGAGAATTAGATTATCGTAGCGTATCAGAAATACACTACGCCGCCGTTTTTTACCTGGCTCTACGTGGAATCCAGGTAGATTTTGTCCAGTAAACGACGGCGGTGTAGTGTATTTCTCCCATCGCAATCCATCTGCGCGAGTAGGGGGCGTGAAGCATTTAAAATAGGCGCGTTCCCGCGGCGATCGAACTGCGCATGCTCCGTTCGCAAATTTCGTAATTTTTTCTTGAGTAGCGTCGTTTACGGAGATTCCTATTCCCGAACGAGTTACGTAAAAAAAAAAAAAAAATGTTTACATTCGACGCGGGAACGACGGCCATACTTAACATGGGCTACGCACCGTTAGACCAGCAAAAAGCTGGTCTAACAGTACGTATAAAAAAATAGACGAAAGCGATTGCGAAGACCGCTCGTATATTCGTGGATCGCCGTAAAAACTCATTTGCATATCCCGACGCATGAAAACGACGCAAACTCCTCCCAGCGGCCGCAAAAATATTGCAGCGTAGATCCGAAGGCTTACGAAGACGTAAGCCTCTCGGATCGAAGCCCGAAGCCGCCGTATCATGGTTTGAGGATTCAAACTAGTGATACGGCGCGCGCAATTTGAAATTACTCCTGTCTAACACCAGTTAGACAGGCGTAATTGCTCTGTGAATCTGGGCCATTGTTTTTTTTTCAAAATTGACGCTCTCTTTTTGTTTATAGCCCAAAAAATAAAAAACGCACGGGCAATCAAATACCACCAAAAGAAAGCTCTATTTGTGGGAAAAAAAGATCGTCAATTTTGTTTGGGAGCCACGTCGCAGGACCGCGCAATTGTCAGTTAAAGCGACGCAGTGCTGGAAGCTAAAATTTAGTCTGGACAGGAAGGGGGTGTATGTGCCCAGTACGCAAGTGGTAAATGTATTCTATGCATTAAGGTGAAAAAACATCCGACAATACCGGCCCCCCCGTTATACTTACCTGAACCCTCGAAAGTCCCGCGCTCACCTCCGACATCTTCTTCGCCCGCTCAGCTTGGCCGTTGATTGGTTACAGTGGATGGATTGAAAGCAGCGCAGCCATTGGCTTGTGCTGCTGTCAATCACATCCAATGACGCGGCGCGCCGGGGGTGTGGCCGAGTGATACAGTGAGCGCTTATGGTCGCCGGTTGTATCACGGGAGCACGCCCACAAGAACTTAACACCATGCGGGCACGCTCGCATGAAGGTGTTGAGTCCTTGCAGGGGGGAAGCTGAGACAGCCGTCGAGGGACCCCAGAAGACCAGGTTTGGGGCCACTCTGTGCAAAACGCGCTGCACAGTTGAGGTAAGTATGCCATGTTTGTTATTTAAAATATAAATATATTTATACTGTATATATACTGTATATATATATATACAGGGGCGGACTGACAACTCATGGGACCCCCGGGCAATAGAAGATTATGGGGCCCCCGGGCTTACAGATGGTCACCGCGCCAGGAAGCAGTGCAGAGGCGGGGCAGCTAAATTCTCTGGATTTTCACATCAAAAGCATGTCGGTTTCGGACATATCAGGGACAGATGTAAAAAAAAAACACAGATTTTTACATACTGTCCCTGGTTTTACTGAGCCTGGCAACCCTGATGGGACCCCCTAGTGTCATGGGGCCCTCGGGCAGTGCCAGAACCCCTGTATATATATATCTTTAGTGATCCTTTAAAAGTCGGCCTTAGGGGGTCTATTCTCTTTCTTTGACCCGTTGTGGATACTTGAGGACTGAAGTTGAGAAACATTGGCTTAGCCCATCAGATTCCAGCTATAAATAGCCTTTACAATTCCTCACACATTACATTTGGTTGCCTACACATATTTACAGCTCTGTTTCTGCTTCTGTGCCTTGTCTTACATTTTGCTTCAACTCCCAATGGAGAGAAAAGCAATAAAATATACAAATCCATCGCACAACTTTGAATTTTGCAAGTGTCTTCCACAACACTGGGACACTCATCTGAGAGGCCGGGAACTCTACAGCACTGACACCAAGATGTCAGCATATCATGGACCACCTGAACACTCTAAACTTCTGTTATACTGGCTTCTGTTCCTGTACAACTTAGGTGAGATGCATGAAAAAATACCTGAGAACAGCCTTTCTCAACCTTTTTAACCTGGAGCCCTTGAAATCGCTTTTTGGGTTAAGAGTAGGGTGACCAGCCATCCCTGGTTTATGGGGACAGTCCCCGGATTGAGGACACTATCTCCGGAGACAGTCTGTCCCTGAATTTGTCCCCGGATTGCAGTGGCATGTGGTACTCTCGCCCCGGGTACAACATTTGGGGGGGGGGCGCAAAATCATTACTGAGCCCCCCCCCCACCCATTGTCTCCTGTGGTCCAGCCTGTGCCCCATGATCCCTCTGTAGGGATGGCCCATGTGTGTGTGAGAACATCGGAGGGGAGGGGCGGTGCAGAGTGTACAGCGGCTATTGGAGAAGCTCTTGGAGGGGGATACTGAGGAGTGGCTGAGTGTCGGGAACAGTACATATTGCTAGGGAGCACTGCTCCGATGGATTATCATGGAGGCCAGAAAAATAAACTGATCTACTCTGTTCATATAGGGGGGTGAGGGTGCGAGTAGTGCAGGAATCAGGTAGGTCAGTGTAGTGGTCAGTATAGCAATCATGTAGATCAGTGTAGGAATCAGGTAGGGTAGTGTAGTGGTCAGCGTAGGAATCAGGTAGGTCAGTGTAGTGGTCAGGGTAGGAATCAGGTAGGTGAGTGTAGTGTAAGGTGACCAGATTTAATGAAATCAGGGGACATATTTTTTCTTTACTAGTAATGGCGGCAATCAGCGACTCTTTACCCGTCGCCGCCCGCCTCACAGCCTATCAAGTCTTACTCTCTGGGCCCTGGCTACTACTGGATGGGGAGTGGAGGAAGATCACTCCGCCAGGGAAGGCAAGGAGATAGGCAGGTGGCTGGCCAAGATTTGAGCCAAGGCAGAAGAACATGCGGGCAGAGCTGAAGAAATATTCCCTCCACTCCGACCAGCACATGATCATCAGAGAGGGGCACAGATAATGGTAAAAATATAACCCCCCTATGCTAGTAGGCCTATTAAATCCAATCTGGGGACAAAACCAGGGACAAACTTGGTCCGGGGACATTGTCCTCAACCAGGGGACTGTCCCCTGAAACTGGGGATGTCAGGTTACCCTAGTGTAGTGGTCAGTGTAGTGGTCAGTGTAGTGGTCAGTGTAGTGGTCAGGTAGTTAGTGTAGTGGTCAGGTATGTCAGTGTAGTGGTCAGTGTAGGAATCAGGTAGTGGTAGTGGTCAGTGTAGTGGTCAGGTAGTTAATGTAGTGGTCAGGTAGGTCAGTGTAGTGGTCAGTGTAGGAATCAGGTAGGTTAGTGTAGTGGTCAGTGTGAGAATCAGACAGAATCAGGTTATTTCAGTGGTCAGGTAGGTATCAAGTTGGTCAGTAGTACTGTATTAGTGGAAGGGACTCAGGGAGTGATAAAAGTCTGGTGGGGGGTGCACATTTCTTGCCTTGTCCCAGGCGCTGACAACCCACACTACACCACTGACTGCATATATAATTTGAGGAGAACATGCGTATAAAACGGTTTACCATTTGCCAATAAAAAGAAATGGCCCCAGATCATTTTAAAAATCTGGTCACCTTAGGTTAGAGAACCCCAGCTAATGAATCTATATCTACGGCTCACAGTACATTAGTGTGACGGGCACTGGGAAGAATATTCCTTATAGATGTGATCATTGGAACAAATTCCTCTGTTACAGATAGTTAAAAAGATCATTGGTGTCAGTTGTTACTCAAGTAAGAGGCATGATTAAACACAAGTATTAGTGTGAAACGCGTCGGCTGTCTCCTCCTGGCTGCATGCTACTGTATACTATCTGTATTTTTTATAATAAAGACAACTTCTCAAGTTATTTCGGAGTGCGGCTGTCCAAATCCTTTGGAATTCTCGTATATGCTTAGTGCATTGCCAGCACCAGGATCTTCTGGGAGTTTCCATTACTGCACATGAGACCCACCTGGAGCCGTGTTTTCCTTCCTCTCCAAGAGGCAGAACTTGCTCACTGCATAAGGAACCTCTAGCAACTTCTGGAGGACCCTTAGGCGGCGTACACACGACCGGTTTCCTCGGCAGAATTCAGCCAGAAACTCGATGCGAGACGTATTCTGCCGAGGAAACCGGTCGTGTGTACAATTTTTGCCGAGAAACCCGCCGGGAAACTCGTCGAGCCAAAAAGAGAGCATGTTCTCTATTTCCTCGATGGGCAATGGGAAAATTTGGCTCGACAAGTTTTTTGACTGCCGAACAAGGAACTCGATGGGGAAAACGATGTGTTTCGCCCGACGAGTTTCTCGGTCGTGTGTACGCCGCCTCAGGGTTCCATGGAACTTTGATTGATAAAGGCTTCTTTAGAGCATATAAAATGAGTTAAGGGTTTGATTTGTGTCCATGATCCATGTTTGCCTGGCTTAATAGTGGAAGGTAGTGTGTGAAGGTGGACCAGAATGGTTACTATATTGGTCCTATTTTATTATATTGTAAGGCCTCGTACACACGATGAGATATGTCCGCTCAAACTTGTCCGACGGACAGTTTAGAGCGGACATGTCTCATCGGATTTCGGTCCGATGGCGTGTACACACCATCGGATCAAAATCCCCGCCGGCAGACAGCGTGGTGACGCGGCGGTGACGTTGACGCCGCCACGTCACCGCTACGTCACGCACCAGGAAGTAAACACTTCCGCGCGCATGCGTCGGATCCATTCACAGGATACGACGCATGTGTGGGAGGATATGTCCGCTGGTTTCCCGTACTAACCAGCGGACATATCCGACGGACAGGTTTGTAGCGGACAAATTTCAAAGCAAACCTGTCCGCTAGCCCGTACACACGATCGGATTTGTCTGCTGAAACGGTCCATCGGACCGTTTTCAGCGGACAAATTTGATCGTGTGTACGCGGCCTAAGTTTTATTATATATTTAAGTTTCACATATGCTAAACCAAAGGCCCACTGGAGTCCTTGGTGGCCATGTGTGGCAATGTGTGCCCGATCGGCTGCTCTCCTGACGGGGGGGGGGGTCTGTGCTGATTGTTTATCAGCACAGCCCCCCCCCCTCCGTGGATACCCACCCAGGACCAGAAGGGATGACAGCAGGACCACCAGGGATGGCCACCACTGATGACCACCAGGTATGGCATCCCTGGTGGCCAAGTGTGGCAATGTGTGCCCACACATGATACTAATGTGTTAAATGTTCAAACCTCTCTTGCAGCTGTACAGTTTAATTCAAATGATGTTTAACATGGCATTAGGATCAAAGTAGGTCTGTTAGGTACCACAAAACACAGTCTATAGAGCAGTGTTTTTCAACCAGTGTGCCGCGGCACACTGGTGTGCCGTGAAGAGTCCCCAGGTGTGCCGTGGCAAAATGACCCCCAATATAGGCAGCTATCTGATGGCCACTTGGTTAATATTTGTTATTACAGTGGTGCCGGTCCACTGTGTAAAGCTCACTTCCCGCTGCCACAGGCACTCGGGAAGCTGTTGCGGGCCTTTCCGACCGCGTCTTGCCAACCGATTACGTCATCGCTTGCTATGGGAGGGTCGGGCGCATGCCGCACGCACTGATATCTGTGACGTGTGAGCCTTGGGAATAGATGCTGGCTGGCGCGCGTTTCCCTGAGGGGAGGAGAAGAAGAACACCACGAGTAGGAAACAAAACAGCAAGGAGACACAGGTACAGTACTTGTACCTGTCATTTTCAATGTATGATTAGTTTTTATTGCAGGCATGGTGTTTCTAAAAATAAAAAATAAACTATATAACACTTGTTGGCACTTTCATTGCCTCACTTTTCATTGCAATCATGGTGAATTTTTTAAAATGTAATATAATATACGTGGGCTATATGGGTTATTTTTGATGATAACTGTATACTTCAATCCTGCAGTTTGGCCGCAGCTCAGATGTAGCGCAGGGTACCTGCGGTTTTCATGTGGTTTTTTATTGACTTCTATTATGTCCCTTATTTTTGGTGTGCTTTCAGAAAATGTACCAAAAATGTACTACATAATAGAAGTTTATGAGAAACCACATAAAAACCGCAGGTACCCTGCGCTACACCTGTGCTGCGGCCAAACTGCAGTATTGAAGTTTACAGTTATAATTATGAATAATAACCCACATAGCCCATGTATATTATGTACAAAATAAATAAAAGCACCATGCTTGCAATGGAATTAGTCAATGTGAAAGTGCCCTAAAATGAAAATATCAGCCATAAACTTGGTATTGTTTTTTTTACAACCAGTGGCTGGCTTTCTCATGAAAGCGTTCCGAGTGGTTTTTTGAGCCACTGGAACGCTTTCAGAAGCGGCGGGAGGGGATGTCCCCCCTCTTCCACCATCTTGCCTGAGAAACAATCCAAAAGGGACAATGAAAAAAAAGTTTAACAAATAAGACAAGGTGTTTTAAGGTGTTGCTTGTGGAGATTTTGAAGTACCAACGTTTGTCATCATTCCACGAGTATGCGCAATTTTAAAGCATGACATGTTAGGTATCTATTTACCCGCCATAACATCATCTTTCACACTATACCCACAAATTGGGGTATTATATTGTGTTTTGTTTTAATTAATTGAACCACTGTGCAAATAGCAAGTGGCATCATTTTTTTTTTTTCAAATTTTTGGTTTGGTGTGCCTCGAGATTCTAACAGATTTTAAAGTGTGCCTTGGTTGAAAAAAGGTTGAAAAACACTGCTATAGAGGGCATCTAACAGTGGCAGTAATGTATGGCAATGATAAATTACATAATGGAGCACTTTGATGTAAAGCATAGTGTGGATATGCCTATTGATCGTCCAATGTGACAGCACTGGCTCTAATACAAAAAATAAATAAATGCACATTTCTTTCAATAATGAGGGTGAATTTATATATATTTTTTTTTTCAAAAGGTGAACTATGGCATCTTTGTATGTGCAACTACGGTACTGTTGACCCAATGTCTTCAGGTAGGGGTGTAATGCTAAGGAGTGTGGTTCATAGGGTGACCACATTTCCAAACTACCATTCAGGGACACCCCCCTTGCCAAAAATCAGCTTGTGCTGTAACGAAACACAAGAGGCAGGATTTATGATTTCTCCAATCACAAGCAGGGGGCGGGGATTTTGCTCCTCCAGGCATTCCTAGTCAGGAAAAGTACTGCCAGTGAGTAAAGCAATGATGTGGCGGCTTTTTTTTGGGGCATCGGATTGGCCTGGGGGTGTAGCTGTGTCAGTTTCATTCCAGGACACTGTATTGTCCTGGAATGAAGGTGCCCGGGACAGACCTGCAAAATGTGGGACTGTCCCGGGAAATCCGGGACACGTGGTCCCCCTAGTGGCTCATCTCAGGGACATATTTTAGACCTGCATCTCTGGATGTATAGCCCTGAATATCATAGAGAGTATTCAAAAAGTTATTTGTGTCATTCATCCCCTGTTCTCATCCACAGCTCCGGTCTCTTCAGTGCTACTGACAAGTAACTCCTCTGCTATGCTTTGGGAAAATACTGATTCTGTATCTCTACACTGCACAGCCATCGATTCTGTTGCGAGTTACACCTGGTACTTAAATGGAGAGCCATTACCCCAGGATCCTCGATATAACATCACAATGAGTGATTCTCCACCATATTCCAGTCTCATCATCAGCCCCATATCCAGGAGTGACAATGGACCCTTCACCTGTACGGCCTCCAACACGCTGAACAATGAGACCAGCAATGCTGTGACCTTAAACTTGGCCTGTGAGTAAAGCATGAAATAATAGAAAAAGTTGTGCCACAAGATTGAAGCATCAAATACATAGTATAGTACATAAACAAGTGTTCTCTAAAGCCAATTTCAGTCAAAGTTTAGCATACAGTAGTTCTCCTTAGACTGCAAATAGGACCATGGCAGTCTAGTACCTGGTTTATGTTGAAGAGATGGCTTCCCCTACTTCTCCTGTCCAATACCCCCTGGAAGCAGGGCCATCTTAATAGCGTCACGGGCCCCTGGGCAAAGTAATGCTCTGGGGCCCCTACAGTGGAGACAGTGCAGGTAAACAGATATCAAGTAGGTAGGAGGCAGACAAATGGAGCTTCCCCTTTTGGCTGGAGCTCTACATTAAACCACTTTATGCTACAGGTAAGCCTATAATAAGGCTTACCTGTAGCTACCCAGGATATCTCTAAACCTGCACGGTTTAGGAGATATCCCCTGCATGTGCTGATGCCATCGGCACATGCGTACTGGGGCAAACATATTCTGCCACGTTTACAGTAACGTTGTTTCAACTGCCATGAAGTTTTTCAAGGGGTGCATGCAGGGGTGTATTTAGGTTTTGTGCTGCCCTAGGCCTAAATAAACTTGTGCACCCCCTAATTTAAATATGACACACCCCTTCCTGTCAAGGCCACACCCCTTGCGGTTAAGACCCACCCTGAAATGTTCAAGTGGGGATACTAACTTTTGATGGCTTGGGGGGGGGCAACGGATTCCCTTAATCTCCATAGATTTCCTCTCACTTCCTGTTTAGCTATGAGACAGGAAGTGAAGGGAAATCTCTGCAATGGGACAGGGATGGTAAAAAAAAATTGAACCGACCCCCCCCCCACAGTTGCAGAATGCCAACCGCCCACATACTGGAAGCAGTGCGACTGATTTATGGGGGTGCTAAACTAATTTGCCTAACAGTGTAGCGCAAGCCGGCTGGGACACTATCCGTGCTGCCCCCCTGCAAAGTGCTGCCCTAGGCCTGGGCCTTGTTGGCCTAGGCCAGGATACAGCCTTGGGTGCATGTCAGGTCTTGGCGTATTCCTAAGAACCTGAGTCTGTAATAGGACTATGGGGTATGTGTAACACCACTACAAAAGGATAACCTGCATGGCTAAGAAAAGTAGATAGTTGCTATGGCTAACTGCAAGGAAAGCCAGCTAGAGCAACCAGTCATTGGCTTGGTACCTGTATAGTTGACAAGTCCGCCAGTAGCAAGGGAGTTTGGTGTTATGGTTCCTTCTCTAGATGTCCCTCTCCTCAAGTCACCAGGAAAAGACTAGCATAACAGAGATCTAAGGCTTGATCACTAAGTACGGAAGAAAAAAGTTATCCAAGGACTTATTTGGGATCCGCGTGTAGCAGGGTTCCATTCCGTTACTGGGAGTGAGGTAATAAAGGTACACTGGACTGGTGGGGTGGGCAATGGCTCTACATATCCCTCCGAATGCAACACATATATCGGTGAAAGTGTGTAGTGGATCATCTCTGAGCTGGGGGACCACCTTAATATTTGGTTCTTCACATGACTGCAGCCTGGTCCTGGGCATTGGTGAGCAAGGCTTCGGGCAGTTAGACCCCACTCCAACAAGTCGGCTTTGCTTTAGATTGGGTGATTGGCACTATGGTTAGGCTATAAACAAAAAATGGTTATGACTAAGGCCTTAAAGGCTGAAACCCGTCAACTGTTCTCGTTTGTGTTTGTTCACTGTGGCTTGTTAATAAATACAACATTTTTTTCCTCACTATGGTTATGCTGAAGCTGTATAAATCGACAGCACATGCTTCACTTTACTTATTTGTTTTCCGCAATACAACTTATTTTGCTTTCTGTTGCCCTTACAGGGTATCCTAGAGGAAATAATGTTTGCACTGCAGAGTTGGTTGGTCAGAACATTCAGCTTGGGTGTTCCTGGCCAGAAGGATGGCCTGCTGCTAATGTAACCATGAATTTCAATACAGAAACACAGACTGGACCAGGCCAAGTATTCACTAATGTGTCATCAACTAGTACCGTCCAGGGCTCAAATCTTACCTGTTTTGGAGACCAGCTGGGAAAAACATCTACCTGCACAGTAATTCTCGGTAAGTCAAAAGGACTTTTCTATTTTCCCTGCAGATTCAGTCTAATAGTGAATATCTTAATAATTAAAATTCAAAGGTTTCTACATTGTGCCTTCATCCTTCATCCTAGGGATGCAATTCAGATGCAGTAATATAAACAGGGCTCGAGTCCTGCGCGAACGCGTGGGAACGGAGTCCCTGCACTTTTTTTTACAGCAGGAACGCCGTTCCCTTTGCAGGACTAGAGCAGCCTCGAGCCGAGCCTTCACTAAGCGGCTATGCCCAGCATCGCCGTATAGTAAAGGAATTGACTCGACTCACTGTCAGGGGCAGGCGAACTGAGCCGAGCAGACTCGGAGCTCCGCCTCAAGGCTCCAACCTAGTCAGCCACCTGTGACCTGTCCTTCAGTACACGGCCAGTTGCGTGTGACATCACGCGGGGGCGAAGTCACACAGTAACGCTAGCCAGCCAGCCAGCACCCTGAGACCAGCCAGCCAGTACCCTGAGACCAGCCAGCCAGGCCAGTACCCTGACACCAGCCAACCAGGCCAGTACCCTGAGACCAGCCAGCCAGCACCCTGAGGCCAGCAAGCCAGGCAGTACCCTGAGACCAGCCAGGCCAACAATAAGACAAGCCAGGCCAGCACCCTGAGACCAGCCAGGCCAGTACCAAATACCCTGAGGTCAGCCAGACAGCACACTGAGACCAGCACCCTGAGACCAGCCAGGCCAGTACCCTAAGACCAGCCAGGCCAGCACCCAAAACCCAGTCAGCCAGCACCCTGAGGCCAGCCAGCCAGTACCCTGAGACCAGCCAGGCCAGCAATAAGACCAGCCAGGCCAGCACCCTGAGACCAGCCAGGCCAGGCAATACCAAATACCCTGAGGCCAGCCAGCCAGCCAACACACTGACACTAGCACCCTGAGACCAGCCAGGCCAGTACCCTAAGGCCAGCCAGGCCAGCACCCTAAACCCAGCCAGGCCAGCACCCTGAGGCCAGCCAGCCAGCCAGCACCATGGGGCCAACCATGTCAGCACCCTGAGGCCAGCCAGCCAGCCAGCACCCTAAGACCAGACAGGACAGCATCCTGAGGCCAGCCAGCCAGCACCCTGAGACCAGACAGGCCAGCACCCTGAGGCCAGCCAGCCAGCACCCTGAGACCAGACAGGCCAGCACCTTGACGCCAGCCAGCCAGCACCCTGAGACCAGCACAGCACTGATCGTTGAGTCAAGGATGAGCCAAGTCTTCAACTCAAGTTGAGCAAGTCTTCAGAACTGTAATTAAATATATAAGGAGAGCTATTACTTGTTTGATGGGGGTAAGGGGGCTAGGTGGTGGGAGGGAAGGGTGGTGGTTGGAGAAGGGGGGAAGGGTGGATGGAGGGGGTGAGACACAATGCCATCCATGAGTTAAACTGAAACACAAAATATTTTATCTTTGTGACACTAAAATAGAGTTTGCATAATAATTTGGAACAGGGTGTATTTGTGTTAGAAATTCCCTGCGAGGAAAAGATCATCGCCCATTGTGGTGATTATTATTCTGTTAGTTTGACAAGTTAACTTATTTTGTTTTTGTAAACTGGCACTTTACAATAAATTTTGCACTGTATTTTCTGTGAAATATATATGCATATGAGCGTATCATTTTTTTTTTTTTTGGAGGGGGGGGTGGATCTTGGGTGGGAGTTCCCACACTTTTTCTCCCAGGACTTGACCCCTGAATATAAAGCTGTAGAAGTGTTCATACTGAGGAACAGAAAAACAAGAATTCAAAACAGCTGCTTGCTAAACAAACAAATGTAATTATATATATAGCCACTGGCATATTCCCTTATTTATTTACTGCTGTGTTTCTTTATTTATAGATTTATTTGCTTAACCACTTCCCTTCTGGAGACATTTTTTTTCTTTCTTTTTTTTTTTCACAGACATGTACAGTGGTGATCGAAAGTTTGGGCACCCCAGGTAAAAAATTGTATTAATGTGCATAACAAAGCCAAGGAAAGATGGAAAAATCTCCAAAAGGCATCAAATTACAGATTAGACATTCTTATAATATGTAAAAAAAAGTTAGATTTTATTTCCATCATTTACACTTTAAAAATTACAGAAAACAAAAAAATGACGTCTGCAAAAGTTTTGTCACCCTGCAGAATTTATAGCATGCACTGCCCCCTTTGCAAAGCTGAGACCTGCCATTGTCATTGATTGTTCTCAATCATCGTCTGGGAAGACCAGGTGATGTCAATCTCTAAGGTTTTAAATGCCCAGACTCATCTGACCTTGCCCCAACAATCAGCACCATGGGTTCTTCTAAGCAGTTGTCTAGAAAACTGAAACTGAAAATAGTTGACGCTCACAAAGCTGGAGAAGGCGATAAGAAGATAGCAAAGCGTTTTCAGATGTCAATATCCTCTGTTCGGAATGTAATTAAGAAATGGCGGTCATCAGAAACAATGGAAGTTAAAGCAAGATCTGGAAGACCAAGAAAAATATCAGACAGAACAGCTCCCAGGATTGTGAGAAAAGCAATTCAAACCCCACGTTTGACTGCATGATCACTCCAGAAAGATCTGGCAGACACTGGAGTTGTGGTACACTATTCCACTATAAAGAGATACTTGTACAAATATGATCTTCATGGAAGAGTCATCAGAAGAAAACCTCTTCTATGTCCTCACCACAAAATCAGCATTTAAACTTTGCAAATGAACATATAGACAAGCCTGATGCATTTTGGAAACAAGTTCTTTGGACCAATGGAACTTTTTGTTGAACCTCTGTCCAACTGTTAAGCATGGGGGTGGATCAATCATGCTTTGGGGTTGTATTGCAGCCAGTGGCACAGGGAACATTTCACAAGTAGAAGGAAAAATGGATTCAATAAAAATTCAGCACATTTTGGATGGTAACTTGATGCCATCTGTGAAAAAGCTGAAGTTAGAGAGGATGTCTTCTACAAATGGATAATAATCCTAAACACACCTGAAAAATCCACGGGGGATTACATCAAGAGGCGTAAACTGAAGGTTTTGCCATGGCCTTCACAATCTCCTGACCTCAACATAATTGATATTAAAGGGTCACTAAAGGACATTTTTTTTAGCTAAATAGCTTCCTTTACCTTACTGCAGTACTGGTTTCATGTCCTTATTGTTAGTTTTTGCTTTAAAGTTGCTGTAATCCTGCTCTGTTCTCCACACTTCCTGCTTGTCTGTTTCCTTATAACCACCATACTGGGAGATTTCTCACGATGGTTTAAGCTGCCATTACTGTGTGTCTAAAACTTCCCAGAACCAATCAGATTCATTTTAAAAACAAAACACTGCCCTGTATTTGTTTGTTTTTGTTCTGTGTGTCTATTTCTACCTCACAGAAACATGAAGCCAGTTCAAAAGTGAAACTAACCTGCAGGCACATTATATGATTGATTTTTATCTATTTGTAATCACTTTGAAAAGGAATCTGTTAACGTTTATGTCTCTATACCCTGTAAACAGTAATTTCAGCAAAAAAAAAAAAATTCCTTTAGTAACCCTTTAACTCTGCAGAGTGCCCAAACTTTTGCAGGCGCCATTTTTTTGTTTTCTGTCATTTTTAAAGTGTAAATGATGGAAATAAAATCTAACTTTTTTTGACATATTATAAGAATGTCTAATCTGTAATTTGATGCCTTTTGGAGATTTTTCCATCTTTCCTTGGCTTCATTAAGCACATTAATACAATTTTATACCTGGGGTGCCCAAACTTTCGATCCCCACTGTATAATCCGCAATTTTGGCTACAAAATAACTAATAACCACCAGGCTTCATATACTTTCTGAACCCAGAGCCCTATAGAATGAAAAATGGTAGTTTCATTGCACAATATTTGCTAACATATTTGTCAAACATAGGCGTGCACACAGGGTGTGTCAGGTGTGCCTGGGCACACCCTAATCACCCTGTGTGGTGCAGATCACCCCTCTTTAAACCCCTCATATTTCACCACAGGCCCTTAACAGGCTTCCTACAAAGCTTGTAAAAAAAATGGAAAAATGTTTTTAATGTTTAATGTTTTTAAAATAAATAGAACAGAGGGGGAGGGGACTCTGTTTCAATAACTGTATTGGTGGAAGAATAAAATAAATTAAAAAGACAAAATCTTTTTGAGCCACGGAAGTACTTGTAGTATAAAGACATATTATAAAATTGTATGGGTTTCTATTTCCTTGTCGAGGCCCATGGGAGTTAAAATATTTAGAGAAAGAATCCAGAACGTTTCTTGTTCACAAAGTTTTTTTTACCGTTCTGCTTTTGAAAAGGTATGGGCAGAGCTTTTTTTCTCAGAAAATAGGTGCAGGAACTCAATCACAAACAGTAGAAGGGTCTTAAAGGGGCATTAAATACCAGAATTGCATTACATACAGAGTTCAGGGGGTTATATAAAGCTGTCACTTGTAAACACAGAAACCAGACTTCTGTGTTTACAAGTGGTTGTGGTGAGCAGACACCAAAGGGTCCGAGCCAGAGGAGGTGGAAATGAGTTCCCCCAAGTTCCCCCTGAAAAAAAGCCCTGGGGAATCTGTTCTACAATCCACACCTGGTGACCTTCATTCATTCATCTCGAAAATGTTTATGTACACTGTATTTTTTGTTTTTCTCATTGTCACCTTTTTCGATAGCTCTCCTCTCTCCAAATCTTGTCCTCAGGGTTCTGATGGCCCTGCCTATATAGAGGAGGCCACAGGGACACCTGAGGGCATAGATGACGTATTCAGTGGAGCATGTGAAAAATTGGAGATGGGATGTTTTCTTACCATTGGCCTCAAAGGACTTAAATCCATTGAGGACAAAGGTGCAGGTCAGACATTTTTTCTTATGACATCTGTACATGCCTGTTAAGTTCGAAAATAATATTTACCGGTATATATTCTATAGTATTTTTGCATATTTATTGACTATTATGTGTGCACTTTAGGAATGATATCCTTTCATTGTGATTAGGCATGAGCCGAACAGCGACAATTTGGGGTGTTCGCGGCAAGTTTGTGTGAACTTTAGAACCCAGTTAAAGTCTATGGGACTCGAACGTTTGAAATCTAAAGTGCTAATTTTAAAGGCTAATATGCAAGTTATTGTCCTAAAAAGTGTTTGGGGACCAGGGTCCTGCCCCAGGGGACATGTATCAATGCAAAAAAAAGTTTTAAAAACTGCAGTGATTTTAATAATGCTTAAAGTGAAACAATAAAAGTGAAATATTCCTTTAAATTTCATACCTAGGTGGTGTGTATAGTATACCTGCAAAGTAGCGCTTGTTTCCCATGATTAGAACTGTCCCTGCACAAAGTGTAATTTCTGAAGGAAAAAAAGTAATTTAAAATCACTTGTGGCTATAATGAATTGTCGGCTCCTGGCAATACAGAGAAAAGTCATTCATAAAAAAAAATGTGTGGGGGTCCCCCCAAATTCAATTACCAGGCTCTTGAGGTCTGGTATGAATATTAAGGGGAACCCCGCGTTAAATTAAAAAAAAATGAAGTGGGGTCCCCCCCCCCCTTAAATATGTATTCCAGACCCTTCAGGCATCATTAAAATCACTGCTCCCGAAAAAACTGCAGTTTTTTAAAACTTTTTTTTGCATTAATACATGTCCCCTGGGGCAGGACCCGGGTCCCCAAACACTTTTTAGGACAATAACTTGCATATTAGCCCTTAAAATTAATACTTTAGATTTCAAACGTTCAAGTCCCATAGACTTTAACAGGGTTCTAAAGTTCACACAAACTTTTGGTCTGTTCGCAGGTTCTGGTACGAACCGAACGAGGGGATGTTCGGCTCATCCCTAATTGTGATATTGCACATATTGCTGTCAGGTCACCTGTGGCCAGGTGACAAGTGCACCCCGTTAGGGTAGGGTATAGCAGACTGCTGCGAACAAAGAGGAAGCGTGAGCCCAAGATTCCCCAGGGCACGGAGTCTAAGACCCAGCTTGGTGTTCACCAGAGCCTCTGGTGGTGAGGATGGCCTTCGCTGCAGCTGGATCCAGGTCGCAGCCCCTGTTGTCCCCTAGGTCACACTCCGCAGGGAGAGAGGGGAAGCAGCAACCAGGACAAGCGATAGTGATGGGTAAGCCGAGGTCAGGGCAACAGGCAGACAAGGGAAACCGAGGGACAGGCAAAAAGGTCAGGGGAACCGGCAAGCAGGAGTGGTCAGACACGAGCCAAATTCGGTACACAGAAAGGTTAACTTAGCATACGGCAGACAGGAACTCAAGCTACAAACAAAGTTTGAACAGGAAAGCATACTAGCAGTACAGTGGTTAATAAAGGCTTCCCGGGATTGCCTGGGGTGGGGCCATACAGGGAGGAGAGATGATAAAAGACAGCCAGGAAGAGAGTCAGGCCTCTAATGAACACATGGAGACAGGTAAGCTGCCAGACTTTATTGCATATCCATGACAATTGAACTTTGAATATTTGAGTTAGTGTGATATCTTTTATATATTTATGTTATTTGTTACATATATACATCAGTGTATTTTTATTGAGCGCTACTCCATTTTATAAATTTGTAACCTATATATCTTATTTTTTCTATTAAGATATTCCACAGTCAACCGGAGACAATAGCAGTTTTGTAACTATAGTGACAGCAGGAGATACTGCTATAATGACATTAAATCTAACATTGGATAGTCTCCCGGCTGTCTTCGCCTGGTACCAACTGAATCCAAATTCCAACCCTGCCTCAATCATCAGCAGGACCACAATGGAGTCCTCCAATTCCAGCTCCAGTCTGGAGATCTCAGATGTGGAGGTGGAGGATGCTGGACACTATGAATGCATTGCCATTAATATTATTGGGAACCACAGCTTCCGCTTCACTCTCAATGTGACCGAAGAAGGTGGGTTGGAGTAACTTTCCATCAGATGTTAACCATCTAAGACCCGGACCATTATGCAGGTTAAGGACCTTGCCCCTTGCGATTCGGCACTGCGTCGCTTTTACTGACAATTGCGCGACGTGGCTCCCAAACAAAATTGATGTCCTTTTTTTCCCACAAATGGAGCTTTCTTTTGGTGGTATTGGATCACCTCTGCAGTTTTTATTTTTTGTGATATAAACAAAAATAAAGCGACAATTTTAAAGAAAAATTCTATATTTTTAACTTTTTTCTATTAAAAATATCCCCCAAAAATATTTATACATTTTTTTTTTCCTCAGTTTAGGCCGATACGTATTCTTCTACCTATTTTTGGTAAAAAAAAATCGCAATAAGTGTTTATCGATTGGTTTACGCAAAATTTATAGCGTTTACAATATAGGGGATAGTTTTATTGCATTTTTATTAGGGTTGTCCCGATACCATTTTTTTAGGACCGAGTACAAGTACCGAATACCGATACTTTTTTTTTAAACGTGTCCCCAAATGCAGCCATGTCCCCCCACATATGCAGCCATGTCCCCCCAAATATTGCAGTCATGTCCCCCCACATATTGCAGCCATGTCCCCCCACATATATACAGCCATGTCCCCCACATATATCCAGCCATGTCCCCCACATATATCCAGCCATGTCCCCCTCATATGCAGCCATGTCCCCCCACATATGCAGCCATGTCCCCCATATATGCAGCCATGTCACCCACATATGCAGCCATGTCCCCCCACATATGCAGCCATGTCCCCCCACATATTGCAGCCATGTCCCCCCATATACCCAGCCATGTCTCCCCACATATATCCAGCCATGTCCCCCCACATATATCCAGCCATGTCCCCCCACATATTGCAGCCATGTCCCCCCACATATTGCAGCCATGCCCCCCCATATATCCAGCCATGTCCCCCCACATATATCCAGCCATGTCCCCCCACACATATCCAGCCATGTCCCCCCACATATTGCAGCCATGTCCCCCCACATATTGCAGCCATGTCCCCCCACATATAGACAGCCATGTCCTCCCACATATGCAGCCATGTCCCCCCACATATTGCAGCCATGTCCCCCCGCATATTGCAGCCATGTCCCCCCACATATTGCAGCCATGTCCCCCCATATATCCAGCCATGTCCCCCCACATATATCCAGCCATGTCCCCCCACATATATCCAGCCATGTCCCCCCACATATATCCAGCCATGTCCCCACATATATGCAGCCATGTCCCCCATATATGCAGCCATGTCCTCCATATATGCAGCCATGTCCTCCATATATGCAGCCATGTCCCCCATACCTAGATGATGATGATGATGCCGATGTCGCCGCGTTAATCAGCATGCGGGGAACATTACAGGCAGCGTTCGTTTGAATAGCTGTGTTCCCCGCCGCGCCGTGTATTGACACTCCCCCTTGCTCGGCGGCGGCTGGGGGTGGGCAAGTATTCTACCAGGCATTGGGGGCATTTGCAGGAGAACAAGTACTCCCGCAAATACTCAGTATCGGTCCCGATACTGGTATCGGTATCGGGACAACCCTAATTTTTTATTAATATTTTTTTTTTTTACTACTAATGGCGGCGATCAGAGATTTTTTTCATGACTGCAACATGATGGTGGACACGTTGGACAAATTTGATACATTTTTGGGACCATTGTCATTTTCACAGCAAAAAGCGCTATAAAAATGCATTGTTTACTGTGAAAATGACAATGGCAGTTTGGAAGTTAACCACTAGGGGGCGCTGTAGGGGTTAAGTGTGACCTCATATGTGTTTCTAACTGTAGGGGGGCGGGGCTGGACGTGTGACATCATTGATCGCCTTTCCTTATATCAGGGAACAGACGATCAATGAAGCTGCCACAACGAAGAACAGGGAAGGTGTGTTTACACACACACACCTCTCCCCGTTTTTCAGCTCCGGTGACTGATCGCGGGACACCGGCGGTGATCAGGTCTGCGGGTCCCGCGGGCGTGGTCACGGAGCTTCGGACCGGGTCTAAAGACAGGTATTTGCACCCACTTCCAGCCACACAGTCTGCAGGTAGACTGCGGGCAGGACCAAACCTCCCCCCCCCCCCCCCATTGTGTTCTGGGAACATTCGCCTTCCAGAACACAGCAGGAGCCAGTCAGCACGGCGCAGCGCGACTCGTGCATGCGCCGTAGGGTACCGGGCAGTGAACCTGGAGCGCTTCACTTCCTGGTTCCCTCACCGAGGATGGCGGGGGGGGGGGGGAGCAGAGTGACAAGCGATCGCTCATCCTCTGCTGCGGACGGCGCTGGACTCTGGGACAGGTAAGTGTCCTAATATTAAAAGTCAGCAGCTGCAGTATTTGTAGCTGCTGGCTTTTAATATTTTTTTTTTCAGCGGACATCCGCTTTAAGCTTGGTTTGCATACACACGCTCACACAAAAGTTCTCTGAACTTTCAACTGTCAAGAACGTGGTGACTTACAACCCTACAACGAGCCAAGAAAATTAAGTTCAATGCTTCCGAGCATGCGTCAAATTGTTTCTGAGCATGCAGACGATCGGATTTTCAAAATTTGAGAACCAGCTCTCAATCTTTTGTTCTCGGAAATTCTGACAGCAAAAGTCTGATGGAGCCTACACATGGTCAGAATTATCCACGGACATAATTAATCAGCTGCACTGGTTACAGTGGGGCAAGCTAAATTTAGTCTGCACTAAATCAATATAGTTTAGTTTTGGAATTCTGTATTGTTTTGGGGGTCATCTACCTCACTCAGGTACTATAAACTTTTACTGCCTAATGATTGTGTTCTTGGTTTCTCAGGTCTCAATGTGGCAAAGCGAACTTCGAGACATTTAATTATAATCCTGGGTGAAATAGCCATGTTTTCAATCCTTTTTGGAGTCACTATGGTCTGTGTTGTAAAGAGATCGAAAGGTATTTTATTCCACTATACAATGTGTTCGGTATAGTCATATCAGTGACGTATCTAGGGTATGGCAGCCATGGCAAGTGCCATGGGCGCCATATCAAGGGGGCGCTGTTAAGTGGCTGGGCAGCAAGGTACTTACCGTAAGGTGACCAGATTTTTTAAATTAAATCCGGGGACATCTTTTCTTTTTTTTTACTAGTAATAGCGGCAATCAGCGACTCTCTGCCCGTCGCCCCCGCCACCCGCCTCACAGCCTTACTCTCCGGGCCCCGGCTACTACTGGGTGGGGAGCGGAGGAAGATCACTCTGCCAGGGAAGGCAAGGAGATAGGCAGGCAGGTGGATGGCCGGGACTTGAGCCAAGGCAGAACATGTGAATAGAGATGAATGGGCATGCACCTGAAACCGAAGAAATATTCCCTCCGCTCCGACCTGCACATGATCATCAGAAAGGGGCACAGATAATGGACAAAATACACCCCCTAAGCTAGTAGGAGCGGCTTTTATTCAGAATTGTATTTTTTTTATTCTACACTGACTGTCTTTGAAATTGCCCCAGTCCCTGTTTAAATCCAATCTGGGGACAAACCCGGGGACAGACTTGGCCCAGGGACAGTGTCCTCAATCAGGGGACTGTCCCCTGAAAATGGGGTCGTCTGGTCACTCTAACTTACCAGGGTCTGAGGGTCTCTTCTTCTTTCCTCCCGAGCATAGGCAGGATCTCCTTTTCAGCACCTTTGCTAATGGACAATGGCAGCGCTATCCCTGCTGCGTTCAGCCACAGCCCCTCCCCTGTTCTCCCAGGCTCTCCCATTCCATCTGGTCGGATTGACAGCACACAAAGAAGAAGGAGGAACATCAGTTTCTCCCTCTCCTCTGTCAAAACTGAGGCCTAAAGTGATGAAGATTTCATTACTTCCAGTATTGGTTCTGCATTTACCTGGCCTTGGAAGGCAGAGGAGGGATCAGGGGTCTAATAAACCCCAGATTTCTCCATAAAGAGGATATGTCGCTACCCAAGGTATCACTATTACAAGTTTTGTTAGCTGTTTTTTTTAAGGTTATCTGAAAGATGGGTTTCAAATGTTTCCACAGGGGCGCAGTTTCAGTGCTTGCCATAGGCGCCATTTTCACTAGATACGCCTCTGAGTCATATTCCGTTTCTTTGTTCTTCCAGTTCCCATCTTTGTCTCTCTCCTCTGTTCAGTGATCTAATAAACATAATGCTAAAATGATCCTCTTTATTTTTTACTTGATATTGTAAAGTAAAACTTCACGCCCCTTCCTTTGTTTTTTTGCCCTTCTTACCAGAGGCGACTCTAGGTTTTACTTGCCGCGATTCGATTCATTTTTTTTTAACACATTCTCTCCATTGATGTCTATGGCCGAACGCCAATGTCGCCTGAAAAAAAGGGTCCGGGACTTTTTTTCAGGCGGCAGGCGTACGCCGTTTCAGAGATGTGAACCATCTCTATAGACATCAATGGAAATTCGCCCCTCCAGCGGCACGAGCGTCGGGCGTTTTGTCGCCTAGATGTGAATGGAGCCTTAGTGACACTGGCAAAAGGGGGTGAAATGGTTAACTAGGGGGGTGATCAAGGGATTAAACCTTTATTGGGGGGGTAGGGGGCTACCCTGGACCTAACACTAACTGCCTGTCACACTAACTGTCACACTGACATTAAATGCAGTGATCAGTAAATATATGATCACTGCTATTAAGGACACTGTGATAGGGGGTGGGTGGGGGGGGGGTTGATCTGAAGGGGTTAAGTGTGCCTATGTGTGTGGTGTCAGTGTACAGGGAGTGCAGAATTATTAGGCAAGTTGTATTTTTGAGGATTAATTTTATTATTGAACAACAACCATGTTCTCAATGAACCCAAAACACTCATTAATATCAAAGATTAATATTTTTGGAAGTAGTTTTTAGTTTGTTTTTAGTTTTAGCTATTTTAGGGGGATATCTGTGTGTGCAGGTGACTATTACTGTGCATAATTATTAGGCAACTTAACAAAAAACAAATATATACCCATTTCAATTATTTATTTTTACCAGTGAAACCAATATAACATCTCAACATTCACAAATATACATTTCTGACATTCAAAAACAAAACAAAAACAAATCAGTGACCAATATAGCCACCTTTCTTTGCAAGGACACTCAAAAGCCTGCCATCCATGGATTCTGTCAGTGTTTGGATCTGTTCACCATCAACATTGCGTCCAGCAGCAACCACAGCCTCCCAGACACTGTTCAGAGAGGTGTACTGTTTTCCCTCCTTGTAAATCTCACATTTGATGATGGACCACAGGTTCTCAATGGGGTTCAGATCAGGTGAACAAGGAGGCCATGTCATTAGTTTTTCTTCTTTTATACCCTTTCTTGCCAGCCACGCTGTGGAGTACTTGGATGCAGAATTATTCCTGTACCACTGCTTGAAGAAGGTGTCTTCCAGAAACTGGCAGTAGGACTGGGAGTTGAGCTTGACTCCATCCTCAACCCGAAAAGGCCCCACAAGCTCATCTTTGATAATACCAGCCCAAACCAGTACTCCACCTCCACCTTGCTGGCGTCTGAGTCGGACTGGAGCTCTCTGCCCTTTTCCAATCCAGCCACGGGCCCATCCATCTGGCCCATCAAGACTCACTCTCATTTCATCAGTCCATAAAACCTTAGAAAAATCAGTCTTGAGATATTTCTTGGCCCAGTCTTGACGTTTCAGCTTGTGTGTCTTGTTCAGTGGTGGTCGTCTTTCAGCCTTTCTTACCTTGGCCATATCTCTGAGTATTGCACACCTTGTGCTTTTGGGCAATCCAGTGATGTTGCATCTTTGAAATATGGCCAAACTGGTGGCAAGTGGCATCTTGGCAGCTGCATGCTTGACTTTTCTCAGTTCATGGGCAGTTATTTTGCGCCTTGGTTTTTCCACACGCTTCTTGCGAACCTGTTGACTATTTTGAATTAAACGCTTGATTGTTCGATGATCACGCTTCAGAAGCTTTGTAATTTTAAGAGTGCTGCATCCCTCTGCAAGATATCTCACTATGTTTGACTTTTCTGAGCCTGTCAAGTCCTTCTTTTTACCCATTTTGCCAAAGGAAAGGAAGTTGCCTAATAATTATGCACAGTAATAGTCACCTGCACACACAGATATCCCCCTAAAATAGCTAAAACTAAAAACAAACTAAAAACTACTTCCAAAAATATTCATCTTTGATATTAATGAGTGTTTTGGGTTCATTGAGAACATGGTTGTTGTTCAATAATAAAATTAATCCTCAAAAATACAACTTGCCTAATAATTCTGCACTCCCTGTAGTGTTGGTGCGACTTACTATGTGATGTCTTCTCTCCTCTCTTTGGATTGAAAATACCGCAGAGAGGAGAGGTGACATCACTTCCTCTGCCTGTGTTTACATTACCCAGGCAGAGGTAGGGCAGAGGGAGGGCAGAGGGGGGGGAGCGGATTTGCTGGGAGCGATCGCGAGGGGGCAGACAGAAACGAACAGCTGCCCCCTCATCCCGGATCGCTCTCAGAGGCTTACCGACCGCCGGCACGTCCATCTGCCTGTACGTGCCATTCTGTGGACGTATATTTACATGCGGCGGTCGTTAAGCGCTTAATCAGGCAAATTAGGTGGTTGCAAGGCCCCTGAGAGTGTGAGGCCTTGGACGATCGCCTAATTAGCCTAATTAAAGAGCCACCTCTGCTTCTTAACTTTAGCCTGTTCACAAATATGCGCTGCGGGAACAGCACGATTCCTGTGCAGGGTTCCTGCATCGCATGTCACTCGCAGGTAGTACACACTGAACCGCTGCGGATGTCAATAGAAAGTTATTGACACCCCCAAAACACCTTTTTGGAACCCACTAACCATTAGAAAATCGAACAAGCAAAACTAAAATGTTTGAATGAAGTTCTACTAGCATATGCCCAACCACCTTGTTTTTTGGCTTTGTGATGAAAGTGACTTGTAACTACTATCTGCGTTGAGAGAGCAGTGTGGACTCTACGGGCCAGATTCTCAAAAGAGATACCGCAGTTTTTTTCAATGGGTATCTATGCGTGTGATTCTTAGAAGCACTTACGCATAGATACACTAAAGATCTGACAGGTGTAAAGCAATTACACCGTCGGATCTTAGATGTAATGACAACGCCGGCCACTAGGTGGCCTTTACGTTGTTTTCTCATTTGCCTATGCAAATGAGCCTAATACGCCGATTCCCGAACGTTTTTGCGACGCGGCGACGCAGTTTACGTAGGTTGCGTACGCGTAAGGTTACCCCTGCTGCATGAGGGGTATGTTTCCGAAGTGCCGTCGTTGCCATGTTAAGTATGGCATCGGGTCAGCGCCGTCTTTTTCCGTCGGTTACGTCGTTTTACTAAGTCGTTCGCGAATAGGGAATTGCGTAAGTGACGATCACGTCGTTTTGACGTCGGTTTCAACAACGCTTTCCGTCGTGAGCTGGAGCATGCGCACTGGGCTTTTTTCCCGGCCGGCGCATGCGCACTTCGTTTGACGCGGGGGCGCGCTTAATTTAAATACAGCACGCCCCCTCCTTCAGTATTTGAATTACGCGGCCTTACGACGCCGCATTTACGCTACGCCGCCGAAAATTACGGAGCAAGTGCTTTGAGAACACGGCACTTGCTCCAGTAATTTGCGTAGGTGTAGTGTAAATGCGATACGATACTCTACGCCGCCAGATACGCCATTTTTTGAGAATCTGGCCCTACGTTGTTTTTGTAGAAGTGTTTGTATTGATTGTGGCTCATCTCATCACAATTGTTTCTTTGTTTTTATAGGTAGCCCTGGAGACTATGATGATAACCTTTCAACCATCTGTGAAAAAATCATACAAACAGAGGTAGGAGCAAGAATTTTCAACATTCTTTTATGTAGAACAATTTGGACAGATGTATGAACCTACTTTTCCTCCATCAGGAGCTAGACACACAAGTTTCTATCCTTGCCCTATTATTGTATCGATGCTGAGGCAGTCCGCGTGTAGGCATGTACAGTCTGTATTCTCCACTGCAGATGCCGCTCGACCTCAGCGGCAATGCATATGGGGAAGGAAGTTCAGGGGAACTGGGTTCCCCCATGATTCTCTTGGTAACAGGGGGGACAATATCCGATTGGATGCTAGCACCCCATGTGACTTTGGTGGCCATCTTGGATAAGAGAGAGTTTATTTAAGCCTCCAGCTTTCGGGATTGGCGCGCTTAATGCAAGTGGCTAGCAAAGGAAAAGGTTCCTGGAGGAGTAGTGACAGTGCAGGGACTAAGTCTACCTCTTCCAGGAAGCCTTCCCTTTTGGGTGTGGACCCGCCAGGCTGCATTCTGCTCTTGTGGCAGAAGCTTTTGGCATTTTCCATTCAGCAAACAGCCAATGGGTGCTCCAAAGAGAATAGTACTGTGGCGTGCATAGTGCACACTCACCCTTCTATGGGGCCCTGTTCTGAGCCACATCCCTGACATTTGGCTCTGGTGGTCCCTGACATTTGGCTCTGGTGGTCCCTGACATTTGGCTCTGGTGGACCCTGATATTTGGCTCTGGTGGTCCCTGACATTTGGCTCTGGTGGTCCCTGATATTTGGCTCTGATGGTCCCTGATATTTTGCTCTGGTGGTCCCTGACATTTGGCTCTGGTGGTCCCTGACATTTTTCTCTGGTGGTCCCTGATATTTGGCTCTGATGGTCCCTGACATTTGGCTCTGGTGGTCCCTGATATTTGGCTCTGGTGGTCCCTGACATTTGTCTCTCGTGGTCCCTGACATTTGTCTCTGGTGGTCCCTGACATTTGTCTCTGGTGGTCCCTGATATTTGGCTCTGGTGGTCCCTGATATTTGGCTCTGGTGGTTCCTGACATTTGGCTCTGGTGGTCTCTGACATTTGGCTCTGGTGGTCTCTGACATTCAGTAATGGTGGACACTGATACATTACACTGGTTCGGCATTTATATTAAAATACTTTGTATTTAAAAGGCTGTAACCTATCATACCGTGTGTTATGTATGGCTTGCTGGCTTCAGAATGAGGGGTGTTATTAATGTTGAAGTGGGCGAGTTCACATTTACATGTAAAAGCCAGATAGTGTCTCCGCTCTGCTCGCACACAGCTCCGCCTCCTCCTAACCCTGCACTGTGATAGACAGAATGCGGGTCCAATGCTGGGATGTGTTCTGTCTATCACAGCTTGGAGTTAGGAGGAGGTGGGGCTGTGTGCGAGCAGAGTAAGGTGTTAAGTTATGTGAAAAAAAATGATAAAAACTTATAAAAATAAGAAATAATAATTAAATTAATAAAATAAAAAAAGTAATTAAAAAGTAAAAAATAAGAAAAATAATATTAAAAATAATAAGAAAATTATACAAAAAAATAAAAAGTAAACAACAATCTACAAAAAAAAAGAGATACAGTAAAAGAAACAAAAAATATTTGAACTAACCGACCCGCCCCTGCCATCCAA
Source organism: Rana kukunoris (assembly GCA_029574335.1). Taxonomy (NCBI): domain Eukaryota; kingdom Metazoa; phylum Chordata; class Amphibia; order Anura; family Ranidae; genus Rana; species Rana kukunoris. The sequence goes on from CM056058.1 coordinate 11,103,401, forward strand.
TTGCCATTCTCTGTTTATTTGGGGGGGGTGGGGGTGGTTTGGTTTGTGGGGAGGGTGTGAATTGCGGAAACCTGGCCTTGGGGCCCTTTAACTTCCTCCACCCTGGCGAGGCTGCAATTTGTTGCACAATGAAGCTACAATTTGGGGCACAGTGAGGCTACAATTTGGGGCACAGGGAGGCTACAATTTTTTTGCTGATCCAAGGAACGAACCGAACCGTGAGTTTTTTGATCCGTTGCACCCTTAGAAGCAGCCGAGAAAGCGCAGCCCTATGCAGTGCCACAGGAACCTGGAGGAAGCAGGTATTCTAAGGAGGAGAGCAGCTGTGTTTCCTTATAAGGTGGGAGGAGGAGGGAGGGAGCCTAGGGCCGGGAAAACCGGCCGTGTGTATGTTTCCTCGCAGTTTTCACAACAGGAAAACTGCCGGGAATCCCGGCGGGAAAATAAAGAACCTGCTCTCTATTTTCCCACCAGGATTCCTGGTGGTTTTAAACCCGGCAGTTTTCCTATGGGGAAACACTGCGAGGGAGCATACACACGACCGGGATTTCCAGATGGGAAAACCTCTTGTGTGTGCCGAGTGAAACATACAGAGTAGGTTATCGGGTTTCCCGTGGGGATTCCTGGTGGACTTTATACCGCTGGGAATCCTGGTCATGTGTATAGGGCTTAAGTGTGTAAAAAAAAGGGTGTCAAACTAAATTTCATTGTGGGCCGCATCAGCATTATGATGGCCCTCAAAAGGGCCGGTTGTATCTGTAAGATTAGATGTCCAGCGCATTCCCCTTCCCTTACATTAGATTTCAAGAGCCACCCTACCATCAGAAGTTGAGTTCCCCACTCTCCCTTACATCACAGTGCACCCCCCTTTCCTTATCCTGCTGATGAGAAGAAGCTGGATGCGTTGCTTGAAAGCAAAAAGTAAGGATCTGGTGGGGGACCAGAGGAGGGCTGTAGATCTCCTGCAGCTGCCGGAGAGGTGCGAAGGCCACATGAAATGGCCTGAAGGGCCGGATTCGGCCTGCGGGCCTTGTGTTTGACACCTGTGTATTAGAAATATAACGTACCTGTACGTTGCCCTTTAAGCCCAGCCGCGGGGTCGCGCGTGCGCTGCGGGCGCGTGCACGCGACCCAGTCCAAAGCTCCGTGACCGTGACTGCGGGACCTGCGGACCCGATCGCCGCTGGAGTCCCACGATCAGTCCCCGGAGCTGAAGAATGGGGAGAGCTGTGGCACTGCGATCGATCATCTGATCCCTTTTATAGGGATACACAATCGATGACGTCACACCTACAGCCACACCCCCCTACAGTTGTAAACACACATTAGGTCACACATAACCCTTTCAGCGCCCCCTTGTGGTTAACTCCCAAACTGCAATTGTCATTTTCACAGTAAACAATGCAATTTAAATGCATTTTTTGCTGTGAAAATGACAAGGGTCCCAAAAATGTGTCAAAATTGTCCAAGTGTCTGCCATAATGTCGCAGTCAAAAAAAAATATTCGCTGATTGCCGCCATTAGCAGTAAAAAAAAAAAAAAATGCAATAAAACTATCCCCTATTTTGTAAACGCTATAAATTTTGCGCAAATCAACTGATAAACGCTTATTGCGATTTTTTTACCAAAAATAGGTAGAAGAATACGTATCGGCCTAAACTGAGGAAAAAAAAAACATTTTTATATATATTTGGGGGATATTTATTATAGCAAAAAGTAAAAAATATTGCATTTTTTTCAAAATTGACGCTCTATTTTTGTATATAGCGCAAAAAATAAAAACCGCAGAGGTGATCAAATGCCACCAAAAGAAAGCTCTATTTGTGGGAAAAAAAGGACGCCAATTTTGTTTGGGAGCCACGTCGCACAAACGCGCAATTGTCAGTTAAAGCGACGCAGTGCCGAATCGCAAAACCTGGCCGGGTCCTTTAGCTGCATAAGTGGTTAATTGGTGTCAGTGGGGGGGAAATATGTACCACTGTTAAATATCAGTGGATGAAATAGTGCCCCAAGGGCCAGATAAAAGCAAGAAAGGGCCACATCTGGCCCCCGGGCCGCAGTTTGGAGACCACTGCACTAGAGCATGCGCACAAAAAAAAACTGAAACCTGTGAGGGGGTCCCCAAAGTTTTGACTGTCTAGGGGCCTCCACAAAATTAAATCCAGCTCTGCTCAGAGATAAGGTCAGTGTTTTAATGCTGTACTCTACTTACTGTACTTTACTGCAGAATGACTAGTGCCTAGCATGTTCTATGTATGCAAATCCGGACATTTGCCTGTTACAATCGGCTGTCTGCCTGTTAGACAAATGAAGGCGAATGTGTGGCTTTCACTTCTTACTTCTCATTGTCCTCTGTTTCCTCTCCAAGTGGGTGTTCTTGCCAATGAGAAATCCAATAATCTTCAGCTTTGTGACCTCTTAAACCCTTCAAAATGCCGTCCTATCGGAAAATTCCAGGCAGGATTTAATTGTGTAATGCGGAATATTATCTCATACAACTTCAAAGTAAAATCAATACCTGCGTACACTAAATTCAAGGTTATATGAGCTTTGTTAAAAGGACGGCTCCTACAAAAAAAATGATATTTCAATAACTGTATGCAATAAATGTAACGATCGTAAAATAAATCAATAAATTCCTCTTTCTATTTGACATGACCTTTTTTTACATATTTTTTCTAGCCGTCTGGCAAAAGAAACAGCGATATGAGATAGGACAGACTATTATGCCGCGTACACACAACTGCTTTTCGGGTTCTAAAAAACAATGGCCCAGATTCACAGAGCGATTACGCCTGCGCAACAGGAGATGCGCGTGCGTAAGTCTAAATGTGCGCGTGCGTTTCGTTGCGCGGCATCCCCAGAATGAGATACGCGTAATTTCGTTAGACTGGCGCATCCTTCCGCGCAAAAGTGCGCTAGACACACTATTGATTTGCTAGTCAAATATGCTAATGAGGGACTTACGGGGATCCACAAAACAACGTTGTTGCTGCGCAGGCTACGCGGTGTGCGCAACAGCAAAATGTCCTGTCTAAAATTAGAGCTGATAAAAGCTGGTCTAAAAAAAGAAAAAAAGTCTACTTGTCAGATAAAGCAACACTGTTAGTGAGCAGCTCAGCAGTCACACGTGTTGCACAACAATCTGTATGCCAACATGCCAGGGGCATCGTCGCACATAGCTATACTACTGACTTTAGATGAACAAAGAAGGAGGAGGGCACGGAGGATGGCACGGAGGATGGCACGGGAGAGGATATACCGTACCCGCATAGACCTGTTTGGCATGAGTGATTCTGAGGTGTATCGCATCTTCAGATTCACCCCTCATGCCATCCTGGAATTAACCACAACCCTGCAGGAGGACATCACCAGCCCAACACACCGCTCACATGCAGTGCAGCCACTGGTGAAGGTCCTGGCAACACTCCATTTCCTTGCCAGTGGCTCTTTTCAGCGTACAAGTGGAGTGGTGGCTGGGATGTCACAGTCCTCCATGAGCAGATGTGTGCACCAGGTTGTCCCTGCAATCCTCAGACGCATGGCCAACCAAATCATCAAACCCACCACTGAGGACCTGCGACTGAAGGCAATGACAGATTTCTACAGAATTGCCAGATTCCCACGCACTGTGGGGGCCATTGATTGCACACATGTGGCACTACAGCCCCCCAGGAGACAGAGCACATGTACCGCAATCGGAAGCATTGGCATTCCATCAACATACAGGTGATAGTCGATGCCCAAGGCCTCATATGGCACGTCCGTGCCAAACACCCAGGGTCCAGCCATGACAGCTACATATACAATCAATGCCACATCCGAATGGAATTCGATCAGAACGTGTATGGGGACACCTGGCTGGTTGGTGAGTGACATGGGTGGCAGGCATGACTATCCCCTCCCATGATGCACACATCACAAGGGGCACATGCATGACTAACATCCTCCTGTCTTTTCCCTTACAGGTGACTCTGCATATCCACTGGGACCCCATCTCATGACTCCTATCCGGAACCCCCAAACCCCAGGAGAGGAAAGATACAATGAAGCCCACGCCCAAACACGTGCAGTGGTGGAGCGCACCTTTGGCCTCCTAAAGTCACGTTTCCGATGCCTGGATAAGTCTGGGGGTACCCTCTTGTATTCCCCAAACTTCGTGTGCCAGATCATCGGTGCATGTTGCATGCTGCACAACTTTGCACAAAGAAAGGGCCTGCAGATTGACCTACGTGATGACCTGACCCCTGAACCAGACAATCCCCCCCTAACCGAGGCTACCCCGTCTTCTGAGGGAAGAGCAGCCAGGAGACAGCTCACATTGGGCATCTTTGCACGTTAAACATACACATTAATCATGGCACAATGAGAATGCATGCATGCACACCAGTGTGGTCCCTAGCACACACACCCCACATCCACATCAAATTGGATTGGCACCAGTCCACCATGCAGGACTTGTGAGCAGCAACGCCACGCCAAGGCTCCAATTATGTCACTGAACATTCATACACCATTCACACGGACCTGGGGATCACTTCTCCCTGGTCCTGGGGAACCCTTCTCCACCAAAATAGAGGGTGACACCCCTTTTCCGGCAGGAATGTCACCCCCACATTCACACAGCATTCACGCGGCAAAATTGCGCAAGTCTAACGTAAAGGCGGTGCGCTACGCCGGTCCAATAATGCGCAGATGTACCTGAATCTGGGCCAATGTTTTTGTTCAACCTGATCATTAAAACGGCCTTGCCTACACACGATCGTGGAAAAAAAATGCCCTAGCAAAGCTCGGTGACGTACAACACGTACTACGGCACTATAAAGGGGAAGTTCCATTCAGATGGCGCCACCCTTTGGGCTGCTTTAGCTGATTTCGTGTTTGTAAAAGACGATTTGCGCTTTTCCATCTGTTACAACGTGATGAATGTGCGATCTCCATTACGAACGCTAGTTTTACCAGAACGAGCGCTCCCGTCTCATAACTTGCTTCTAAGCATGCGCGGTTTTTTTCACGTTGTTAAAGTCCACACACGAACGTTTTTTACGACGTTAAAAAAAATAGAGCAAAATTGGATGTTTTTCAGAACCCGGAAAATGCTCTGAAGCCCACACACGATTGTTTTTAATGACATTTTTAAATTATTTTGTGTACGCGGCATAAAGGCCAGATTTCTGTTTCTGAGATGTTTTATTAAATTGGATATATCAATGGCAAAACAGTCACATTTTAATATTTTTGTGTATTTTTTTGATAGAGAGAAACCTCAATTATAAATTCAGAATCAAACTATGAGGTGGGTACAATATATGAACAATATGCATAATAAATATTTTTATTAATACTATATTTTCATAAATGTGAATAATTAAATAATAATACAAAATAATTAAATAATTAAAATAAAAATGTAAAAACATTGGGCCAGATTCAGAGAGCAATTACGCCGGCATAACAGGAGATGCGCGGCGTAAGTCTAAATGTGCGCCTGCGTTTCGATGCACGGCATCCACAAAACGAGATACGCAAGAAATCTACTTTGTCCAGTGTAATTTCGTTAGACAGGCGCATCCGTCCGCGCAAAACTGCGCTAGGCACACCATTGATTTGCTATTCAAATATGCTAATGAGGGAGTTACGGGAATCCACAAAAGAACGTTGGTGCAGCGCAGGCTACGCGTTGTGCGCAACAGCAACATGTCCTGTCTAAAATTAGACCATATAAAAGCTGGTCTAAAATTACAAAATTCGTCTACATGTCAGATAAAGCAACACTGTTAGTGAGGAGCAGAGCAGTCACACGTGTTGCACAACAATCTGTATGCCAACATGCCAGGGTCATCCATGCTCATAGCTATACTACTGACTTTAGATGAGCAAAGAAAATGGAGGGAACTGAGGAGGGCACTGAGGAGGGCACTGAGGAGGGCACTGAGGAGGGCACAGGATTTTTTTTTTTTTTTCTAAAAAAAATTTTTGGCTTATATAAACTTTTCAATTTAATCTAATCTAATACAATATTCTTATCTGATACAAGCCCCTCAATCTTCACTCTTCACTCTTCACTGGAGAGGATATATCACACACGCCTAGACATCTATGGCATGAGTGATTCTGAGGTGTCTCGCATCTTCAGATTCACCCCTCATGCCATCCTGGAATTAACCACAACCCTGCAGGAGGACATCACCAGCCCACCACATGACAATACCCATGAAACCCATGACAGCTACATATACAATCAGAGCCCCATCCCCACAGATTGCAAACAGAACATGTATGGGGACAGCTGGCTGGTTGGTGAGTGACATGGGTGGCAGGCATGACTGTCCCCCCCCATGATGCACACATCACAAGGGGCACACGCACTACTAACATCCTCCTGTCTTTTCCCTTCAAGGTGACTCTGCATATGCACTGGGACCCCATCTCATGACCCCATCTCATGCCAGCTCACATTGGGCATCTTTGCACCTTAAAGCGGATCTCCACCCTAAAGTGAAGATCCGCTGATCCGAACACTCCCCCCCTCCGGTGTCACAATTGACACCTTTCAGGGGGAGGGGGGTGCAGATAGACAGGTATCTGCACCCACTTCCGGCCCAGCATTCACGGGCAAAAGACGGGCATTGCATCACATCCCGTCGCCCCCCCCCCCCGTTGTGTGCTGAGAACACTCGGCTTCCAGCACACCGCTGGAGCCAATCGGCGGGCGCAGCGCGACTCGCGCATGCGCCGTAGGGAACCGGGCAGTGAAGCCGCAGCGCTTCACTTCCTGGTTCCCTCACCGTGGATGGAGGGGGGAACAGCAGAGAGACGAGCGATCGCTCATCCTCTGCTGCGGACGCCGCTGGACTCCAGGACAGGTAAGTGTCCTAATATTAAAAGTCAGCAGCTGCAGTATCTGTAGCTGCTGGCTTTTAATATACCTTTTTAGTTGGACATCCGCTTTAAACACACACATTAATCATGGCACAATGAGAATGCATGCATGCACACCACTGTGGTCCCTAGCACACACACACACCACATCCTCATCACATTGGATTGGCACCAGTCCACCATGCAGGACTTGTGAGCAGCAACGCCATGCCACGGCTCCAATTATGTCACTGTACATTCATACACCATTCACACGGACCTGGGGATCACTTCTCCCTGGTCCTGGGGAACCCTTCTCCACCAAAATTGAGGGTGACACCCCTTTTCCCGCAGGAATGTCACCCCCACATTCCCAAATCATACACAAACAGAACCAAAAAAAAAAAAAAATTGACCAGCAAAAATAAAAAATGGCCATCAAAAATATAATTTAAACAAAATAACAACAAAGAAAAGACATAAAAGACAAAAATCACTCTCAAAGACACGTCACAAACAAACGCTAATAAACAACAGAACAAAAGCACCTTGCTGTATAGGGAGGGATACAAAGGGATGTACTTTTGCAAAGGAAGTGCGTTTGTCTCTGTCTATTTATGCTGTCTGCGTAGCTCACTAAGTGGCCCGGGTCCACTTCCAATTTCACTGTTTGCGCCGTTCCCGAGTTGTAAGCATGCGCACAGAGGTGCTGACCATGGTCTGCTTCAAGCGCGCATGCGCGAGCCGGCCGGCCCTCATTTGCATGGGGCACGGCTCATTTCAATGTAACATGCCCACGTCCTTCCCAATTTGTATTACTCCGCCTTGCGCCTCTGAAATAACGTTGCGCAGGCGCAAATTTCTGCGTAAAACCGACGAGAATAGGGTGATTGCGCCGCTACATTGCGCCAGTCTAACGTAAAGGCGGTGCGCTACACCGGTCCAATAATGCGCAGATGTACCTGAATCTGGCCCATTGTTGTTTTCATAATAATGTGTATATGTATATATATATATATATATATATAGATATACTGTCAGGGCCGCCATCAGGAATTATGGGGCCCCTTACACATATTCAGGCATGGGCCCCCTGGAGCAGAGAACCGGGGGGGGGTGTGCTGCTGCCTGCCTGAAATTAAGAAGGGGGGGGGGGCTGTCGCGAATTGAGAAACGGGGGGGGGGGGCCTTTACAAAAAAGAAGAAATAAAGAGGAATATATATAAAAAAAGGGGGGTAGCCATCCAGGGCGGACCTCTGGGCCTAAAAAAAAAAGAGAGAATAAAAAAATATATATATATATATATATATATACATTTTCGCCCCCTTACCCCGCTTCTAAACTTGCTGGCTGAGTCATTTACGACAGCAGAACACCCCCTTCCCCCCCGCTTCTCAACTTTCTTTAATGTGACATGTCACTGTCGTCAGCTCCCCCTGCTTCTCATCTTTATTGTGCCATGTCATTTTGCTTAGGGCCCCAGGGAGGTCAGGATCGGCACTGCATACACCGCCGAGTCACGTGACCCGCGATATGTCAACACTGCACTGTTGCCATCACAACAGCCGGCGTACTGAGTATGTCACGGCCCGTTGTGAAGACATACACCGCCGAGTCACGTGACCCGCGATATCTCGCGGGTCACGTGACTCGGCGGTGTATGTCTTCACAACGGGGCGTGACATACTCAGTACGCCGGCCGCTGTGATGGCAACAGTGCAGTGTTGATGTTGATGGTGATGCTCGCCGTCAACACTGCACATGCGCGGGATAGATTACAGCACAGCTGTCAATCAGCGCCTCCCCGCGGGAGTGGGCGTGTATTAGATTTTTCCCCGGCAAGCGCTATGTCTCCTGGGATTCTCATCACTCACACCCAGGAGACATAGCGCTTGTCGGGGGAAAAATCTAATACACGCCCACTCCCGCGGGGAGGCGCTGATTGACAGAAGACTAATTGCTGGATTACAAAGGTAAAGATGCCGATTAAAAAAAAAACGGATTGGGTATAGTCGATGGGTAGTGGTTTAATTCAGGGAAAGTTGTATTTTAGGGTGAACCTCCGCTTTAAAGCAAGGCCTAATTTGCATGTACCTTTAAATACTGATATCTAATTGCTTTTGTTTTTTTCTATTCCAGCAACTGAAACAAAAGGACAAAGCTACATACAGTACACTGACTCCCAGTGCACGGTAATAAACCTGGTGAGAACAGATGAAATCCTTCAGGCACAAACAAGAGGTCATAAAGTGAGGAACATCATCATAGAAAATGGCATATACGTGTATAGTGTTTATGCACCTATTCATTTCTTTGCTACAGAAAGGACTAAAAATAGAATAAAAAAAGAATTAAAGGTTTTGTTTTGTAGACAAGTAAATATAAAATATTACATTTAAAGTGATTGTAAATGTTCCCTTTTTTTTTTTTAACCACTTAATCCAAGGACCATTTGGTTGCCAAATGACCAGGCCACCTTATTGCGATTCGGCACTGCGTCAAAAATTGGCCTCCTTTTTTGGGGGATATTTATTATAGCAAAAAGTAAAAAATATTGCTCTATTTTTATTTATAGTGGAAAAAAAGAAACGCAGAGGTGATCAAATACCACCAAAAGAAAGCTCTATTTGTGGGGAAAAAAGGGCTCAAACAGGGCCGATCCTAGGCAGGATGCACAGGGTGCATTGCACCCAGACGCCTGCAGAGGTGGGGGGCGCCGAACATCCAACAGACTCTCTAACAGAAGCCCTCTCTGTGTCCATCACAGAGGCCCCCCTCCAGGTCCCAATAAAGTACTCTGCTTCTCTTTTTGAATTTTGTTTATTGTCAAGAGATCATGTAAGGATCCCGGGGTAATGAAGACTTTGTGGGGGAGCATCTCTGTGGTTGAGTCATTGCCATAAAATTGCCATTTGCAGCCTCACTGTGCCCATCTGCAGCCTCACTGCCCATTTGCAGCCTCACTGTGCCCACTTTCAGACTCACTGTGCCCACTTTCAGCCTCACTGTGCCAATTTGCAGCTTCACTGTGCCCAGGTAAAGGAAGGCATTTAGGGATTTTTCACTTTTTATAGTACTAAATGTATAATTATTATATTATTTGTTTCTCCTAACCCCTAACTAGAAATCGTGAAGAGAGTAAAGATGTTACAGGACTTTGAGTTCCGACAAGGAGCCGAAACGGAATGTTCCCTTTCTTCAATCACCAGCTGTGTGTCTACATTAAATCCTCCACAAAATAAAGAAGCATTTTCTTTCATATCTTTCATTGGTTCCAGCGTCTAGTCTTCTTATTAGGCAGGTGCTTTGCCAAGCTGTGGCACACAAAACACAGGCTCAGGGTCTCATTCTTATACCTCCCAACTTTTTGAGATGGGAATGAGGGACACCTTGTTGAGCTGGGGGGGGGGGGGGGTTTCCACGGATCAGAGTTGTTGAGCGGGATAGGGGGTTCCGCAGATCGGAGTTGTTGAGCGGGGGGGGTTCAGTGGATCAGAGTTGTTGAGCAGGGGGGTTTCGCGGATCGCAGTGGTTGAGCGGGGGGTTCCGCCGGATCGGAGCTGTTGAGCGGAGGGGGGTTTCGCGCGGAATCAGAGTTGTTGAGCGGGGGGGGGGGGGTTCGTGGATTGGAGTTGTTGATTGGGTGGTTTCGCAGATGAAAGTTGTTGAGTGGGGGGGGGGAATCGCGGGACCGCTGGACTCCAGCCCTGATCACAGGTTTTACAGCGAATCGCGGGACATTCCCGCAAAATCCGGGACGGTTGGGAGGTATGCATTCGTGTATACCTAAGCCTTTGGCCTTAGACCATAACCTACATTTGCTAGAAGGCAATATAGATGCATATTTTCCCTAATCTTAGGCCTCTTTCAGTCTTCCCCACTTCTTCACTTCTTCCTATCACCAGCTACCCCTGTGTAGTCACTGCTAATCCCCCCTTTTTGCTCATCAACCTTTCCTGTCCTGTACCATGTTGATGTTGGCCATGTTGGGCCTTGGAATAAAGCATTGAAGAAAACCCAACTAAAGACTGGACATTCGCTCTCTACCTCAACTCACAAGTATCACCCCTAGACACCCGCCAGGTAACACAACACGCTGATCCCACTTATACTCAGCGGCTCCTGAATGGGGTAGCGCTACAATTAGATTTAGGAAAGCCTTCGGTACATACAGACATAAGCAGCAGATGATTCCAACATTTGTAAACCATATAACATGGGGGGGGGGGGGGTGTAATAAAACCAGAGTACCATATCAGGGTTACATACCCATGAGCAGGGCTTTTTTTCTCAGAAAATAGGTGCAGTAACTCAATCACGACCCCCGAACCCCCTCACACACACCCTCCAAACCTCATCACATAGTGGGTTAATAGTGTGGTCAGATTTCACTAACAGTGGAAGGGTCTTAAGGCGCATTAAACACCAGGGGCCAGATACACAAAGAATATCTGGAGATACGCCGCCGTAATTTCAAATTTCCGCCGGCGTATCTTTGTTTTGTATCCACAAAACAAGATACGCCGGAATTACGCTAAGATACGACTGGCGTAACGTTATTACACCGTCGTATCTTAGTTGCATACTTACGCTGGACGCTAGGGGCGCGTTGAATATGCAAATGAGCGAGTTACGCCAATCCACGAACGTACGAGCGTCCCGCGCATTCCTTTTACGTCGTTTGCGTAAGCGTATGTCCGGCATTAAGTTATCCCCACTGTATAGAGGCGTACGCAATGTTAAGTATGGACGCCGCTGTAACTTACAGCGGCGTAGTGTAACTAAGATAGGCTACGCCAGCGGGAGATCTTTGTGGATCTGGCCCCAGGAGTGCATGACTATGGTAAGCCAGATAACTGCCTATAACCACCTTAACCAAACTCTACCTTAACCTAGTAATAACTAGGCGACACCCATTTTGGAATAAAAATGGCCGCACCGGCCATTTTATTAACAAATTAACCAAACATATTAACCAAAATTCTTTATTTACACTCAACAATCCTTCAAAAATTCCATCGTCCGGTTAAGGATACTTGAAGGCATTGACCAAAATTTCCTTCGTGACCATCTAAGATCCCAGTCGCAGGGCGCCGACTCAAGGACCATAGCACTCTGAACCTTCCCACGCTGATACCCATCGACCGGTGCCAGCTAAACCACGGTTAACTGGCATCAACCGAGAATCCCGTACCTTTATGGGTCCCACACTTATGCCAAATTGGTCAAAATGTCTCCTGCCTCCAAAGATCCCCAACAGCCAACAGCTGTCAGAAAGCAATGTCCCGGTGGGAGGATACTTCCACCTACCTTGTTTGTGTGGATGGAGGAATCTGTTCATTCAGCTTTCTGGCTGAACGAAGAGAAAAACTGCCCATCTATGGCCAGCTGAACTACCCTTCCAACACAAAACCGATATGGCACTTGAAAATTGACCAGTCAGAGCTTTCACATGGCTGTATGGAGAGGGATCTCAGCTTTGTGTATGCTCCAAGCCTCAAGTGAGAGAGATGCCGCGTACACACAACCGTTTTTTCCGACGGGATAAACTTGGATTTTTCATACGCAATTCCACTCAAGCTGTCTTGCATACACACAGAGGGCCAGATTCAGAAAGTATTTACGTCAGTGTATCTAGAGATACGCCACCTAAATACTAAGAATAGCCGGCGTATCTTTTTTTGGCATTCAGAAAAGAAGATACGCCGGAATTCTGCTAATATACGAGCGGCGTAAGTCTGTTGCAATTTTATGCTGGCCGCTAGGTGGCGCTTCCGTCTGTTGCAATTTTATGCTGGCCGCTAGGTGGCGCTTCCGTCGTTTTATGCGTCGAATATGTAAATTAGGGAGTTACGCCGATTCCCGAGCGTACTTGCGGCTGGGCGTCGTAGTTTACGTCGTTTGCGTAAGCGTTATTCCGGCGTAAAGTTACCCCTGCTGTAGGAGGCGTAGCCAATGTTAAGTTTGGACGTCGGGACAGCGTCGAATTGTACGTCATTTACGTTGTTGGCGTAAATCGTTCGGGAATGGGGCAGTACGTAAGTTACGTTCACGTCGTTTACATGGACTACTAGCGACGTGATTTGACGCATGCGCACTGGGATATGTCCAGGGACGGCGCATGCGCCGTTCAGAAAATACGTAAATTGTGTGGGGTCATGATTCATTTACATGAATCACGCCCCCACATTAATAATTTGAATTAGGCGCCCTTACGCCGGACACTTTACGCTACGCCGCCGCAACTTATGGAGCAAGTGCTTTCTGAATAAGGCACTGGCCCATAAAATTTGCGGAGGCGTAGCGTAAAGAGCATACGCTGCGCCCGCAGATAATTACGCAGTTTTCTCTGAATCTGGCCCCTTCACACCAAATTCCGACCGTCCAAAACGCTGTGACGTACAACACTACGACGAGCAGAGAAATATTAAGTTCAATGCTTCCGAGCATGCGTCAAATTGTTTCCGAGCATGCACGTTTTTTTTTCTCCGTTGGAGTTCCGTACAGAAGAACGGAACTTCCAATAGAAATGTTTTCCATCGGAAAAAAGAGTTCTCTTTCTAAATCTGTCGGAATTTCCGAAGGAAAAATTCCGATGGGGCACACACACCTTTGGAATATCCGATGAAAAAATTCCGTCTGACTTTTTCCATCAGAAATTGCGAACGTGTGTACGCAGCAAGAGACAGCATATACACGTACTGCAGGAAAATCCAGGGCTGGCTTATCGTAGAGATAAAAATAGTAGAAGTGGAAGATAGCTTCCAGTCTATTTAAATGCTTCCTCCCAAAGATTTGGCAGCTGGGACTGTCTGCAGCTGTGGCTCATCTGCAGTTCTGTATATTTCATAAAAAAAGCATAAGTACGGAACTCCAAGAATGTGTTCTCACTACATTTCCATCACTCATCCACATTGCACTCTTGCACTCTGTCCAGAAACAATTGGGTGGCAACTTCTCCATATTTATTTTTCCCACGAGCAGAGACATTGATAAATATTTTTTATTTCTTTTTTTGATAATAACCAAATTACAATCACAATCTTCCTCAAGAGATTGGCTTCAAAAAAAAAAAAAAAACCTTAGCTCAATCTGATAACTTAGAATAAATTATACAACTTTAAATAATATTGAGTTTTCAAGGTTCCCCTAAAGGAGGACCGAGATTGAGAGCCAGGTTGAGGTAGGGAGTTGCAGAGGATGGGAGAGGCTCTGTAGAAGACTTGGAGGCAAGCGTGGGAGGTGGAGACAAGGATGGCGGAGAGCAGCAGGTCTTGGAAGGAGCAAAGACACCATTTTTGGTGATATTTTAACTGCTTGCCGACCATTGCACGACTATATCCACTTGAGATCCAAAAGACGTCCACAGCGCGGCTCTCAAGTGTCGGATAGACGTATTTGGACGTCCTGTCATTGTAATTACTCACGCACGCCACTGGGTGGCGCACAGCGAGGAAAAACAGTGCACGGCGTATCGCTGAGGATCCGATGCATGTACCTGGCGGCCGCGATGTCTGCCTGGTACACGCGATCGGCGGTGACACAGCAGGGACATGGAGCTCTGTGTGTAAACACAGAGCTCCACGTCCTGTCAGGGAGTGAGGAGACCGATCTGTGTCCCTTGTACATAGGGACACAGCACCAGTCACCTCCCCCAGTCAGTCCCCCTCCCCCCACACAGTTAGAACACACCCAGGGAAAACATTTAACCCCTTCCTCACCCCCTAGTGTTAACCCCTCCAATGCCAGTCACATTTATACAATAATTAGTGCGTATTTATAGCACTGGTCGCTGTATAAATGTGAATGGTCCCAAAAATGTGTCAAAAGTGTCCGATGTGTCCGCCGTAATTTGTCGCAGTCCCATTAAAAATCGCAAATCGCCACCATTACTAGTAAAAAAAATAATAATAAAAAAAATAATAATTCTGTCCCCTATTTTGTAGGCGCTATAACTTTTGCGCAAACCAGTCGCTTATTGCGCTTTTTTTTAACAAAAATACGTAGAAGAATACGTATCAGCCTTAACTGAGAAAAAAATATATAAAAAATAACTAAAAAATTGGGATATTTATTACAGTAACAAGTAAAAAATATATACGACCCATAAAATTCCCCAGAAACGAGACACACACAGCTCTGTTCTCTGGTTCAAAACAAATAGATCCTTTAATGGTAAACTCAGGCTCTTTATATACAGTCAGCAACCAGATATGAACAATGACTCAACTCCACCCACAACATTATACAATGCTTCCTAACGAGCCTCCAATACACATCTTGGGTAGAGCTAATTAGCTACAGCAAGTAGACAAGTCAGACAAGTCAGACATCACGACTCCGGCTCTTCTCACCTGCTATACAATACACATTTATGGTCGAAGCCCTATGTCCGATACGGATATGAACAAGATAGATAGACTTAACATAAGACTTACCACATAAAATAGACCTGAAGTGTGCCCTGATCTGATGGACGGTATGCCAAAATAAGGGGCCTATCCAAGATTAGAGATGAATACTTTGTGGAGAGAAATGAATTTGAGAAATGCCCTAAAAAGGGGATGGGAGGGTGGGTATCGCTCACAGGAAACCGACAAAGACCACAGGTGAGTGGGCTGCTTAAATACCCCCGGGCTCCTCCCATAAATTCAGGCCAGCATACTGGCCTTGTTACTTATCAATATAAATTCACACAATACAGTGTTAATTAGCATCACACAATGGAAGGTCTTTAGAAGCCAGACTAAGATTAGTTTACATGACAGTAGCAGACTTAATTACCCCCTTAACAGTCTGTGTTCCCACGTGAATGAGTCACTCTTCTATTGACCTGTTGGGTTCAGAATCAACAACCTGTAATTAGTTCTTGCAGACATTCTTGAATATATTGTGGATTACATTACTGTCCCATCTCATGTAGATATAATTTCTCAGTCATCCTATGCCCCTAGTGGACATAGGATGACTTTAGACACAAGAGTCATCGGTGAAGCTAAAACAGGAGTACCCCACACCCTGCAAGAGCCTCTGGGTCCCACGGGCCCTCCCGTTAATGTTGGTATTGTAGCTTGTGACCACCTGCTACATCAGGGGTCTCAAATGGGTGGCCCTCCAGCTGTTGCGGAACTACAAGTCCCATCATGCCTCTCCCTAAGGGTGTCTTGCTTGTAACTGTCAGCCTTGCAATGCCTCGTGTGCAATTAGAATGTTAAAAGTAATTCATCACATAGACCGATGTCTCTATAGAAAGCCTCTGGAGGAAGCTGCTACACCAAAATGTACCTGTGAGCCGCGGTGTTTTGTGAGCCGCGGTTTTTAGTACAAGCGCAAGAGAAAGTCAGATCTTCTCTGGTTATAACCCCACATTATTGCCACTCATATAGTTTAATTATTAATCATAATTAAACTTCCTCAATGAAAATGCAGCCATTGGTTTGGGTTTGTTCTCTCTGCTCCTAATCTCCGGCAGATCAAAGTAAACAAAGAATAGACTTTGTCAAAGGGAAATTCCAGACTTAAAGTGATTATAAACGATCACCTTGTAAAACAAGCCATTCAGTTAAAAATAGAAATGAGAGGTAAAACATTTGTGTATGGATATTAAAAAAAAAAACATTATAAATACCTTTTTTCCCTTTTTATAAATTAGTGGTCTCCAAACTGTGGCCCTTTACTTGCCGTTATCTGGTCTTTGGGCCAATGTTTCCTCCACCAACACCAACAATGGTGTGCATATCTTTTGAATGACGTCAACAATGGGGCACAGCTCCTCCCAATGACGCCAACAATAGGGCACAGCTCCTCCCAATGACACCAACAATGGGGCAAAGCTCCTCCCAATGACACCAGTGATGGGACACAATTACGTCTAATGACACCAACAATGGAGCATCATTCCTCCCAGTGACACTAATGATGGAGCACAATTCCTCCCAGTGACACAAATGATGGAGCACAATTCCTCCCAGTGACACTAATGATGGAGCACAATTCCTCCCAGTGACACTAATGATGGAGCACAATTCCTCCCAGTGACACTAATGATGGAGCATAATTCCTCCCAGTGACACTAATGATGGAGCACAATTCCTCCCAGTGACACTAATGATGGAGCACAATTCCTCCCAGTGACACCAATGATGGAGCACAATTCCTCCCAGTGACACCAATGATGGAGCACAATTCCTACCGGTGACACTAATGATGGAGCACAATTCCTCCCAGTGACACTAATGATGGAGCACAATTCCTCCCAGTGACACTAATGATGGAGCACAATTCCTCCCAGTGACACTAATGATGGAGCACAATTCCTCCCAGTGACACTAATGATGGAGCACAATTCCTCCCAGTGACACTAATGATGGAGCACAATTCCTCCCAGTGACACTAATGATGGAGCACAATTCCTCCCAGTGACACTAATGATGGAGCACAATTCCTCCCAGTGACACTAATGATGGAGCACAATTCCTCCCAATGACACTAATGGTGGAGCACAATTCCTCCCAGTGACACTAATGATGGAGCACAATTCCTGCCAGTGACACTAATGATGGAGCACAACTCCTCCCAATGACACTAATGGTGGAGCACAATTCCTGCCAGTGACACTAATGATGGAGCACAATTCCTTCCAGTGACACTAATGATGGAGCACAATTCCTCCCAGTGACACTAATGATGAAGCACAATTCCTCCCAGTGACACTAATGATGGAGCACAATTCCTCCCAGTGACACTAATGATGGAGCACAATTCCTGCCAGTGACACTAATGATGGAGCACAATTCCTCCCAGTGACACCAATGATGAAGCACAATTCCTCCCAGTGACACTAATGATAGAACACAATTCCTCCCAGTGACACTAATGATAGAACACAATTCCTCCCAGTGACACTAATGATGGAGCACAATTCCTCCCAGTGACACCAATGATGAAGCACAATTCCTCCCAGTGACACTAATGATAGAACACAATTCCTCCCAGTGACACTAATGATAGAACACAATTCCTCCCAGTGACACTAATGATGGAGCACAATTCCTCCCAGTGACACTAATGATGGAGCACAATTCCTCCCAGTGACACTAATGATGGAGCACAACTCCTCCCAATGACACTAATGGTGGAGCACAATTCCTCCCAGTGACACTAATGATGGAGCACAACTCCTCCCAATGACACTAATGGTGGAGCACAATTCCTCCCAGTGACACCAATGATGGAGCACAATTCCTACCGGTGACACTAATGATGGAGCACAACTCCTCCCAATTCCTACTGGTGACACTAATGATGGAGCACAACTCCTCCCAATGACACTAATGGTGGAGCACAATTCCTCCCAGTGACACCAATGATGGAGCACAATTCCTACCGGTGACACTAATGATGGAGCACAACTCCTCCCAATGACACTAATGGTGGAGCACAATTCCTCCCAGTGACACCAATGATGGAGCACAATTCCTACCGGTGACACTAATGATGGAGCACAACTCCTCCCAATTCCTACTGGTGACACTAATGATGGAGCACAACTCCTCCCAATGACACTAATGGTGGAGCACAATTCCTCCCAGTGACACCAATGATGGAGCACAATTCCTACCGGTGACACTAATGATGGAGCACAACTCCTCCCAATGACACTAATGGTGGAGCACAATTCCTCCCAGTGACACCAATGATGGAGCACAATTCCTACCGGTGACACTAATGATGGAGCACAACTCCTCCCAATGACACTAATGGTGGAGCACAATTCCTCCCAGTGACACCAATGATGGAGCACAATTCCTACCGGTGACACTAATGATGGAGCACAACTCCTCCCAGTGACACCAACATTGGGGCCCAATGACACCAATGATAGGACATGAGTTGGATGGTTTGCTTGCCTTTATCTGGCCCTTGGGACAATGTTTCATCCACCAACACCAACAATAGTGCACAAATCTTCCAAATGACACCAACAATGGGGCCTAATACCTCCCAATGACACCAACAATGGGGCCCAATATCTCCCAATGACACCAACAATTGGGCACATTTCCTCCTCGTGACACCAACAATGGGGCACGTTTCCTCCCAATGACAACAATGATGGGGCACAATTCCTCTCACTGATACCGAAGATGGGGCACTGACTCTCACTGATGACAGGACATGTTCTACTCCCACTGGCCACAGTCCGGCCCCTCTAAAGTTGGAAGGACAGTAAACTGGCCCTTTGTTTAGAACGTTCGAAGAGCACTGTTAAAAATGATCACATTCCCTTTGTTCTAAGCTGTGTAAGAGCTGTGGGAGGAGAAGCAGCAGGACATTGAGCTTCCCAGTGAATGGCTGTGCAGCGGGCGTCTGTCAGCACAAGTCTAATCATTGGAGGAGAACACTGAGTTTGATCCTGATTTCCCTTGAAATTGAGAACAGGGACACACTAGAACCCTGCTTTCAGCCACATCCATTTTAAGTGTGAACTCAGCCTTGAGCTGCTTTTTGAAAAATATTTAGGAAACGTTTGTTGGTTACCCAGAGGCGTGCGCACAGGGTGTGCCAGGTGTGCCTGGGCACACCCTAATAACCATGTGCTGGGCAGATTTCCCCTGCTACTTGGCTGCAGAGAAAGGAACTGAGGAATCTTTGTCCTCAGTCCCTTTCTCTGTCTCAAAAGCGAGACATCAGGGGTCTATTTAGACCCCTAATACTTCACCTAGGCCCCCATGGGGTGCCAAAATAAAAAGTAAAAAAATAAATAATATTGTAAAAAAATAAAAAATTGTAAAAAATAATAAAATTGTAAAAAAATAATAATAAAAAATAAACTGACACCAGTCTCTGCCCTTTAGACGTTGTCCAGTGCTCTATCGACACTGTCCATTGCCCTATTGCTTTGGGGTGCACACCCTAATGCAACAGGCTGCGCACACCTATGTGGTTACCTGAGTGCTCCAGTTCCTTCCCTACGTCCAAAAACGTACTGTTGGGTTAACTGACCTGCACCCAAAATGGCTTATACTGTATGTGTGTACACCTATAGACTGTATGACTAAAGGTGGAAATTAGATTGTAAGCTCTGTGAGGCAAATGCTGGTGTAAATGGTCTATGTACTCTGCGCTGTGTCTGTTCAGTTTTTAGAGGTTCTCTGACCTTCTCCTGTTAGCCAAATCACAATCTTCCCCAAAAGGTTGGCTTTTGGTAACAAAAAATCCTTAGCTCAATCTGATAACGTTGCATAAATTATTCAACTGTATATACTATTGAGTTTTCAAGGGTCGCCTAAAGGTGGAAAAATTAGAAGAGTGAGAGATGGGTTGGGGTAGGGAGTCCCAGAGGATGGGAGAGGTTCTGGAGAAGACCTAGGAAGAGGTAATAAGGACAGCAAAGAGCAGTAGGGCTTTAGAGGAGCAGAGATGACCATTTGGGTGATATGTCAAGATGGAGCTTGGTGCTGTAGCTTGTGACCACCTACATTCTCCATAGTTTGGGGCATGTAAAACAAGATTTAAACCTTATTAAACCACAATGTTATAAATCATATAGTGCAGTATAAAAAATTACTGTTGGGTTAACTGGCCTGCATCTGAAATGGCTTATACCGTAAGTGTGTATACCTATAGGTCTTGTAAGTGTAAATGGTCTATGTACTCTGTGAAGTACTGTGGTGTGTCTGAAGGAATAAAACCACCACTATTCAGCTACATGCCCCGTACACACGACCGGGCTTCCCGATGGAAAACTGCGAGGAGAGCCTTTGGCCGTGAATCCCGGCCGTGTGTATGCTCTCTCGCAGTTTTTCCCTAAGGAAAGGCCGCAGCTTTGGCCTAGCACCGGAGCGGTCGGCCATCTTGGTACACCCAGCGGCGGTGCGCGCTGACGTCATCACCCCTTTGCTCATGGATCTTCTATTCCTACCAGAGCGCGCGCCGCAATCTATTCTCGTTCTGAAATTCATCTGCAACAGTGAGTTGGGGGTTTGTTGGACTGGCTATTAGGGGGCAGGGGCAATGTTACTGACTATTATTACTAATGTGGGGGCAATGTTACTGACTATTATTACTAATGTGGGGGCAATGTTACTGACTATTATTACTAATGTGGGGGCAATGTTACTGACTATTATTACTAATGTGGGGGCAATGTTACTGACTATTATTACTATGTGGGGGCAGAGGCGGCTCTCTAATTAGGCAGATTAGGCAGTCGTCTAAGGCCCCGCGCTTCCAGGGGCCCCGCAGCCACCTAATCTACCTAACGTGTGTAGAAGTGAAGGGAATGTCCCCAGTCTGTGTCCTTCCGGCTGTTGGTAAGGGGTACTCGTAGTGCCTGCAACTAGCTTTCCCTGGCCAGGGGCAGACTGACCGCCTGAGCACTGCCCGAGGTCCAAGGATCAGTGGATGGCTCTAGGTACTGCCCTCCCCCGGCTCCTCCTCTTCTGCCACGCTCCACGGATCTCTGCCATGTGCAGAAACTCCCTGAGGGACCCTGATCTCAGTTTTTTTTTAATCCAGTCTGTTTTTTTTTCAACTCCAGTCCGTTTTTTTTAAATCCAGCCCGGGTTTTTTTTCCAACTCCAGTCCAGTTTTTTTTTTAAATCCAGTCCGTTTTTTCCCCCAACTCCAGTCCGTTTTTTTTACTCTAGTCCGGGTTTTATTTTTCCCAACTCCAGTTCAGTTTTTTTTAGAAATACAGTCTTTTTTTTTTTTCAACTCCAGTCCAGTTTTTTTAAAAAAAAAACAGTGCGTTTTTTTCAACTCCAGTCCAGTTTTTTTTTTAAATCCAGTCCGTTTTTTTTTTAACTCCAGTCCAGATTTTTTTTTTTTAATCCAGTCCGGTTTTATTTTTAACTCCAGTCCGTTTTTTAAAAAAATTCAGTCCGGGTTTTTTTTTTCAACTCCAGTCCAGTTTTTTTTAAAAAATCCAGTCCAGGTTTTTTTTTCAACTCCAGTCCAGTTTTTTTTTAAAATCCAGTCCGGTTTTTTTTTCAACTCCAGTCCAGTTTTTTTTTTAAATCCAGTCCGGGTCTTTTTTTCAACTCCAGTCCAGTTTTTTTTAAAAATCCAGTCCGGGTTTTTTTTTTAAACTCCAGTCCAGTTTTTTTTTTAAATCCAGTCCGGGTTTTTTTAAAAAAAAATCCCGGAGTGGATTTTTAAAATAAACTGGACTGGAGTTGAAAAAAAACCCGGACTGGATTTTAAAAAAAACTGGACTGGAGTTGAAAAAAAAACCCGGACCGGATCTTTAAAAAAAAACTGGACTGGAGTTAAAAAAAAAAACCGGACTGAATATTTAAAAAAAAACTGGACTCGAGTTTAAAAAAAACCCGGACTGGATTTTTAATTTTTTTTTACTGGAGTTAAAAAAAAAACCCGGACTGGAATAAAAAAAACTGGACTGGAGTTGATAAAAAAAAAAACAGACTGCATTCTAAAAAAAAAAAATGGGCTGGCATTGGAAAAAAAACCCGGACTGGATTTAAAAAAAAAACTGGACTAAAGATGAAAAAAAAAACGGACTGGACATAAAAAAAAAACTGGACTGGAGTTGAAAAAAAATGGATTGGATTTAAGAAAAACTGGACTGGAGTTGAAAAGTAGCACATCTTCCGCATGTTTATAACAGTGCCACAGCAAAATGACAATTCTAAAGGAAAAAATGTAATTTAAATCCAGTCCCCCCCCCCCCCCCAACTCCAGTCCAGGTTTTTTTTTTAAATCCAGTCAAAATCCATCATCCTCATCATAATCCCCCTGTGCCTGGCATCCTACCATCCCACCCCCTGTCATCAACATTCCCATCAACCCCCCTGTACTCCACTCCTAGCATCCAACCACCCTACCCCCATCATCCTTCTCTTTATCCCCTCTGTACCCCACTGCCAGCTTCCTACAACCCCACCCACTGTCATCATCATCCTCCTCTGCTGACATCCCACCACCCCACTCATTGTCATCAACATCCCCCTCACCCCTCCTGTACCCCACCTCTGACATCCTCCTGTCATTATCATCCTCACCCCTCCTGTACCCCACCTCTGACATCCTCCTGTCATTATCCTCCTCACCCCTCCTGTACCCCACCTCTGACATCTTATCACCTTACCCCCAATTATTATAGGGGAGATATGATCTCTGCCTCTCACACCCCAAACTGCATTCTGTCATACAACCAACTGTACCCTAAAATAAAGTGATAAGTAGTAACCTATAGCAACCAGTGAGCAGTAATGATGTGCAGTAACCTCTAGCAACCAATCATTGAGTGGTAATATTGCACAGTAACCTCTAGCAACCAATCAGTGAGTGGATAATATATATATATATATGTTTAATGATATTTGATTAAAGATTAATTGGTTGGAGAAAATTCTAGACACTGTAAATCCAAAGTTTGTAGGATTTAAGACTCTTAATATATGTAATTTATACAATTCATTTCTATCGCTTGAATTTTTTTCGCATTTTGGGCGTGAGTGGGGCCCCATGTTTGCCTAGGGCCGCACAAATAGGGTTGCCACCTCATCCCTTTAAAACCGAACACACATTAATTACACATGTTCTGTGGCTGATTAAGGTGATAATTACACTCACTTGGTAACTTATCTGCATTAACCACTTAAGACCCGGACCAAAATGCAGGTAAAGGACCTTGCCCCTTTTTGCGATTCGGCACTGCGTCGTTTTAACTGACAATTGCGCGGTCGTGCGACGTGGCTCCCAAACAAAATTGGCGTCCTTTTTTCCCCACAAATAGAGCTTTCTTTTGGTGGTATTTGATCACCTCTGCGGTTTTTATTTTTTGCGCTATAAACAAAAATAGAGCGACAATTTAAAAAAAAATGCAACATTTTTTACTTTTTGCTATAATAAATATCCCCCAAAAATATATAAAAAAACATTTTTTTTCCTCAGTTTAGGCCGATACGTATTCTTCTACGTATTTTTGGTAAAAAAAATCGCAATAAGCGTTTATCGGTTGGTTTTTCGCAAAATTTATAGCGTTTACAAAATAAGGGATAGTTTATTGCATTTTTATTAATTATTATTTTTTTACTACTCATAACGGTGATCAGCGATTTTTTTCGTGACTGCGACAATATGGCGGACACTTCGGACAATTTTGACACATTTTTGGGACAATTGTCATTTTCACAGCAAAAAATGCATTTAAATTGCATTGTTTATTGTGGAAATGACAGTTGCAGTTTGGGAGTTAACCACAGGTGGCGCTGTAGGGGATGTGTGACCTATGTGTTGTGTTTACAACTGTAGGGGGGTGTGGCTGTAGGTGTGACGTCATCGATCGCGTCCCCCTATTACAGGGATGACGCGATCGATGCTACGGCCACAGAGAAGCACGGGGAAGCCGTGTTTACACACGGCTCTCCCCGTTCTTCCGCTCCAGGGACGGATCGCCACACTGCAGCGGCGATCGGGTCCGCGAATCCCGCGGTCCCGGTCCTGGAGCTTCGGACCGGGTCGCGGGCGACCCACGGCTGGGTACTAAAATCAACGTATTTATACCATTCTGCCGACGTAAATGTGCAGTAGGCGGTCCTTAAGTGGTTAAAGTAGCCTCAGAACCTGTGTAATTCATATGTGTTCGGGCTTAAAGGGATGAGGTGGCAACCCTACGCACCAAGCCTGGAGCCGCCTCTGTGTGGGGGCAATGTTACTGGCTATTATTCATGTGGGGGCAATGTTATACTGGCTATTACTAGTGTGGGGGTTGTGTGATGGTGATGACGAGTGGGGGGCAATGGTGGACATTACAGTGATGAGTGGGGGCAATGGTGGACATTACAGTGATGAGTGGGGGCGATGGTGGACATTACAGTGATGAGTGGGGGCAATGGTGGACATTACAGTGATAAGTGGGGGCAATGGTGGACATTACAGTGACGAGTGGGGGCAATGGTGGACATTACAGTGATGAGTGGGGGCAATGGTGGACATTACAGTGATGAGTGGGGGCAATGGTGGACATTACAGTGATGAGTGGGGGCAATGGTGGACATTACAGTGATAAGTGGGGGCAATGGTGGACATTACAGTGATGAGTGGGGGCAATGGTGGACATTACGGTGATGAGTGGGGGCAATGGTGGACATTACAGTGATGAGTGGGGGCAATGGTGGACATTACAGTGATGAGTGGGGGCAATGGTGGACATTACAGTGATGAGTGGGGGCAATGGTGGACATTACAGTGATGAGTGGGGGCAATGGTGGACATTACAGTGATAAGTGGGGGCAATGGTGGACATTACAGTGATGAGTGGGGGCAATGGTGGACATTACGGTGATGAGTGGGGGCAATGGTGGACATTACAGTGATGAGTGGTGGGCAATGGTGGACATTACAGTGATGAGTGGGGGCAATGGTGGACATTACAGTGATGAGTGGGGGCAATGGTGGACATTACAGTGATAAGTGGGGGCAATGGTGGACATTACAGTGATGAGTGGGGGCAATGGTGGACATTACGGTGATGAGTGGGGGCAATGGTGGACATTACAGTGATGAGTGGGGGCAATGGTGGACATTACAGTGATGAGTGGGGGCAATGGTGGACATTACAGTGATGAGTGGGGGGCAATGGTGGACATTACGGTGATGAGTGGGGGCAATGGTGGACATTACAGTGATGAGTGGGGGCAATGGTGGACATTACAGTGATGAGTGGGGGCAATGGTGGACATTACAGTGATGAGTGGGGGCAATGGTGGACATTACCGTGATGAGTGGGGGGAATGGTGGACATTACAGTGATGAGTGGGGGCAATGGTGGACATTACAGTGACGAGTGGGGGCAATGGTGGACATTACAGTGATGAGTGGGGGCAATGGTGGACATTACAGTGATGAGTGGGGGCAATGGTGGACATTACAGTGATAAGTGGGGGCAATGGTGGACATTACAGTGACGAGTGGGGGCAATGGTGGACATTACAGTGACGAGTGGGGGCAATGGTGGACATTACAGTGATAAGTGGGGGGCAATGGTGGACATTACAGTGATGAGTGGGGGCAATGGTGGACATTACAGTGATAAGTGGGGGCAATGGTGGACATTACAGTGATAAGTGGGGGCAATGGTGGACATAAAATATTTTACTACAGTATTTGGTTCAGAATCTTTTTTTCCTAGATTTTCCTCCTTTAAAATTGGGCGCGTCTTATATTCCGGAGCGTCTTATACGCCGAAAAATACGGTACCACTTAGCCAATCCCGGTGAGCGAT
Organism: Rana kukunoris; assembly: GCA_029574335.1. Lineage (NCBI taxonomy): Eukaryota > Metazoa > Chordata > Amphibia > Anura > Ranidae > Rana > Rana kukunoris. The sequence continues at coordinate 11,129,515 of CM056058.1, forward strand.
GTATTCAAATGACTATAGAGCCTGCTCGGATTGGAGTAACAACCTCTGCCAATCTGAGCTGGTTACATACAGTAGAATGCTCAGATTGGCTTTGAGAGTCAGAGAGGCTGGGGCTGATGATGTTACAGCCTCTGCCAATCCAAGCAGGCTTTGTATTCATTAATAGAATATATCGTTCGCCGTGATTGGCTCCAGCAAGAAGGAAGAAGAATATGGCTCCAGAAGGAAGAAATATGAAGCGTCGGAAGCTTCGGAAGGGGGGTCGTCTTAGACGGTGAGTACAGGCAAAAAATCTTTAAAAAAATGTAAAATTAGGGGGTCGTCTTATACGCCCGGTCACCTTATACACCGGCAAATACAGTACTATGCTATAATATCAGGGTTACTAATGAGGAAGCTCCACCAATACTTCTGCCTTAGATTGGGGTCCATAGGACTTTGCAGCTCATGTAGTAGCCGGGCATTGCATTTCTGTGTTGGACATGCATTTGAAACAGCAGTGCACATACAGTAACAGTTCAGAGGCTGCCTTTGAGTTTAAATGCAGCATATCCTTTGGTGGAGTGCAGGCAATGCAGATGAAATGCAGTGAGTAGCACGGGTGGACACACCGGTGGTCATCATTTCACTAATTATGTGACTCATGAAGGTAATTGGTGGCACCCGAGCTTTTTATGGGCTTCATAACAAAGGGGGGTATATGCATATGCACATGCCAACTTTTTTTTTTTCTAAAAAGTAGTTTTATGTATATATTTTTTCTAATTTCACTTCACCAACTTAGACTATTGTGTTCTGATCCATCACATATAATTCAGATTAAAAATAACATTAAACTAAAGGCTGTAATGTAACAAAATAGGTAAAAAGCTGAGGGGGGTGAATACTTTTGCAAGGCACTGTATTTCAGGATTTTGTATGTGCCTCCCGATTTTTTCACTAACTGAATCCCATCATAGAAATAGATGACTCTGGTCATTGCAGGGTTAAAGGATACACTTAACTAAATAAACAGAAGTCGTTAATCTATGACAGCAGTCACTAGGATCGTGCGGTGCTCACTACACGATCGGACAGACCAGCGAACCACACATGCCACGCAATTGGTTCTGGCGCCTCTGGGCCATTTGGCTCATTTCTTTAGGTAAGAACATTTATTAAGAAAACTTTTTAAACGCCAAAAAATTAAGAAATAATGTTATTTTATCTTTTCTGGCATTTTTGTTAAGGCAGGAAGTGGCATTTCCAGTTGCTTATTTCAGCTGCGTCTGACAGAGGCCAGGACACACTTTTTCCCATGTATTAATCCCGTGTATTATTTCCCACAGAGCCTGCATCTGCTGTGTCCGTGGTGAATGGAACTCTGGGGGGCTCCGTGTCTTTCCATCAGTTTGTGTACTGGAATGCTCCATTGGAGTGGAGGTTTGGAGTCTTTGGAGATGATGAAGTAGTTGCAGTAAGGCCTTTTTATGGCGCTCCTTATTGCTACCCTCGTTATCAAGGGAGGTGCCAACTTTCCATTGAAGGAGCATTGCAGCTAAACAACCTGACGTACACCGATCAAGGGCAATATGTCTTTATTGTTGGGGCAATTGAACCTTACCGCAGCCAGATTGTCTATTATCAGCTCCATATATACTGTAAGTATCTTCTATTACTTTCACTGTATCTCCAACTTTGGGGTTGATTCATAGCTCCCAACTGTCCCCGATTTCGAGGGACTGTCCCTGATTTCGAGGGACTGTCCCTGATTTGGAACAATGTCCCTCTGTCCCTCATTTCTCCTCACTTGTCCCTCTGTTGATTCAGTAGCACTCCGTACTGGCTTCACACCATGTATCCCAAGGTGGATGAACACTGTTTTAGAGGCTGTCTGAAACCCATTACCCTAAACTAGGGTTGTCCCGATACCGATACCAGTATCGATATCAGGACCGATACCGAGTATTTGCGGGAGTACTTGTACTCCCGCAAATACCCCCGATACCTAAATAGAATACTCCCCCCCCCCCCCCGCCGCTGCATCGCGCTGCATCGAAAGCTGCCGCATGGGTTAAACGGCGTGCCGGAATATCACAGCTTTCATTTGAATAGCTGTAATGTTCCCGCTGCGTATAGACACTCCCCCTTGCTCGGGATTGGATGGGTGATCGTGATCTGTCCAATCCCGGACAAAGGGGAGTGTCTATACGTGCGGGCAAAACAGCTATTCAAATGAATGCTGTGATGTTCTCTGTGCGGCGGCGGCGGCTTTCGGCGGCAAGGTATGTGGGGACATGGCTGGGGGGACATGGCTGGGGGGAAATGGGTGCATATGTGGGGGACATGGCTGGAGGGACATGGCTGCATATGTGGGGGACATGGCTGGAGGGACATGGCTGCATATGTGGGGGACATGGATGGAGGGACATGGCTGCATATGTGGGGGACATGGCTGGAGGGACATGGCTGCATATGTGGGGGACATGGCTGGAGGGACATGGCTGCATATGTGGGGGACATGGCTGGAGGGACATGGCTGCATATGTGGGGGACATGGCTGCATATGTGGGGGACATGACTGGAGGGACATGGCTGCATATGTGGGGGACATGGCTGGAGGGACATGGCTGCATATGTGGGGGACATGACTGGAGGGACATGGCTGCATTTGGGGACACTTTAAAAAAAAGTATCGGTATTCGGTATCGGCGACTACTTGAAAAAAAGTATTGGTACTTGTACTCGGTCCTAAAAAAGTGGTATCGGGACAACCCTACCCTAAACCTGATTTTCTATTTTCAGACCCTTTTGGAAAAGGGTGCAGGACCTGGTCCACCACTTGACTAATGTCACACTGGACCTCCTCTTTGCACACATTCTTCTGTCATATTCCCTCTCCCACTGGGATACCATGAACTAATATATGCTATTTTGGGGACCAGTGTTTCTTTGTCTTTTTCCAGGCACCCCTTAAAATTATGGACAATATCAAGGCATCCTATTCTAAAGTGTAAAGAACTAAAGGCCAAGGCCAAATGAGAACCTTTATGGAATTTGAGGGCACTGCAGGCCGCACTTCCGTCCCGTCTGTTGGCATATCTGATCAGCACAAGGACCACATTTTTCTGCCACTTTCTGATTGTAATTAGGGATGAGCTTTATGTTCGGGTTGAACATGAGTTTGTCTCGAACATTGGCTGTTCGCCCGGGGACCCCTATGCCATTTTTTTTTATTTAGTGCAGGGTTCCCTTTAATATCCATACCAGACCTGAAGGGCCTGGTAACGGAATTTGGGGGGACCCCCACGCATTTTTGTAAAAATGTTGGCTCGGGGTTCCCCTTAATATTCATACCAGACCCAAAGGGCCTGGTAATGGACTGGAGGGGGGGGGGGAACCTATGCTGTTTTTTTCAATGACTTTTATCTGTATTGCCAGGACCCGACAATTCATTACAGCCGCAAGTAGTTTTAAATGACTTTTTTTCCTTTACAAATGTCATTTTGTGCAGGGACTGTTCTAAACAGGGGAAACATGCGCCATTTTACAGACATACTATAGAAACCCCCCAGGCACGAAATTTCAAGGAATATTTCAGTTTTTATGTCACTTTAAGCATTATTAAAATCACTGCTCCCGAAAAAAACCTGCAGTTTTTAAACCTTTTTTTTGCATTGATACATGTCCCCTGGGGCAAGACCCAGGTCCCCAAACACTTTTTATGACAATAACTTGCAAATTAACCTTTAAAATGATCACTTTTGATTTTTCATGTTCGTGTCACATTAACATTTAACAATGTTCGTGTGTTCGAACACATTTTTTTGCCGGTTCGCATGTTCTGCTGCGAACCGGGGGGGGGGGGGGGTGGGGGTAGTTCGGCTCATCCCTAATTGTAATTACTGATCCAGGCGATATTGTATATTATTGATTTTAATTCTTGTATTCCAGTGCATTTGCTGCTACTTATGAATTGGCATTTTATGGGCATTTGTATCCCTTTCAATAAAAGCCTTTTGTAATTTAAATTATAGTTACGTACAACTTATTTATTAAATTTTTTTTGCCTTTCTTTATTTAAAGCTCCTCTCAATGTTCCAGTTCTTATTCTTAATGCTGCTCATAACCGCCTTGTGAGCGGAAGCAATGTTACATTTCATTGTAATGGTGGTAACCAGAATATCACTACTTACATCTTCTACCGTGATGGGAAGAAAATCTGCTCAGAACCCCATGTGACCTGCCGTGATTCCTACCTCTACATCCAGCCAATCACAGGAAGTGACAGCGGGAGGTACACCTGCACCATCCACAACCCTGTCAGCTCCAACATCAGCAATGTCCTTCTAGTGACTGTATCAGGTAAGGTAACTATTTTCATTGTAAACTAAAATTCAGGCAGATATAACAATACACCAATGAATGCAGTTGTGTTCTTTAAAACCATAGAAGAAGTATGTGACAGACTCACCCGGGACAGAGGCTTTAGGAGGGTACTAAATGCTAGTCTCTTGCTTTGTGATCATGGGCCCTGGCATTTGGGGGAACGGTGCTCTTTGTGAGCTGTATGCCTGGGGACCCTGTATATGCCATTCAAGTGACTGATTCATACTGTTGGGACATACAGTGTAAGGAGATGCTCATGTCATCACCTCCAGCCATCTGTCTGTTCTCTGTGCTTATTGACCCTGTTATTGTGTGAAGATGTCCTGTGTTTACACTTATGATAATGTGTATTGTATAGCAGGTGAGCGAGGAGATGCGACGTCTACCCTAAAATGTCATATCTTAGAGTCACCTCGGCTGTCTAAATGATTTCGCTAATTAGCTCATGTTAATTTATGTTCTGGTTACCTCCTCTTTAACTGTATATAAGGTTGTATTCTTGGTTCTAATAAACAAACACTCCATGTTCAGCAGACACACAAGTCTCAGCTCGTTGTGTGTTGTGAGCAGCTGGAATATCTGATTTCTATATCTAGACTGATAGGAAGGGGTATATGACGGTCGGAAGCACTCAAGCGGAGTGTGGGACGTTCCACACCCTTTTTAATGATCAATGGAATTGGGAAGTTGGATATCTCCTGGACCCTATCAGACATTGTTGGGGGGATAGGTGAAACTTTTCACATCATTTACCTAATCTCCTGCAGATGAGACAAGGTGTTGTCATTCTAAAGCAGCCCTCAAAATTTCCACTCGCCTACTAGCATTTGGCGAGTGGATTTAAGCTGGGGGCGAGTGATGACAGGGCTGCATGACCAATCTCCCTCCAATCTGTGCCTACACTTAGAGCCCCGATGAGATTGGCCGCCGAAGAGGAAAGGTGCATGCTCGGGAAAAGTTGTCTGGTGAGCCGCACACAGGCAGAGCAGTACACAGGTGCTCTCCTTACAATTCTCAGTAAGCCATGGGACCTCCTCTCCTCACTGCCAGCCTGAATAAAAGGACGAAGTGGGGACATGCAAGTGTGGAGAACACAGGCTCCTGATGATGAGATGAATAGGAGAGGGAGAGAGAGAGAGAAAGTTGCAGAGGAGACAGCAAGAGAATGGAGAAGAGACCCAGTTCTAGTGCCCTGTCCCTCTGGTCTGCCCCCAGTGCCCTGTCCCTCTGGTCTGCCCCCAGTGCCCTGTCCTATTTTGTTAAAGTTGTTGTTGGTAATATTTAATTTTGTAACTTGATTCTGCATAAAACATTTAACAGTGTCATTCCATGAGATAATCTACGAGGGCGTGTTTATGGGTGCAATTAGGTGCAGGGATGTGTATGAATTAGGTGGGGCAACTGGTGGCGAGTAACTCTTGAGGCCTGGCTAGTAGCTCAGGACTTGAAATTTTGAGCCCTGTTCTAAAGGGTTGTGGGTGGAGCTAAGCATGGCTGTTCACTGATAGGATCCCTAATTGGTACAAATATCTACAGCACCCGTCAATGATGACAACGCTGCAGTGATCTCACTGTAGATGGAAGATAGTTGTCATCCTAGCAAGTGAAGTGCCAATGATTCTATTGACAGGATAAAATATTTGCAAAATGTTCTTGGGATTACGTAGAAAAACAGAGCCCATAGTCTTGCTGGTATAGGCACCCTTGCTGCATATGTGATTTTATAATTTGACCATAGTTCTACTTGAAGAGCTGCAGAACTGCCTGTGCTTAATGGTATATCAGTTTCCACCAGGTGTGCAGGCTTCAAGCATGGATGCTGTATTTTATAAACCCTTTTTGCCACTAGGCTCAGGGCTTTTTTTCTGGGGGAACTTGGTGGAACTCAGTTCCACCACCTTTGGCTCAGACCCTTTGTTGCCCGCTCACCACAATCACTTGTGAACACAGAAGTCTGGTTTCTGTGTTTACAAGTGACTGCTTTGTAACCCCCTGAACTCTGCACACTGTATGTAATGCAATTCTGGTATTTAATGCCCCTTTAAGACCCTTCTACTGTTTGTGAAATCTGAACGGGTCGTGGTTGAGTTCCTGCACCTATTTTCTGAGAAAAAAAGTTCTGACTAGGCTCATTGCGGTGCTTCAGTACCATACAAAACTGCTGTTTGGCCAAGAAAATACAGGCAGAAGGCTGCAGTATCACCTTGTGAACACCTGCAAGCCTTTGCTCTACTGGCCTCTTTAAAATAATCCACCGCCAATTGTTTTTCAAAGACTGCCACCATGTGAACCTAGCCTAAATCCTTTGATTTGATTTCTGCTTCTTCACCGTCCAATCACAGGCTGGGGACAGGGAGGTGACCAACCTGTATTACTAAACTACAGTAGAGAAAAGTCAGGTCACCTTTCTTCTCTTGGTGGCTCTCCAACGGCTTTACCGATGTGCATCATATTTTAACCATGCTCTCATTTCATGGGAGGCCCTCTGGGAGATGCACGGGACCCCTGGGCAGGAACATTTCCATTACTTGAAATTGCACAACTGGCTCCTATTTCTCAGTTCCTCCTTTCTTTTTTGTAAGGTGTCTTTTGTAACAAAAGGAGGGGGAGGATTAGAGTAAGGTCTGGATGACGATAACAAGATGTTCCTTCAATACTACCACTCTCAAGCTGCCTATAAAGTGCTCCTGCGGTCGTACTGCATCCTAGCAAGGCTAGGGCACAGTGAGGCATGGACACAGTGAGGCATGGACACAGTGAGGCATGGGCACAGTGAGGCATGGGCACAGTGAGGCATGGACACAGTGAGGCATGGACACAGTGAGGCATGGGCACAGTGAGGCATGGGCACAGTGAGGCATGGGCTCAGTGAGGCATGGGCTCAGTGAGGCATGGGCACAGTGAGGCATGGGCTCAGTGAGGCATGCACATGGACACAGTGAGGCAAGTGAGGCATGCAGATGGACACCCTAGGCTTATGCCGAGTACACACGATCACTTTTTGTGATGAAAAAAAACGATGTTTTCAAAAACGTCATTTAAAATGATCGTGTGTGGGCAAAACGTCGTTTTATGTCTTCAAAAAAACAACCAAAAAAAATTCGAACATGCTTGAATTTTTTGTGTCGTTTTTCAAAATGTCATTTTTTGCTTAATAAAAAGTGATCGTGTGTGGGCAAAACAACGTTTTTAAACCCAGCGCATGCTCAGAAGCAAGTTATGAGACGGAGCTTCAAAGGAACAGAGTGCCGTCGAACGTGGTGTACGTTTTGGAAAATGAAGTTTGAAAAACGCCGTTTTGTTTCATCACATAAAACGTCGGTTATTTTCATCACAAAAAGTGATCGTGTGTACGCGGCATTATACTCGAGTCAATACGTTTTCAATTTTTTTGTGGTAAAATTAGGTGCCTCTGCTTATATTCGGGTCGGCTTATACTCGAGTATATACGGTATGTCCAGAAGTTGGAACGTTAGGAGATAATATTTTGCGGAATTGACAGCAGTCTGTCATAGAGAATTCTTTGTTTTCATAGCTAAACCCCTACTGAGGACCCCTGGGTCTGCTTCCTCTCCAACTTTTTCCAAAGTTCAAGAACAGCTTGTTTATGTTACAAACGTTCAAGATTAATTTGCAATGCTAAGTATGGGAAAACCACATAACTCCTTCCAATGGCGTGCATTAAATACCAATTACTGAAAGGCACTCACTTCTAACAATGCAAATCGTAATATGATACACATATCAAAATTATGAAGTCAAAAAAATCAATAACTTATCTAGTACAGTGCTGGGATACAGTGAATCTGTCTAACAATTATAAGAAATAAATGAATATTCAGAACCAAATACAGGTAAATAATCAATAATAAAAAAGACAGTGTCCAGACACACTCCCAAAGTCTGATTAAAGGTTATTAAGTGAGGACCGTACATACTCGAGTATAAGCCGACCTGAATATAAGCCGAGGTACAGAATTTTACTACAAAAAGAATGGGAAAACGTATTGACTCGAGTATAAGCCTAGGGCAGGGGTGGCCAACCAGTGGCCCGGGGGCCACATGTGGCCCGCGGAGCCCTCTGATGTGGCCCACGACCTCCTGCTCTGGAATGGCGGGTTGGCAAGCCCAGATCACAGGTTACTGACCCGTCATACCGCAGCATCAGTGTTGTGAATGAAGCTGGAGGTAGAGGAAGAAAGCGGCTGCGGAGCAGAAACCCATAAGCAGCCGATGCATCCTCTACAGCGCCAGCTTTTGCCACAGGCAGAGTCTGGCAAAGTTCAGCTAACCCGCAGGATAGACACAGGTGCACTACGCTGCAGCCATGGTGTAGGTTAACCGTAGCACATCAGTGTAAGAGCTATAGAGCAACAGGTGTCCGTTTACACATGCCTACCTCCAATCCAAAAAACAGAAGGGACTTCGACCCCTTTCATCTGGGTGGATCGGAGTGCCTATAGAGTAGCCGCGACCTGTCATCCGCCGTCTTCGCTCATTGTGGCCCGCGACTGGTTACCAAGTTGCTTAATTGGCCCTCGCTCTTCAAAAGGTTGGGCACCCCTGGCCTAGGATGTCCATCTGCATGCCTCACTGTGCCTCACTTTGCCTCACTGTGTCCATGTGAATGCCTCACTGTGCCAATGCCTCACTGTGCCCATGCCTCACTGTGCCCATGCCTCACTGTGTCCATGCCTCACTGTGCCCATGTGCATGCCTCACTGTGCCCATGCCTCACTGTGCCCATGTGCATGCCTCACTGTGCCCATGCCTCACTGTGCCTATGTCTCACTGTGTCCATGCCTCACTCTGTCCATGCCTCACTCTGTCCATGACTAGTCTTACGTTTAACATGAGAGTACATACAAGGGGTGCCCAGCTTTAAAAAATCGGGGCACACTTGTAGAGTAGAACTGGGGCTACATGTGTGCCAGGTTTCGGGTCCAGGGGACCTACGGCCGGCCGTTACCGGGTCCCCAAAGTTACCAGAGAAATTACTGTTTAACAAGGAAGTCTATGGAAGGGGTGCCTGAATTTGAAAAATCGGTGTTTCCTGGCCATAGGTTCCCCAGACAACAAACTTTGCACACTTTTAGAGGAAGAGTTGGGCAACATGTGTGCCAAGTTTGGGGTCCAGGAGAGCTACGGCTGGCTGGTACTCGAGTATAAGCACAGGGGGGCATAGCCGATTGTATACGGTAAGTATTGTTTCATCCAAACATTTATTCTAAACCACATATATCTATACACGCATATAATCAAAAATAAAATAATATAAATATATCAATTGGTCATGGCTGCTTTTTTTTTTCTAAAATAAATCCATCAGAATCCCCGGGTTTTTTCACGAGAGATTAAATAGCCAAATGAGTGTCACATGCGATTTAGTGGCTTCCATAAAAAGTAGAGAATACCAGACAAATGTCTGAGGATGTCAGCTGAGAAATAATAAAACTTTAGTACATAACGTTGTGGGAGGGTATGAAAGCTTAAACCATAAAGTATAGGAAAATCACATTGAGCTCACTAAGTCTCACCCAAACAGAAATAGTTGTTTTATCTGGTAGAAAATTATAAATAAAAATTGGTTATATTATTTAAACCTGGAAAGTCAGAGCTCAATTTGCACAGTTAGGTTTGCTTTCAATGAATGAAATATAACATTTAGGCTAGGGCTACACTGGCAATAAAATATGTCTAAAACTAAAATTTTAAGTTTTGGATAGAGTGGTTAAAGAGGTTGTAATTGTGTTTTTTCACCTTAATGCATCCTATGCATTAAAAGGGATGTAAAGGTACAATTTTTTTTCCCTAACTGGCTTCCTTTACCTTAGTGCAAGTACATTTAAAAGCAAAATGGAAGGATGTGGTAAGTGAAGGAGGACTGCACTAGGGTAAAGGAAGCTGTAACGGAACCGTGAAAACCAGAGACGTTGGAAGGATGAGAGACACTCATGTGCCGGCGGCCCTAATAACTCCTGGGTCTTATTCCACCCTGTGCCCTTTTGGGTGTAGGGTGGCTAATAGTGAATCATACCTCATGTATTACATGAAATGGGACATTAATAATAAATTCATATTGCAGGACTGGAATATTACAAAGTGGTTCATGTTGACTTGAGACCAGGTTAACAAGACAGTGACTCATCCCTCTGTATAATAGGCTTTTAAAATGCTAAGTGGCCTGGCTTGTGAAAGACATTTCATTGTATAAAGGTGTTAATTCAGGTCTGCTGCTATACCTTTCAATTGTCTGATAACATGGTGTAAAGCCTATTGATGCCCAGGTGTCAGAGACAGTACGTCTGTCTAGATATGTGGTTTGAGGTCAAGGCATTGTTTAAATGCCTTTTAGAATGTGATTGAGATTCCTTATATGTGTGTGAAGATTATCTGTGATTGTGTATTATTCAAAAGGAATTGAAGTCTATTGATGATGCGGTGCCCCAATGTCTAGCTACTGATTAGATAATTAGCCTCAGTGTGTGAATAGGGGGGTGGAGATTGCATTGTCCTGTGATTGGCTGTAACATCTTGTACTGTATAAAAAGCTGAGAAGAAACCAATAAAGTGTTCATACATTTGGAAACCAGAAGATAGAGCAGTCAGTCTCATTTTCTGGGGAATTGATATGGATCGTGTATATAGGATTGTCGGAGTGTGTCAGATAAGCTTGTCGTGGGTGGATGGAAGGTCGTAAAAGGTGGTGACCGTTACAGAAGCTTTTTAGGAAAAAAAATTGTACCTTTACAACCACTTTAAGGTGAAAAAACATCTGATGCTTACAGGTCCCCCAGCCCCCCGTTAACTTACCTGAGCCCTCGAAAGTCTCGCGTCGAGAATGCACTGGCTTCTCGTCCCGGGCTTTTCGGCTCTTCATTGGAGTTGATTGATAGCAAAGCCATTGGTTAAATAGACAATTGTTGAAGATTTGAGGGACCAGAATGGAATTTTTTTTCTCAAACAAAATTGTAATTGTGAATATGATTTACGTTTGGGTAAAATAGAACACATTGTAATGTTTTAGACAAAAATAAACCTGTCTGAAACTCCATTAGCGGGTCTGAATAAAATTTTAAGGGCTTTTGGATGAAATAAGTTGATTCCGATGTCAAGATCAAAAACTCTGATCAACAATTTTTTCGGAATTTCCAACAAAATTACACTGGTGTTTGCCCATGCTTTTCCTACATATTCCAAATTTGTGTATGTTGTATAAATACTTATGTGATAGTAGGGAATTTGATGAACGTGTGTATATAAACCAACAAGTCTCCAACTTTATTTTTTCTTGCTTCAGAAGAAAAAAAAATTTGAAGTTGTACCAAATTTCCTCCTTCATTAAACAGACACATATGTCTAATGGAGCAATCCAATGAACTCTTTTGAGATTCAATAAACATTCCGTCTCAGAAGGACAATAAACCTTTATCAAGACATAAGGGTGTTTTCACCCTCCACGCCCAGATAAATGCCAGTGTAACTTTTACTCCTCGGTATTTCTATAGTGAATCATCTTTAACAATTTCTCTCCCATTCTACGTCCAAAGTATCAATCTCTTTATTACTAAAGCCTTGCCACTCACCAGTTCCTAGATTCTATTACGTAACTTCAGTTCTTTTATTACTTATGCGTTTATTGGTTCAAGGCATTGTGTGAAGGATTTTTTTTGTACTTTTAATCCCACCTCTTTACCTTGTCAGTCTATAGACCTCCAAAGGATCTCTCAGGAGTCAATAAAAGTTCCTTTTTAACAGGACAATAAACATTTGTAGTGCCTTGACAAAAGTTAGGCTACATTTAGTTTTTTTTTTTTGGTCAGGTTTCCCTAAACTAAGACTAAGCACTGTTGAGAGTGTGAAACGCGTCAGTTTTTTATCCTATACCCTACTGTGGTCTGTACATTTGTTATTTGGCACAATAAATGTGTTTTTATTGGAGTGTGGCTGTCCAGACCTTTCCTCTTCTAACAGGTTTCCCTAAGCTTGGTGGTGGATAGTGTAGGGGGATCAACCAGTGAGTTATGAATGTTTATCCCTGAGAGTGGCACTCAGAAGGTGGCTGAGGGAGGTGATAAATATTTGTAAAACATGCTCAGAGTGTTCTTGCCCTGGGGCTACTGCCCCTGTTGTGCAGCCTGTGTACTGGAGTTGCTGTGTGGGTCTCAGCAGGTGCTGGGTTGAGGGCCTGGAGAAGATATGCTAAAAGGATTTTTGCTGGAGGGTTTCATCTTATAGCCTGATCTGGAGAAGGATTTTTGTTCTGGTAAAGAAGCCCCAGTGGGACGCAGGCTAGGCGCAGCAATAGAGGAGTTAGAGGAGGAGTTAAAGTAGTGTAAGTGTACTGGCCAGGGTAGGGGGTGATTTGGGAAGTTATTCCTGGGAGGTAGGAGGGGCCAGGGTCCGAGGCTCAGTCCCTTGCCACCAGAAGAAGAAGCAGCTCCCACCCTTCTGCCCTTAATGTTTTGTTTTGGGTTATTGTTGATGTGTCATGTTGATTTTGAAGGACGGGGTGGTGATTGGCGGGGCAAATCTTTGGAGGCATTAGGAATTAAGAACAATATGGCAGAAGTGGGGACCATCTTGATATGGGATCCTCGGTTGATGCCAGTTAACCAAGGTTTAACTGGCATCAACCGAGGATCGATCCCATACCAAGATGGTCCCCACTTAACCAAGATTTAACTGGCATCCAGAGATGGGTATCCGCGTGGAAGGTGTAAAGTGGTGTCGTACCCAAGTCGGCACGGCTGTGACTGGGGACCTTGTGTGGACACGCTGATACAGTGATGAATTTGGTTAGTGCCTCCAAGGATCCTCAACATTGGTTAAGATGTATCTGGGGGAATATTGTGTTTTGTTAATAAAGGTTATCTGGTTGTTTAATAGGGTATGTAGGGGGTGTAGAATTAAGAGTTAACAAGTGGTTTGCATAGGCTATACCATAGTCATGTAGCATTCTATCTATTTGTCTACTAGGAGGTAGATGTGCCATAATGTGCAAATATGCTATGCGTTCTGGTACATTATGGCAAGATCCATCACCCTCATGGAGGAATTTAGTTCTGCTTCACGAACCCCAAAATTCAGCTTGTTCCCCATTCCAATCATTTTTACTTTGTGGCTCTGCCTGGTGCCACACAGCCTTTGGGAAGAAAATATTCCAAATGTGTCCACTATCTACTGCACATACGTTTTGTGGCTCCATTCCTTGCTATAGAATAGATGTGTCATATTCATGGTGGCCTTCAGCCACCCAATGGAGTACAGCTTACCCATAGCAATGAATGGAGGACACCCATCTGAAACATTTTCTTTTCAAAGGCTGTGCAGAGCTGGAGAGGGTCCCATGGGGAAAATCATTGGAATGGGGAAGAATGTAACAATTTTACTAAGTGGGCTGCATTTAGACTGAGGCCGGGTTCACACTGGTATGACAAACACTCCGACATTGGGAGCTTATGTCGCACGACGTGTGAAATCAATGTTTTCTTATGACAGCCGTCTTAACTGGTCCGACACAAGTCGGTTCGACTTTGAAAAAAGTTCCTGCACTACTTTGGTCCGACATTGATCCTACTTCAGCCCATTGAATATCATTGAAGTCGGATCAAAGTAGGATCCTTGTCCTAACCATCCGACTTGTCCGACTTGGTGATTACAGCAGCAGTAAAAGGAATTTATCTCACACTGGGATTGTTTTGATTGGTCAAAGGACAAGTCAGACTGTCACAAAGTCGGATCAAAGTAGTATCCTGTTCATGAAAGTCGGATGGATGACAGACCAATGTAGGACCGATGTAGGACTGATTTCGCAGAGAAAAGTAGAATGAAAGTTGTATGACTGTCGCGTGGTACCTGTGTGAACCCGGTCAAAGGCTGGGTTCAAACTATACTACACGACAGTAGTACGACTTTCATCCTACTTTGCGACATCGGTCCTACATTGGTCCTACATTGGTCCTACATCCATCCATGAACAGGATACTACTTTGATCCGACTTTGTGATAGTCTGACTTGTTCTTTGACCAATCAAAACAATCCCAGAGTGAGATAAATTCCTTTTACTGGTGCTGTAATCACATGTCGGATGTCAAAAGTCGGATGGTAAGGACAAGGATCCTACTTTGATCCGACTTCAATGATATTCAATGGGCTGAAGTAGGATCAAAGTCGTACCAAAGTAGTACAGGGAGTATTTTCAAAGTCTTACTGACTTGTGTCGGACCAGTTAAGACGGCTCTCGTAGGGAAACATTGATTTTCACACGTCATGCGACATTAGCTCCTAATGTCGGAGCGTTTGTCGTACCAGTGTGAACCCGGCCTAGAGCTGTCCTTTAAGTGGACCTAATAATTGATATAATTATTCAATAATAATGTTGATTATGTTTTTCTTTTTTTAAAGCCACTCTCACTGCTCCAGCCCTCGTTCCTAATTCTGCTCCTGGTCATCCTTTTCATGGCTCCTATGCGTCTTTCCATTGTGATGCCGGTGAGCAGCATGTTGATACTTACACTTTCTACCATGATGGGAAGAACATCTGCTCAGAGCCCCATGTCACCTGCAGGGATTCCTACCTCTACTTCCAGACACTCTCGAAGCATGACAGTGGAAGGTACACCTGCACCATCCAGAATACTGCCGGCACCAGCACCAGTAACATCCTGCAACTGAGTGTATCAGGTGAGTAATTAGTTAAGGGTCAAAGTCGCACGAGATCTTTTTATGGCAGGTAAATTTTAATTGTAAATCAAGCCATGGAAATTCTTGCCTGAGCTGATAATTCAAGAATCATTTCAGTGTGAAGGTCGGTGGGAAATGCTCTACCTCTGCCAGCCATTCAATATTTTTTAGGAAGGTCTTTTCGGCTCACGAGGTCACTGGCCTGAAGTTGCAAGCTTGAAATACTGTGCTGGGTGATGCTGGTGTAGCGCCTGGTTACTTCCCAGAACCGGTGCTATGTGAAATTTAGAGGGGGTCAGAGAGTTAGTTAACTCTGACCAGTTTGATTTGTTCAAATTTTGGTCTCTGTCTCAGCTTTGGCTGTGCTGTGTGTCCATTCTGTCATTTCTGGGGTACTGATCTCACCCCAGGTCGGCAGATGGCAGCAGTGAAGTTAAGGACTGGGTGCTCTTGCCCAGCCGCCTATCAGGAGGGTTTGGCCTCGCTGTGCAAGCTGGGAGAGAGTATTTATGAGGCAGACGCCATTTTCCTGGGCTTCTCATCGTGTGGCGAGCTACCTTTAGGGTTGCCACTTCACGCTGCCCGGCAAGTGGCCTTCTGGGTCGGGTTGTGCGTGCAACGCAAGGATCCTGGTTTTGGGACCAGTTTGGCCCAGAGCAATTGATCTGCTGCTTGGGGACTCAGTAATCGACTGGGTCCTACCTAAGAAGGTCCTGGGCCGTCTGTCCAGTTGGAAGAGGCTGGTTTTCCGATAGGGGCCTGACCATCCATCGGGGACCAGAGGAACCGGACACTGAGAGGCCGCCTGTCAGTCGGTACCCTAATTCAAAACTACATGAAGGAGATTCAGTTGCCAAGTCTGCTAAGGAGGATTATCTCCGCTCTTCAATTACCAGGAGGGTCTGTGGCAGAGACTTTTTCCTAAGGTTCGAGTGACACTCTGGCTGCCAGGCTGGTGAGAGAGGCCTGTCAAGGTGCACTATACCCACTCTGGCTGGAGTTGTGAAAGAGACATTACAGGTGGGAGCAGGACTGTTTCCCTATTACTGACATCTGGATCTGCTGTCTTCATTTTTACTAAACCTCCACTCTACACCAAGTTTTATTGTTTTTACCCGGCTGGGTAATAAAGAGCGCAACTTTTTTTTTAAATAACAAACATGCCATACTTACCTGCGGTGCATACTAGCTCATTATGCCTTTTGTCTTACAGGTTAGAAAAAAAAAAATTGGCGTGTATACACCGGCTTTAATGGCGGTGATCAGCACGGATGGCTATAGCCACTAGTGCTGATTGAGAGAACATTTTCCAACAGCCTGGCTGTACACAAATTGATCAACTTGTGTACAACCAGTCCCCCATATGTGGATCAAAATGTGTCCAGTCCCTGCTGAATAGGGATGAGCCGGAACCCTGGAGCAGGACCCGGGTCCCCAAACACTTTTTATGACAATAACTTGCACATAAGCCTTTCAAACTAGCACTTTAGATTTCTCCCATAGACTTTTCCAGGGTGTTCTGCGGCTTTTCGAATTTGCCGCGAACACCCCATATTGTTCGCGGCAAACAGGCAATGTTTGAGTCAAACATGAGTTCGACTCGAACTCGAAGCTCATCCCTACTGCTGAACTGGCTGAATTTCTTTCCATGTATGGCCGATCTAACATAAACTAATGCTATGACCTCACCCCATTGTGAAGACACACCCAGGTTAATGAGGTTATCTCTCTGATTAGGTCCTTGTGATTTCTCTACGTCACACACACCTTCATCAGCATTAAGCAACTTTTGCAATCGTGTCTAACGATAACAACCCACAGTAATAGGGAAACCTGCTGACAGTATATTGCTGCTTTATATTTCATGACTGATGGGGCATTGTTTTGCAATCCCGCTTAGCCCCGTCTGTCCTAAGATACCTGTTATCACATCACATGAACTTTTACTACATAACCTACCATTAAATCTATTTTTAGAGAAAGGAAAGAAGAGGAGAGAAATATGTCAGCCATCATTGCTATCCTCTTTAGGTTAGTGATCAGGTTGTCATGCTGCTCCTCGAGCTTCAAATCAATGTGGATCACAGAACTCTAATAACTAGGTGGCTAGGGAAGTCAGAACCCCTGATCTACATTCCTAAGCCTCGTACACACAATTGGATTTTCCGACGCTCCATCGGACAATTGTTGTTGGATTTTCCGCGGACAAATGTTGGATAGCATTGGGTTTAAAATTGTCCACCAACAAATGTGTGATGTTGGATTATCCGATCGTGTGTACTCAAGTCCTTATGACAAAACTCCAAAGTACAAACACGCATGCTCAGAAGCAATTCTCACCATAACACAACATTAGCAGAAGTTGCCCAAAGGACCTAGTTGCCCAAAGGGTGGTGCTAAAGAGCTGAAAAAACACATACTCTGTTTCCCCGAAATTAAAAAATCCACGGAAAATAAGACCTACTTACAGTTTTGCCTCTCGCTGAAATATAAGGCATCCCCCAAAAATAAGACCTCCCTGATAAGAGGGCCTTCCCCGAACATAAGGCATCCCGATAATAAGTCCCCCCGAAGCTACCATAAGTCTGTACCCTGGACCGTAGCAGCGGGCGCCGCCGCGCAGCTTACTATTGGCCGCAGCGCAGATGGAGCAGACAGGAGAGGGTGGTCTCTTTTCATCAGCTGCTCGCTCTGCCCTGACGGAGTCTGGCCGACTCACAATTAGACAATGATTTCTCCTAAATGCCCCAATGATTTCTCCCAAATGCCTCCAATGATTTCTCCCAAATGCCTCCAATGATTTCTCCTAAATGCCTCCAATTTCTGCCAAATGCCCCCAATGATTTCTCCCAAATACCCCCAATGATTTCTCCCAAATGCCCCCAATGATTTCTTCCTAAATGCCTCCAATGATTTCTCCCAAATGCCCACAATGATTTCTCCTAAATGCCTCCAATGATTTCTCCCAAATGCCTCCAATGATTTCTCCTAAATGCCTCCAATGATTTCTCCCAAATGCCTCCAATGATTTCTCCCAAATGCTCCCAATGATTTCTCCCAAATGCCCCCAATGATTTCTTCCAAATGCCCTCAATGATTTCTTCCAAATGCCCTCAATGATTTCTCCCAAATGCCTCCAATGATTTCTCCCAAATGCCTCCAATTATTTCTCCCAAATTCCCCCAATGTTTTTTTCCAAATGCTCCCAATGATTTCTCCCAAATGCCTCCAATGATTTCTTCCAAATGCACCCAATGATTTCTCCTAAATGCCCCAATGATTTCTCCCAAATGCCCCCAATGATTTCTCCCAAATGCCCCCAATGATTTCTCCCAAATTCCCCCAATGACTTCTCCCAAATGCTCCCAATGATTTCTCCCAAATGCCTCCAATAATTTCTTCCAAATGCTCCCAATGATTTCTCCCAAATGCCCCCAATGATTTCTCCCAAATGCCCCCAATGATTTCTCCCAAATTCCCCCAATATCCCCCAATGACTTCTCCCAAATGCTCCCAATGATTTCTCCCAAATGCCTCCAATAATTTCTTCCAAATGCTCCCAATGATTTCTCCCAAATGCCCCCAATGATTTCTCCCAAATGCTCCCAATGATTTCTCCCAAATGCCTCCAATAATTTCTTCCAAATGCTCCCAATGATTTCTCCCAAATGCCCCCAATGATTTCTCCCAAATGCCCCCAATGATTTCTCCCAAATGCCCCCAATGATTTCTCCCAAATACCCCCAATGATTTCTCCCAAATGCCCCCAATGATTTCTTCCTAAATGCCTCCAATGATTTCTCCCAAATGCCCACAATGATTTCTCCTAAATGCCTCCAATGATTTCTCCCAAATGCCTCCAATGATTTCTCCTAAATGCCTCCAATGATTTCTCCCAAATGCCTCCAATGATTTCTCCCAAATGCTCCCAATGATTTCTCCCAAATGCCCCCAATGATTTCTTCCAAATGCCCTCAATGATTTCTTCCAAATGCCCTCAATGATTTCTCCCAAATGCCTCCAATGATTTCTCCCAAATGCCTCCAATTATTTCTCCCAAATTCCCCCAATGTTTTTTTCCAAATGCTCCCAATGATTTCTCCCAAATGCCTCCAATGATTTCTTCCAAATGCTCCCAATGATTTCTCCTAAATGCCTCCAATGATTTCTCCCAAATGCCCCCAATGATTTCTCCCAAATGCCCCCAATGATTTCTCCCAAATTCCCCCAATGACTTCTCCCAAATGCTCCCAATGATTTCTCCCAAATGCCTCCAATAATTTCTTCCAAATGCTCCCAACCCAAGAGTGATTTCTCCCAAATGCCCCCAATGATTTCTCCCAATGCCCCCATTTTCTCCCAAATTCCCCCAATGACTTCTCCCAAATGCTCCCAATGATTTCTCCCAAATGCCTCCAATAATTTCTTCCAATGCTCCCAATGATTTCTCCCAAATGCCCCAAATGCTCCCAATGATTTCTCCCAAATGCTCCAATAATTTCAATGATTTCTCCCAAATGCCTCCAATGCTCCCAATTTCTTCCAAATTTCTTCCAAATGCTCCCAATGATTTCTCCCAAATGCCCCCAATGATTTCTCCCAAATGCCCCAATGATTTCTCCCAAATGCCCCCAATGATTTCTCCCAAATTCCCCCAATGACTTCTCCCAAATGCTCCCAATGATTTCTCCCAAATGCCTCCAATAATTTCTTCCAAATGCTCCCAATGATTTCTCCAAAATGCCCCCAATGATTTCTCCCAAATGCTCCCAATGATTTCTCCCAAATGCCCCCAATGATTTCTCCCAAATTCCCCAATGATTTCTCCCAAATGCCTCCAATGATTTCTCCCAAATGCCCCCAATGACTTCTCCCAAATGCCCCCAACGACTTCTCCCAAATGCCTCCGTCTCATTCTGTAGATTCGTAAAGATTCGTAATTTCGTAAGACGCAGGTTTTCTTATTCGGACCCGTTCGTATTTTCGTAACAGTTTTATTTTCGTTTATACCGAATGGTTCGTAATTCTGTCCAATTTATTTTAGTTAATTTGAAAATTCATAATTTTGTTAGATAATACCTTTCGTTTAACGGATTCGTAATTTTGTACTTTCGTAAATACATCGCAACACGCGGCTAATCCATAGTAAGATAGACTTTCTCGGGGCGTGTCCAAGATGGCGACGGGAGCAGACGTGTAACTGCTGAGCTCCCGGTCCGGACTAATATCCTGCTTTGATCCTGGTGTGGAATCGCTCTGAATCTATCTCCATCCTACAAGCCTTACCCTCTGGAACTCCCGGGGTATGCGGGGAACCAGATCCGGCCGAGGGAGACGGAACAAGCCCGCACAGCCCCACCCGCTACGGCTCGGGCCTACTACCTCCCCTTCAGCCTGCCGCATGGAGGCCCAGAAGGAACCACCGCCGGACGGCGCGATCCTTACAGGCTCCCCAGCTTTCGATGCTCTGATGCTGGCCATTGCAAACTGTCAGTCTGCGCTGACGGTGAAGATTGACCACGTCCAGGTCGAGGCGGCGTTGATTCGGCAGGACATGGAGGGGTTCCGTGAACGAGTGTCGGAGGTGGAGCACAGAGTCGCCGGAGTGGAAGACGTGCAGCGGGACCACCGTGCCGACCTGGTGTCCCTGAAATCCAGGGTGAAGGTGCTGGAGGCCAGGGCGGAGGACGCCGAAAATAGGAACCGCCGCAACAATTTGCGGGTCCTGGGACTCCCGGAGGGTGCAGAGGGCGCCGACCCCGTCGCCTTCATGGAGCGGCTGCTCCCTTCTCTGCTGCCCGACGCGCGCTTCTCCCCTCATTTCTCCATTGAACGGGCGCACCGTATGCCGGCAGCTAGGGGCCCAGAGGGCGCCCCCCGCGCACTTTCATTTTTAAACTCCTGCACTACCGTGACAGGGACACGGTCCTTCGGGCGGCCCGTCTACAGGGAGAGCTGAAGTTTGAGAACACTAGGCTTCTTATCTTCCCGGACTACTCCGTTGAGACGCAGCGACAACGTAAGTCCTTTGATCATGCCCGTGCCTTGCTCCGGGAACGGGGGATAAAATACAGCATGATGTTTCCTGCCAAATTGAGGGTGCAGGATGGCGAACGCATCCAGTTCTTCACCTCCCCCCGTGATGTGGTGGCCTGGGCAGAAACGCTGCCGCGCTGACTCTGTCAAGATGCCTGTTTGCACTCCTCTGTGAGTATGTTACGTGGTGGGCCCTGATGCTTTCCTTTTGGTGAGGGGGGTGTTGTGGACATGCCGGGGTTGGGATTTGGAGCTTGGGGGGATGGGGGGTGGGGGACCCTTGCCCTCTGTCTCTCCTAATCTGTTCTGGACTGATCTCCTGTTCTTCTTCCCCATCGTGTCCCCTATGGCTGCTGTGGGGTGCAGATCTCTTGGACCCCCCCCTCCCCCCCTGTGCCTTTACCCCTGTTGGCTGCTCAGTCTGTCCCCCCCCTGTGTTAGGACCCTCTTACATTTTTTGCAGGGGGCCCCCCCCCTCTAAGTCACCGTTGCTGGGCCCCTGCCTTGGAGAGGCCTTGAACCTACCCACCGAACTGTTTGAAACGTTCTCCCTAAAGTTTAGTGCCCCCGGGGCTCCGGGTGATCCACACACTGTTATCTGCTCCGGAAGTCATGAAGGAACTCTTTTTGTTTTGGGTTTTTCTTTTATTTCCCTTGACTATTTGATCCAAAAGGGGCGGACTGCCTTCTGTTCACTGCCCTTAGAACTGGCCTGAAGGCTGCTTTTTTCTTTTTTGGGATGAAGACTCTCCTCCGGGTTTTGGGGAGGGGGGTGGGGTGGGAGGGGTTGGGTTTGTTGGGCTGCCCTGTTGGCTCCCGTGTTTTGGTTTTATGTTATATGACAGTAATTTCCTCATTGTATGTACTGTAGATGTACTGGCCTGGGGCCGTGGTGCTCCCCTCAGCCCGACATTGGCTGCTGGGGCTGTCCCACGCCCCTTGACCCTTGTTGATCCTTGCCACACCCCCCACACTGACCCACATGGCTACCCTTGACATCCTCTCCTGGAACACACGGGGGCTAAATTCCCCGATCAAACGCTCCTTGGTGTTTCAATTTATTAAGAAGTACCACCCCCAGGTCTGTGTGTTACAGGAGACGCACCTGATAGGGAGTAGGACTCTCAGCCTGAAGAAGCCGTGGGTGGGGCACCACTACCATTCCACCTACTCGAGCTACGCTAGGGGTGTCAGTGTCCTTGTCCTTAAATCACTCCCCTTTAAGCTACTTGACTTGGTTCTCGACCCAGATGGCAGGTTTGTGATAGTATATGCGTTGATCCATAGTTTACCATGGGTGTTGGTGGGCTTGTACCTGCCACCACCTGCCTCCCTAGGGGTCCTGACTCTGCTTGCAACTAAATTAGCACAGTTCCCCTCTGATAATGTAGTACTCTTGGGTGACTTTAACCTTGTCCCAGACTCTGACATGGACCGCTGTGCCGGACCTGGCACGACCCGCCGGGGACTGGCGGCCTGGGCTGACACGTATGGCCTTACTGACGTATGGCGGTGGAGACACCCGACCACCAAGGCCTTTACCTGCCTCTCCGCCACTCATAAATCCTTTTCTCGAATAGACCTGGCCTACATTGGGGCCCCGGTCCTGCCTAGGGTCCGGGATGTCCTCATCCTCCCTAGGGGGATTTCAGACCATGCACCACTTCTCCTATCTCTGACCGTGTCGACTGACCCGTCCGACAGACTCTGGCGACTCTCCCGAATCTGGATCACCGATGCGGAGGTGGAGCCTCGGTTTCATGAATCTCTCCGACAGTACTGGTCTGACAACCCGGGTACGGCGGCTGAGAACACTGTCTGGGATGCCTTTAAGGCCTCTTCCAGGGGACAATATCAATCAATCATTGCCGCGGTGCGGCGGGAGCGCCGGGTGGACTTGGTTAAGGCTGAGGGGGACGCGACTAGACAGGAGGCCCTCTATGTTCGGACTAGGGACCCTCACCACTATGACCAACTACAGCTGTTGACGCGACAGACGCTTTTGTTACGGACGGCCCTGACGGAGAAGAGAATGCTTCACCAGTCGCAGCGCATCTTCGAACAGGGGGAGAGGACTGGTAGACTCCTGGCCTGGCTGTCTAGGGAACAGTCGGGGGTCACCACCATTGCCCAAATTGTGGGTCATGATGGGGCCCCCCACTCTACTCCCGGGGAGATTAACGCATGCTTCGCCGCATACTACCGGAAACTCTATAGCTCCAGAGTGGCGTATGACCAGTCTGCCTTGGTTGAATACCTGGATGCTGTGGATGTCCCTGTCCTCACCTCCTCTTCGGCGGGGAAACTGGATGCCCCGATCAAATTGGAGGAGATTCAGCGGGCACTGAAGATGCTGCAGGGGGGGAAGACGCCGGGTCCGGATGGGTTCCCGGTGGAATTCTATAAGAATTATGCAGAGGATCTTGCCCCTAGACTGTTGTCCCTCTTCTCTCAGGCGTCGGACTCCGGTGCTCTCCCCGATTCCATGAGCGACGCAGTAATAGTGGTCATCCCCAAGCCCGGTAAGGACCCTGCCCTTTGTTCCTCTTATCGACCCATCTCACTTCTCAATGTCGACGCTAAGATCCTTGCGAAGGTACTGGCCAACCGCCTGAACTCGGTTATCACGGCCTTGGTCCATCCGGACCAGACGGGCTTCATGCCGGGCAGAGGTACAGATATCAACTTGCGTCGCTTGCACACGCACTTGGCGATTGCGGGGCCGGAGGCGCCGGGTGTGGTGGCCTCACTCGACGCTGGGAAGGCTTTCGACTCAGTCGAGTGGGGCTATCTCTGGACGGTCCTCTCTCGCTTTGGCCTCGGCCCCCGTTTCCTCTCTTGGATTCGCATGCTTTATGACCACCCCAGGGCCCGCGTTCGCACTAACGGCACCCTGTCGGAATCATTCTCCCTGGGGAGGGGGACTAGGCAGGGTTGCCCGTTGTCCCCGGGGCTGTTTGCCCTTGCGCTCGAACCCCTGGCTGCCCACTTGCGGGGAGACACCGAGGTTAGGGGAATCCGGGTGGGTCCCCTGGAGGAAAAACTGTCCTTATATGCAGACGACTCCTTATTGTATTTGGCGGATGCCTCCGCCTCCCTGCGTAGGGCCCTTGCCCACTTCGATAATTTCAGTCAGTTCTCGGGGATCCGAATCAATTGGGACAAATCGATACTCTTCCCGCTCCACCCGTCGGTGCCCCGGGTGGACTCGCATACACCTCTTCGCTGGGTGGGGGAGTTTACCTATCTGGGGGTCCCGGTGGGTTTGGAGCGGGGGAGCTACCTTACTAAGAATGTCCTCCCGGTGTTGGAGCAGCTGGCTAAGAAATGCGCGACATGGCGAAACCTCCCCCTTACACCGGTCGGGCGTGGGAACCTAATTAAAATGCTCTACCTACCCAAGCTCCTGTATTTTTTTAGACAAACCCCGGTCCCTATCCCCCGGTCGTTTTTTAGACAACTGGATGGTGTAATCACAACCTTTGTCTGGGCTGGGCGTCCGCCCCGGGTGGCGCGGCGGATTCTCTATCTTCCATTGTCGAGCGGGGGGCTGGCGCTTCCGAACTTTTTGATATATTACTGGGCGGCGGTACTGGTCACGGTGCGATGGTGGTTCTCCCAACCCAGACAAAACACGGCCGTCGCGTTGGAGGCAGCGTTCTTGGGCTCATACGCGGCGCTTTCCAATCTGGCTTTTAGGGGCCCACCCGTCAGTCACTGTACCCATGAAGACTGTCCTATCAGTGTGGCGCTCCTCCAGGGCCAAGATGGTTAAGCCCGGATCGGTTTCCCCCCACACTCCCTTATGGGCCAATCCCCTTCTTCCCCACCTCTCCAAGATCCCGGAACCGGCGTTGTGGGCAAAAAAAGGCATCCTTACCCTCCGGCATGTGATGCCGAACGGTGGGATCGTGACGTTCCAGGAGTTGAGACGGACTTACCACCTTCCCCTCTCCTTCCAATTTAGATACTGGCAGCTCAGACATGCCTTTGCCTCGCAATTCCCAAGTCCGGTGACCCTCGAGCCCGACTCTGTTGAGCGCTTGCTGATTTCAAGTGTGATGGGGAGCCCTCTCTCTTCGCTTTACCTCCGACTCACGGTGGTTCATGACGTGGACACGACCGGGGCCCTGAGTAAGTGGAACGCGGACATCCCTGACCTTGACGAGGAGGTGTGGGAGGATTGTGTCTCCTCCTATATCTCATCCATGATAGCCTCCCGAGACCGTTTTATCCAGCTGAAATTCTTGCATAGAGCATATTACACACCGCAGAGGTTGGCGGGGATTTATCCCTCTAGGAGCCCGCTCTGTACCCGGTGTCTGCTTGACACTGG
Source organism: Rana kukunoris (assembly GCA_029574335.1). Classification (NCBI taxonomy): domain Eukaryota; kingdom Metazoa; phylum Chordata; class Amphibia; order Anura; family Ranidae; genus Rana; species Rana kukunoris. The sequence goes on from CM056058.1 coordinate 11,154,942, forward strand.
GACGTTCTTTCACATGGTATGGACCTGCTCAAAGCTGAGCACGTTTTGGAAGGAGGTGGCTGACACTCTGTCTACTTTGTGTGGAGTGGACTTGGTTATGGATCCTCGCATATTCCTGCTTAGTTATCTGGGTGAAATTGAGGGAGACAGATATGTCAAGCTGTGCATCACGTTTGCTCTATTTTACGCCAGAAGGGAGATACTCCTCCGCTGGAGGGGCCAAGAGCTCCCTACGGGTGCCTCGTGGCGAGCGGCGATTGATAAGGTTCTACCGCTCTATAGGATCACATACGAGAGCAGGAACTGTCCGGCCAAGTTCGACAAGATATGGTCCAGCTGGGTCGATGCCTCGGGCTAGCTGCCCCCCCCCCCCCGGTCTTAGGGTTCTGCTGGTGGAGGTTCTGCTCACTCGTCCGTATGACTTTATGGCCTTTACATCACACTTCCTTTGATTCCTGTGACCACTCTGTAACTGCATTATGTGACTGAATGTGCATGTTTCCTTCCGACTGTCATTGTTTCTGTTACCTGTTGGTATGTCAATAAAATAAAAAACTTTTACTGTCAAAAAAAAAGATAGACTTTCTCTTAAGCCCCGTACACACGGTCTGACTTTTTGCCAGCAAACTTCAAAACAAGCGTTTTTCAAAAAATCCGACCGTGTGTACGCTCCATCGGACAAACTTTTCCGGTTTCAAAAGTCTGGCCAACTCCCTTCGGACAAAAATCCACGGAAAAGTTTGTTTGAAGTCCGATCGTGTTTACGAGGCTTTACACTGTCCAATGTGACTCACCACAAAAGAGATAAGCTGATTGGCTAAGATATTAAGTAAGATAATCACTCACTAACTACACTGCCCAGTGTCCATTCGAAAGAACGATTCGAGTACACAAATTTACGAACAAAGAAACGGATTTACAAAACACACAAATGAAAATACGAACATACGAATGAAAATACAAACACACAAAGGATTTAAAATACGGAATGCAAATCGTTCGTTACAGATGTCATTTTCGTTCTTTTGCTGTTTCGGCGTTTCCTATTGTGGTAAGTTTGTCTAATCGTACATTCGTATTTTCGCTTGTTCGTTATTTTGCTTATTCGTAATTCCGTAATTTTTTCATATTTTGGTTTACAAACAGGGAACGCACATGTCTACCTCCCATTATTTCTCCCAAATGCCCCCAATCACTTCTCCCAAATGCCTCCAATGACTTCTCAGTTGGCCTATTGTGCCTCAATCTTTGTATTTCCTGAAAGATTTGATCACGTCAATGAGGAACAAAATGTCATATCACGCGCGCAGGTCAGTTTATAGCCTCTGTCCACTGTAAAAGAAAAGGCTTGTCACTGGAACCACCCCGAGGAAAGAATGAATTCATCCATCCAGGCAGGTTAATGAGTAAACGATGGAGATAAAAAGGCCATATATTGTGCAAGTCCCCTGGAGATCGACACTCACAGGAGAGCAAAGAGAACTACAGACATGGACCTCAGCCCAGCCCTGTGCATCTGCATCCTTTTGTCTGTTACATTAGGTGAGTACATCAATCGGAATATGAATTTACAAAATTGGAAAAGAAAGGACATTTTTGATAAACGGACTTCTTCAGCCATGGCCTTGAATCACCAATTATTTCATATCTTAATCTTTACTAGCACCTAAGACAAGCTAGAATGATCAGGGGAATATTGTCTGAAACGCTATTTTAGCATTTCCTAAAAGTACTTTAAAGTGGTTCAAGTGCCCCTGCAGTTTGATAAATAGGGCTCATAGGGTCATAGCCAGGGCCGCCATCAGGGGGGTACAGGCAGTACACCTGTAAGGGGCCTGGTGGTCCCCAGGGCCCAGATGGCATCCCCCTTTTTGACATTTTTTTTCCGTCAGCACCCAAAGCCCCCCCCCCCGACCTCTAAGGGGCCCAGTGGTCCCCAGGGCCCCGGATGGAATCCCTCTTTTTATTTTTATTTTGTTTGTCAGCACCCAAAGCCCCCCAAACCTCTAAGGGGCCCGGTGGTCCCCAGGGGCCCGGATTGCATCCCCCTTTTTATTTATTTTTTGTTTGTCAGCACCCAAAGCCCCCCGAACCTCTAAGGGGCCCGGTGGTCCCCAGGGGCCCGGATTGCATCCCCCTTTTTTATTTATTTATTTTTCCGTCAGCACCCAAAGCCCCCCTCCCTCTAATGCCACGTACACACAATCGGTTCATCCAATGAAAATGGACCGATGGATTTTTTCATCAGATATCCCATGAAGCTGACGTTCATCAGTCTTGCCTACACACCATCAGTTCCGATCGTGTCCAACGCGGTGACGTACAACACTACGACGTGCTGAGAAAAATGAGGTTCAATGCTTCCGAGCATGCGTCGACTTGACTCTGAGCATGTGTGGATTTTTAACCGATGGATTTCCCCACAGACGATCGTTTTTTTCTATCGGTTTTTTAACCATCAGATCATTTTAAAACAGGTTCTAAGTTTTTTTACCGATGGGAAAAAAAACTATGGGGCCCACACACGATTGGTTCGTCCAATGATAACGGACCATTTTCATCAGACAAACCGATCGTGTGTACAGGGCATTAGGAGCCCGGTGGTCCCCAGTGCCCCGGGTGGTATCCCCCTTTTTAAAAAAAAAATATATATTTTTATTTATTTATTTTTTCGTCAGCACCCAATGCCCCAAAATCTCTAAGGGGCCCGGTGGTCCCTAGGGCCCCGGGTGGCATCCCCCTTTTTTTTATTTTTTTATTTTGCGGCGGCAGCCCCTCCTGCTTCTTGATTCGTGGCACCTGCCCCGCTTCTCAAATTGCGAGACCCCCCCCCTGCTTCTCAATTTGCAGTGGCAGGACCCCCCCTCCGGTTCTCTGCTCCAGGGGGCTCATGCCTGAAGCTGTGTAAGGGCCCCCAAAATTCCTGATGGCGACCCTGGTCATAGCATAGGGTCCACCCTTGCAGCCTTCTTTTTTTTCCCTCATATCTGCGGTTTAAATTTTTTGCGCTATAAACAAAAATAGAGAGACAATTTTGATTTTGCCGCGATTCGCGACGGCGATTTTAATGAATGCCTGTGTAAGTGGCATCAAATTTTTTTTCTGTTGTTTACGTCGTTTGCCTAAGTCGTTCAGGAATGGGGCTGGGCGTAAGTTACGTTCACGTCGTTATCAATGAGTGCGCACCGGGATACGTCCACGGACGGCGCATGGGCCGTTCGTAAGACGCGTCATTTACGTGGGGTTATGGCTTATTTCAATACTACACGCCCACCTCCTTCCTATTTTGAATTACGCGGGCTTACGCCGGACCAGATACGCTACACCGCCGTAACTTAGAGTGCAGGTTCTTTCTGAATACCGTACCTGCCGCTCTAAGATACGGCGGCGTAGTGTATCTGAGATACGCTACGCCCGCCTAAAGATAGGCAATTCTATCTGAATCTAGCCCATAGTATAACATGATGGAGAGTTTATTGACTGTAGAGAAAAACGTCTACTACCAAAAACAGCTGCTGTAAAAACGCCCAAAAACGTCCAGTGTGCATCAGGCCTAATTGTTATAAAAAAAATCATATGCTGATGCATTTCTGGAGGTTTTTTTTTTGTCATGGTAGTTTGGATTTACAATTTTTGTTTGTCTTGGTGACCACTGTTAGGCATGGGTCGAATTTTGAAAGAATTGTCGTTCGAAAATCTTATGTAAGAATTTTCGTTCGTATTTCGCACCATTAGTGGGCTGCAGCAACAGACAATTTTCCGTCCAATGAGCATGAGGCCTTAAAGTGGAGTTCCACCCATTTTTATATGTTTATCTGTGCTGCATGCCCTAATCTCATAGTGTTCAGAATGGACAATTTTTATTTATTTTGTTGCTTGTAAATACCTTTATTTTGTAGTCCTTCATTACTTCCTCCTCCTTATTAGCCTAGGCTATTAAGTCACAAGGCTATTTGCAAGGGTTTCTGGGATAGGCATCATGTTTCCCAGTAGTCCTCGCAAACCTGACTGAAACCTATTACATTGCTTGTGCAGCACTGAGCATGTGCGAGATATGCAAAGCTGAAATCCAGGAAGTCATACAGTCTGGCTTCATGATGCCCACACTTAAGATGGCCACGGTCTATTTCTAGATTATAAACTCTAATCTATTTCTAGATTATAAAATCTAAATGCTGTAACAACCTAACAAAACAGACCTTAGTTTACAGACTAACTTTACTAGAATACATTAAGCTTGTGTATTACAGGGGTATTTATATTTAAAAAGTGAAATTGTGGGTGAAACTCCCCTTTAAAACGCTCTAATGCTGATAAACGCTGATAAACGTTGATAAATGCAGATAAATGCTCAAAAACACCCCCCCCCCCCCTCCCAAAAATCAGCTTGTGCTGCAAAGTTTTACAGCACAGTGATTGGACACAAGAGGCGGGATTTATCACAAGCAGGGGGCGGGGATTGTGCTCTTCCAGGCATCCCTGGCCAGGACAAGTACTGTCAGTGAGTAAAGCGGCGATGTGGCGGCCTTTTTTTGGGGGGCATTGTTTTGGCTTGGGGGGGTGGCTGTGTCAGTTTCATTCCAGGACACTGTATTGTCCTGGAATGAAGGTGCCCGGGACAGACCTGCAAAATGCGGGACTGTCCCAGGCAATCCGGGACACGTGGTCACCCTAGTGACAGCGGATGAACATCAGCTGACACCGATCTCATCCGCCTCTTCAATGCTCCGATTCTGCAGACGAAAGAAAACCCTATTTTTCCTTCCGTCTGCGGATCGGATGAACACGGACATACATAGAGGAGAGTGGAGGAAAGACAGGGCGGTCCCTGCACAGTGTGTGGGGACCGCCCTGTCAACCGCCGGCTCAGCGGGGATCAACAGAGCGATCCCCGCTGAGCATACGGAGGTTCACAGGGGCGGATCATTACTGATCCGCCCCGTGTGAAAGGGCCCTAACACACAGCTCATTTCTCTATCTGCAAAGTAGAGAGCTGACTTGCCTGCTCGCCCCCTCCCCCCTCAAGAGGCTTTCTTCACACCAGGGAGAAAGCCTCACATTACTGTGTGGAGTTACAGACAGAAGAACAGGAAGTGAGGATTTCTCAGAAGAAATAAGGACATTTAAAAGCAAAATGGAAGGATGAGGTAAGTGAAGAAGGACTGCACTAAGGTAAAGGAAGCTATTTAGGGAAAAAATTACCTTTACAACCCCTTTAAGTATTCAAACAGATTTTGCTAACATTTTGAGTTTTATTCAAGCACCTTCTTTAGTTTTAAACCTTTTTACTTCTTTACTTAATAGAATCTGCTTTTTTTTAATTTGTAGCCCCGACTTCTGCAGCGGTACTGACCAGTAATCACACAGGATTGGTCTGGGAAGGAGAATCCGTGTCTTTCAACTGTTCAACACAACTTACCTCCGCCAACTTTACCTGGAATGTGAATGGGTCTGCATTACCTGGAGGTAGTCATTATTATATTATCCTAGACCCTGAGGGACAATCCACTACTCTGACCATCAGCCCTGTCTCCACAAATGACACGGGGTCTTATACCTGTGAAGCTAGTAATACAACAACAACAACGAGTGACACCAGTAATGCTCTGACCCTGAATGTGGGCAGTAAGTATTATTTTATGTATTATTTCTATGAGAATGTATGGTGGTTTTGTAAATATACTTTATTTCACATTTATTATGGTCAGGACTACAAAAAAGTAAAAAAAAAAAAAAAGAGGGGGAGAGAGAGAGGAGAGAGAAAAGAGAGAGAGGGGGGAGAGAGAGAGAGAGAGAAAGGGGGAGAGAGAGGGGAGAGAGAGGGAGAGGGAGAGAAAGAGGGGAGAGAGAGGGGAGAGAGAGAGAGAGAGAGAGGGAGGGAGTGGGAGAGAGAGGGGGAGAGAGAGAGGGTGGAGAGGGAGGGAGTGGGAGGGGAGATAGATAGAGAGAGAGAGAGGGAGAGGGAGAGAGAGAGAGGGGAGAGAGAGGGAGAGGGAGGGAGAGGGAGGGAGTGAGAGAGGGAGATAGAGAGAGAGGGGAGAGAGAGGAAGGGAGTGGGAGAGAGAGAGGGAAGACAGGGGGAGAGAGAGAGTGGGAGAGGGAGGGGGAGATGGAGAGGGAACAAGGGAGAGGGAGGGAGTGGGAGAGGGAGATAGAGAGAGAGAGAGGGGAGAGAGGGAGAGGGGGGAATGGGAGAGGGAGATAGAGAGAGAAAGGGAAGAGAGAGAGAGCGAGGGAGGGAGTGGGAGAGAGAGGGGGGAGAGAGAGAGGGGGGAGAGGGAGGGAGTGGTAGAGGGAGAAAGAGAGAGGGGAGAGAGAGAGGGAGAGGGTGTGGGAAACGGAGATAGAGAGAGAAAGGGAGGGAGTGGGAGAGAGGGGGAGAGAGATAGAGGGGAGAGAGAGAGGGAGTGGAAGAAGGAGAGAGAGAGAGAGAGAGAGAGAGGAGGGGGGGGAGAGGAGGAGGGAGCATGTGTCAAAATTGTCCGATGTGTCTGCCTAGTAAAAAAAAAAAAAAATATTAGTAAAAATGCCATAAAATTATCCCCTATTTTGTAAACACTATAACTTTTGCGCAAACCAATCAATAACCACTTATTGCGTTTTTTGTTTTTTTTTTATGTAGAAGAATACGTATCGGCCTAAACTGAAGAAAACAATTTTTTTATGTATATTTTTGGGGGATATTTATTATAGCAAAAAGTAAAAAATATAGAATTTTTTAAAATTGTCGCTCTATTTTTTTATTAGGCGGCGTACACACGACCGAGGTTTTCGCTGGAAACCAGCGAGAACCTCGCTGGAAGCTGCATTCCAGCGAGGACCTCGGCCGTGTGTACGCTCCTGGCTCACCCCGCCCGTCGGGAATCCCGTCGAGCGAAAAGAGAGCACGCTCTCTTTTTGCTTGACGGCCCGCCTGGATGAATGGCTGGTTGCCATTCCCGACGGGCGGGTCGCCGATTTCGACGGCCAGCAGAGAACCTCGACGGGCGGAACGATGTGTTCTGCCCGTCGAGGTTCTCTGCCGTGTGTACACGGCCTTATAGTGCAAAAAATAAAAACCGCAGAGGTGATCAAATACCACCCAATTGCAGCCAGTTTGTGCCCCCAATTGCAGCCGGTTTGCAGCCCAGCACTTACCGTCCTCGGGTCAACGCCGTCCCCTCCATGCTCCCTCAATGTCTTCTCCCACCCTCGATGTCGCTTCAGCCAATCAGGTGACCTGTAACCAGACCCGATGCACCTGATTGGCTAAGAGGCGAGTCAGTGTTAGGGAAGCGATTCCCTAACACAGCACTGTTTAACCAGGGAACCCTCAGGTTAACCATTTGGAAGCCGATTAGAGCCCACAGGCTCTAATTGGGAAGCCTATTAGAGCATCTCGCTCCAATCAGGCACTTCCAAAACACGCCCACCACTGTTTTTCAAATGACCGGCGCTCAACAGGGGGCCGGACACCTGAATAGTGGGCGGCAGCGGCGACAATACATAGCTTCATGCAATGCATGAAGCTATGTATTGTTGATTGATGGGTGCAAGAGAGAGAGGGTGGCGCTCCTGTGCCCACTATGGACGCACCGCCACTGGTGTGCACACACCCGCCACACTGCTTGATCTTTCCCTGTTTAGCTCAGTAACTGAGAAGTCACAACTGCAGCACACTACAGCTTGCAACTCTAGTGTGTGCATGGTAGGGTGACCACATTTTCAAACTATCATTCAGGGACACCGCCCTTCCCAAAAATCAGCAGTGATTGGACACAAGAGGCGGGATTTATGATTTCTCCAATCACAAGCAGGGGGCGGGGACTGTGCTCCTCCAGGCATTTCCGGCCAGGACAAGTACTGTCAGTGAGTGATGTGGCGGCCTTTTTTGGGGGGCATCAGATTGGCCCGGGGGTGGCTGTGTCGGTTTCATTCAGGGACACTGTATTGTCCTGGAATGAAGGTGCCGGGCAATCTGGGACACGTGGTCACCCTAGTGCATGGGCCCAGGCATGGGTAAATTACTCGCTCTGTAACTAGTCCCTCTGAATATTCAACAAAGCCTGAAATTCTATGATATAATGGTATTGAATTCTCCTTTAACTCTTCTAATTTCCTTCTTTTACAGTCGCCCCGACTAATACAAGCATTTATTGTGGTTCAGAAGCATACGCCGGTGGCGTGGTGCTCACCTGCTCCTGGGCAGGAGGACAACCCGCAGCTGACATTCAACTGTCATTTAATGGCACAGTCAAAAATGAAACGGACGCTGTAAATCTAAATGTGCCTCTGAGTAATGAGGTCCAACAACCAGAACTCGTCTGTCAAGGAAATCAAATGGGGAGAATATCCGAGTGCAAGACAACTTTTGGTGAGATAATGACATCAACTCAGCATATGTACCATGGTATAGCTCCCAACTGTCCCTGATTTCAAGGGACTGTCCCTGATTTGGAGCTATGTCCCTCTGTCCCTCTTTCCTCCTCATCTGTCCCTCATTTTGGTCTGATCTATATAGATGTATATAAAATGCACTTTTTATCTTTCAAAAAGTGTTTCCCAGCTCTAAACCTTTCATCTGATTTCTAAATTGCTGCGTTTGTAAATTCCGAAAGCCAATATAAAGGAATAGTAGTGGTAAAAAAAAAAGCACTCGTGGGTTTAACCACTTAAGACCCAGGGCCAGATTCACGTACCTGGCGGCGTAGCGTATGCTATTTACATTACGCCGCCGCAACTTACAGGAGCAAGTGCCGTATTCTCCAAGCACTTGCTCCGTAATTTGCGGCGGCGTAGTGTAAATGGCCCGGCGTATCCCTGCGTAATTCAAAGGGGGCGGCTTGTATTTAAATTAGGCGCGCCCCTGCGCTGAGCGAACTGCGCATGCGCCGGCCGTAAACGTAGCCCAGTGCGCATGCTCCATAGTACGCCGCAAATACATTGGTTTCGCACAGCCCTATTCGCGGCGAGTTATGTAAACGACGGAAAAACACGACGCTGACCCGACGTCCATACTTAACATGGCGTACGTGGACCTACGCAAGGTTACCCCTCATATAGCAGGGGTAACCTTGCGCTTAAGCAAACAACGTAAACTACGACGACGGGGCACAAATACGTTCGGGAATCGGCGTATCACGCTCATTTGCATATTCAACTCAGAAATCGACGGGAACGCCACCTAGCAGCCAGCGTATCATTGCAACTTAGATCCGACGGTGTAAGTGACTTACGCCAGTCGGATCTAAGCAAAGTCTATGCGTAACTGATTCTAAGTATCAGTCGCATAGATACAAAGCCGCGCAAACAGATATACGACGGCGTATCTCCTTTAAGAATCTGGCCCCCGAACCTTTAGGCAGCTAATGGACCCAGGCTTTGTGATTCGGCACTGCGTCGATTAAACTGACAATTGCGCGGTCGTGCGTCGTGGCTCACAAACAAAATTGGCGTCCTTTTTTTTCCCACAAATAGAGCTTTTTTTTGTGGTATTTGATCACCTCTGCGGTTTTTATTTTTTGCGCTATAAATAAAAATATAGCCACAATTTTAAAAAAATGCAATATTTTTTACTTTTTGCTATAATAAAAAAGATATAAAAAATATTTTTTTTTTATTTCCTCAGTGTATTCTTCTACATATTTTCGGTAAAATCGCAATAAGTGTTTATCGATTGGTTTGCGCAAAAGTTTTAGCGTTTACAAAATAGGGGATAGTTTTACCTTTGATCTCCCACCGTGTCATGCAACTGCAGTCGGTGGCCGTCCACTGTAACAAAGCCCCGCCTCCTCCTCGTCCTTGATAGACAGAACACTGATTCAGTTTGTTATCAGTGTTCAGTGTTCCGTCTATCATGGACAAAGAGGAGGCGGGGCTTTGTTACAGTAAACTGACACAGCGGGAGATCCTCACTCGAGTATAAGCCGAGGGGGGCTTTTTCAGCATAAAACATTTGCTGGTACTCGGCTTATACTTGAGTATATACGGTACTTACTTTGCATATCATCATTTGTGTTACTTTAGTGAATAAGCCTGATCTATTTGAACAGTAACAAGGATAGAGTTATAGGCCGGGATTCACATACATCGGCGCATATTTATCCTGCCGTAGCGTATCTTATTTACGCTACGCCGGCGCAGCGCGGAAAGGGAAGCACGGAATTCACAAAACAAATGCTCCGATCTCTGCACCGGCGTAGCGTATATTCCTGGGCGTAAGTCAGCCTAAGTGGAAGTGGGCGTGATACATTTAAATGAAGCGTGACCCCATGCAAATGATGGGCTGAGCTGCAGACAAGCACTTAAAATGAACTGCGCATGCGTACGCATCCCGGTGCGCATGCTCACAATCACGTCGAAACAACTGGCTGGGATACGTCGAGTCACTGCCTACGACGTGAACGTAACCTACGCCCAGCCCTATTCTCGTACTACATAAACGACGTAAAATTAGACTGCGTTCGTTCCCTGGTCCATACCTTTGCATGAGTTGCGCCTCCTATATGGGGAATATCTTTACGCCAGACGTACGACTTATGCAAATCGCTTAAAACGGGGCGCAAGTACGTTCGTGAATCGGCGTATCTCCCTCATTTGCATATTTGCATATTTGCATCACAAATCAATGGGAGTACCAAATGCGTTCTGCGTAACTATGCGCCCACTATACGCCGGCGTAGGCAAGTTACGTCGGTCGGGTGAAGTCAGTTTTTAGGCGCATCTTGGTTCTATGGATACGGCGCACAGATGCGACGGCGCATATTTACACGTACGCGGCGCATCTCGAGATACGTCGGCGTAAGTGCTTTGTGAATCCGGGCCATGGTGTAGAATTTAGGAATACTTGTTCACAAATGTTCTGCAGTGTGATGGCAGAGAAAAATAAACACGTATTTTTAATGTCCTCTCTTTAGAACGTCCAGCATCTTCGAGTCATGACAACAATGCGATCACTTCAGCGATCGAAGGGCAAAACGCAACACTGAACGTGAGCCTGACGTCTCAAAGCTCTCTTATTTCTGAGTTCACATGGTTCAGTCCCAATCTAAGCCCTGTTAATACAAGCGATGGGAAATATAAAGTGGAAACCATTGGCTCCCAATCCATACTTTTCATCTCTAATTTGATTGTGAGCGACAACGGGACCTATACATGCACAGCCAGGAATGTCATTGGAAGCACAACCTTCAATTTCACCCTCGATGTCAAATCACAAGGTAAGAAAAGATAATCATGGCTACAAAATTCAGAAAAGATCGTTTGCAAAGAGAGGCCGATCTATGATTAACCACTTAAGACCCGGACCTTTAGGCAGCTAAAGGACCCGGCCAGGTTTTGCGATTCGGCACTGCGTCGCTTTAACAGACAATTGCGCGGTCGTGCAACGTGGCTCCCAAACAAAATTGGCGTCCTTTTTTTCCCACAAGTAGAGCTTTCTTTTGGTGGTATTTGATCACCTCTGCGGTTTTTATTTTTTGCGCTATAAACAAAAATAGAGCGACAATTTTGAAAAAAATGCAATATTTTTTACTTTTTGCTATAATAAATATCCCCCAAAAATATATAAAAAAAAAATTTTTTTTTCTCAGTTTAGGCCGATACGTATTCTTCTACATATTTTTGGTAAAAAAAATCGCAATAAGCGTTTATCGGTTGGTTTGCACAAAATTTATAGCATTTACAAAATAAGGAATAGTTTTATGACATTTTTATTCATTTATTTTTTTTACTACTAATGGCGGCGATCAGCGATTTTTTTCGTGACTGCGACATTATGACGGACACTTCGGACAATTTTGACACATTTTTGGGACCATTTGTCATTTTCACAGCAAAAAATGCATTTTAAAATGCATTGTTTATTGTGAAAATGACATTTGCAGCTTGGGAGTTAACCACAAGGGGGCGCTGAAGGAGTTATGTGTTCCCTAATGTGGGTTTACAACTGTAGGGGGGTGTGGCTGTAGGTGTGACATCATCGATTGTGTATCCCTATAAAAGGGATCACACGATTGATGACGCCGCCACAGTGAAGAACGGGGAAGCCGTGTTTACACACGGCTCTCCCCGTTCTTCAGCTCTGGGGACCGATCGCCGGACTCCAGCGGCGATCGGGTCCGCGAGTCCCGCGGTCCCGGAGCTTCGGACCGGGTCACAACAACTTTGTAGCGCAAGGGCCTTCTCTATTGAAAACAAATTGAATGGGTTGGTAGAGACTGTATTGTACCACAGAGGGGTAGCTTAGGAGGAAGTGATGGTAGATCTGTTTGCTTACCCCCAGAGGCGGCTCTAGGCTTTGTGAGGCCTTAAGCAATACTTAGACACGGGGCCCCCACTCATGCCCATAATGGGTAAAAAAAATTCAAACAAATAAAAAGGGCTGTTGAAAGATGCAGGGATCTAGCACACAGTGATTAAGCAGAGGCAAATTAGGTGGCCACGAGGCCCCTGTGAGTGTGAGGCCTTAGGTGACCGCCTAATTTGCCTAATTAAAGAGCCACCTCTGCTCACCCCCAGACTGTTGGGACCATTCAGCCCACCTGCCTAAAGACACACACCCTCCAAATCACATCAAATAGTGGGTGTGGTCAGATATCACAAACAATAGAAGGGTCCTAAAGGGGCATTAAATACCAGGATTGCATTACATACAGAGTGCAGAGCTGTCACTTGTAAACACAGAAACTGGAGATCTGTATTTACAAGTGATTGTGGTGAGCAGGCACCAAAGGGCCTGAGCCCGAGGTGGTGGAACCACCAAGTTCCCCCTGAAAAAAAGTCCTGTCTCTACCTAATATTGTTATCCTTTAAAAAAATTTGATACATGTATACATGTAAAGTGTTGATTTGCTGATAAAGGAAGTCCATATATATAAATTAGGGATGAGCTTCGTGTTCGAGTCAAACTCATGCTCGACTCAAACATCGTATGTTCGACCGGTAGTCAAATTGCGAACGCTATGGGCTGTTCGCGCCAAATTCGAGTGGCGCTTTACGGCCCATAATTCACTGCGGCATCGCAGTGCATCGCTGGCTAATGATTGGCCAAGCATGCACTATAACCCGCATGCTTGGCCAATCACAGCGCTGTCTGTACAGAGAGCCGTAATTGGCCAAAGCCAGGGTGGCTTTGGCCAATTATGCCTCAGGGGATTTAGTACATGCCCTACACTATATAAGGCCGCCTGAAAGTCGGCCTTGTGTAGTGTGTTGCGGTGTTGGTGAAAGACAGACAGAGAGAGAGAGACAGTGTCATTTCAATTGAGTTAGATAGAGCAGGCAGGCAGGCGAGTCAGATAACTGCAGTTACAGTGTGTAGAGGATATATATGCATCCCAGGTGTTGTATATATATTTATACACTGTATTCAGTTTAGCTAGATCCGCTCTTCCTAATATACTAACAGGCAGGCAGGTGATTGTGCTAGCTGCAGTATTTTTACTTAGTGTATTGTGTCCTTTGCACAGTGTGCACCTAAAGCTACGTGAATACAATTGCTGGTGTTCTCATACAAATACAGGCAGGGACATACAGTATTCAGTTTTATTGTCCTTTAATTTGGGTGCGGTGTTCCCCTTATTATCCATACAAGACCCAAAAGGGCTGGTAATGACCTGGGAGGAGGGGGGGAAACCCGTACCATTTTTATCAATGATTTTCATCCATATTGCCGGGACTAGACATTACATTAAAGGTTTTTTTTTTATCTTAATAGCTTCCTTTACCCTAATGCAGTGCTTTTTTCATGTCCTCATTGTTAGTTTTTGCTCTCAAGTTGCTGTAATTCTTCTCTGATCTCCACACTTCCTGGTTGTCTGTTTCCTGATAACCACAGTACTGGGAGCTTTCTCTCTGTGGTCACCAATCAAGGAGGTGTGATTACTGTGTGTCTAAAACCCCTCAGCACCAATCAGTTTCATTTTACAAACCATCACTGCCCTGTATTGGCTATGTGGCTCTGTACATCACAGAAGCAGGAAACAGCATGCAAAAACGAAACTAAAACTGTAGGCACATTATTTTTAATCATCAGGAATCAGTTAACTATTATGTCTCTATACCCTGTATATGTCTCGATACCCAGTCATTTCAGCAAAAAATGTTTTCCTTTAGAACTCCTTTAAAGCCGCAAGCAGTTTAAATGACTTTTTTCCTATATAAATGTCAGGGACAGTTCTAAACACGGGAAACACGTGCCACTTCACAGGCATACTATAGACACCCCCCAGGTACGATATTTAAAGGAATATTTCACTTTTTTTTTTTCACTTTAAGCATCATTAAAATCACTGCACCCGAAAAAACGTCAGTCTTTAAAAAAAAATGTTTTTCATTGATACATGTTCCCAGGGGCAGGACCCCAAACACTTTTTAGGACAATAACTTGCATATTAGCCTTTAAAATTAGCACTTTTGATTTCAAACGTTCGAGTCCCATAGACTTCAATGGGGTTCTAAAGTTTGTGTGGACGTTTGGTCCGTTCAAAGGTTCTGATGCGAACCGAACCGGGGGGGGGGGGGGGGGTGTTCGGCTCATCCCTAATATAAATCATGAGAATTGCATTCCCAGTACATTGGTGGGGGTCATATTATTATTTTTATTATAGAGGGTCTGTTTGTATTCATAATTCTTCATCTGTACAAATGTCTTTCTTTGCCCACAGGTTCTAATGATTCTGGTGGTTCTAGTGGTTCTAGTGGATTGAGTGGTGGAGCGATAGCCGGCATTGTGATTGGTGTACTAGCTGGAGTGGCCCTTATCGGGGTCGGTGGCTACTTTCTTGTAAAGAAAGTGTTCTAATGTAAGTATACACGGGTCCAATGTGTTGGAAGCATACTGTATGTCTTGATGTATTCTGTGTCTCCAAATGTTGAAATAAAAAAAATAAAAATAATTCAGCCTGACCATTGCCAATAATTCAGCCTGACCATTGCCAATAATTCAGCCTGACCATTGCCAATAATTCAGCCTGACCATTGCCAATAATTCAGCCTGACCATTGCCAATAATTCAGTCTGACCATTGCCAATAATTCAGCCTGACCATTGCCAATAATTCAGCCTGACCATTGCCAATAATTCAGCCTGACCATTGCCAATAATTCAGCCTGACCATTGCCAATAATTCAGTCTGACCATTCCCATTAATTCAACCTGACCATTGGCAATAATGCAGCCTGACCATTGCCAATAATGCAGCCTGACCATTGCCAATAATGCAGCCTGACCATTGCCAATAATGCAGCCTGACCATTGCCAATAATGCAGCCTGACCATTGCCATTAATTCAGCCTGACCATTGCCATTAATTCAGCCTGACCATTGCCATTAATTCAGCCTGACCATTCCCAATAATTCAACCTGACCATTGCCAATAATGCAGCCTGACCATTCCCAATAATTCAACCTGACCATTGCCAATAATGCAGCCTGACCATTCCCAATAATTCAACCTGACCATTGCCATTATTGCAGCCCGACCTGTGCCATTATTGCAGCCCGACCTGTGCCATTATTGCAGCCCGACCTGTGCCATTATTGCAGCCCGACCTGTGCCATTATTGCAGCCCGACCTGTGCCATTATTGCAGCCCGACCTGAGCCATTATTGCAGCCTGACCTGTGCCATTATTGCAGCCTTACCATTGCCATCCCTCATGCTGCTCTATCTTCTGTCTCAGCAAGTGTCAGGACAAGCCGGGAGATCACCCGGCACTCGCAGGGGGCTTGGAATGTCTTTCCTCCGCTCCCCTGCCTCTCTTCCGGTACTAACATGGCAGCTGAGGGGGGTGGGGGGGGGCGTTGCCGGAAGCGGCGGGGGTGGTTCTGGTTTCGGAGTGCTGGTTTCGGGGTGGGGCCGTGCCTGATGTACATTCGCTCCATAAGACGCAGAGACATTTCCCCCCATATTTTTTATGGGGAAAAGTGCATCTTATGGTCCAAAAAATACTGTAATATGACAGATAAAACAGTTATATGAGATATACAATATGTATTGCGCTTTTTTTTTACAAACTTTTTATTAGGTACACAATAGTGTCATGATATCTTAAACACAGTGTATAGGTTTTATCATTATTGAATATACAGTGGATGATAAGATTATTACATCAGATGATCAGAATTATCAAACATGCAATCAAGTTGTAATTGAAAAATATAGACTTCTTTTCATTCCTAAGTGAATTTTAGTTTAGAAAAATTGTTTTTATACAGGGTGTTCCGAGTGTGTAAACCATGGGTCCCATTTCTTGTCAAATAGAAGTTTAGTATTGTATAAAGTGTGACATTTCTTTTCCATGAGGTTGATATTATTTTTAAGCTGAACTCTGGACACAAAAGCTTTTATGTAAATGTATTCCTCAATCACCACACTGTCACCAAAGTAGATAAACATTCAAAACATAGATAACATTCTATGAGGAAGTGAGCTAGATAAGGAAAGGCCTGTGGATGTGATGTACCTGGATTTTGCAAAAGCATTTTATACAGTCCGCCACAAATGCTTTTAAAGTCAGAAGCTACAACTACTGCAGGTGCTGACCTAGAAAATAAGGACACTTTCCTGTCCAGGGCGCCCACGATGTCGGCACCCGAAGCCGCCATCTTCAGTAAGGGAATCAGGAAGTGAAGTCTAAAGCCACTTCCTGGTTCCCTGCTGCGCGTTCCCACTGGTCCCTGCTGTCTTCTGGGACCTGTGTGTCGATGAAGGGGTTAAGTGTGTCCTAGGGAGTAATTCTAACTCTGGGGGGGAGCTACAAGTGGCACGACGGTGATTACTGCTCCTGATGACAGGGAACAATAGAACGCTGTCATGTCACTAGGCAATACAGGGAAATGCCTTGTTTACATAGGCATCCCCCCGTTCTGCCTCTCTGTGACACGGTTGCAGGCCGCCAGTGAACATCACATCTGTGGGACCAATGGGCACAGTCACGGAGAATGCCCCCTGCGCGGCTTCTTAAAGAGGACGTACCTGTACGTCCATTTGCCCTCTGCTGCCATTGTGCCAACGGATATATATATATATATATATATATATATATATATATATATATATATATATACGAATATAAGTAGTTATTGATGCTAGAAATTAACATTGCTGAAGCAGATGAAAAGTATTGTAGACAGTGTTCTCCTACCCAGGGCCATCATCAGGCGTTGTTCTCCTACCCAGGGCCGTCATCAGGCGTTGTTCTCCTACCCAGGGCCGTCATCAGGGTTTGTTCTCCTACCCAGGGCCGTCATCAGGGGGTGTTCTCCTACCCACGGCCGCCATCAGGGGGTGTTCTCCTATCCAGGGCCGTCATCAGGGGGTGTTCTCCTACCCAGGGCCACCATCAGGGGGTGTTCTCCTACCCAGGGCCGTCATCAGGGGGTGTTCTCCTACCCAGGGCCGCCATCAGGGGGTGTTCTCCTACCCAGGGCCGCCATCAGGGGGTGTTTTCCTACCCAGGGCCGCCATCAGGGGGTGTTCTCCTACCCAGGGCCGCCATCAGGGGGTGTTCTCCTACCCAGGGCCGCCATCAGGGGGTGTTCTCCTACCCAGGGCCGTCATCAGGGGGTGTTCTCCTACCCTGGGCTGTCATCAGGGGGTGTTCGCCTACCCAGGGCCGCCATCAGGGGGGTTCTCCTACCCAGGGCCGCCATCAGGGGGTGTTCTCCTACCCAGGGCCACCATCAGGGGTTGTTTTCCTACCCAGGGCAGCCATCAGGGGGTGTTCTCCTACCCAGGGCCGCCATCAGGGGGTGTTCTCCTACCCAGGGCCGCCATCAGGGGGTGTTCTCCTACCCAGGGCCGTCATCAGGGGGTGTTCTCCTACCCTGGGCCGTCATCAGGGGGTGTTCGCCTACCCAGGGCCGCCATCAGGGGGGTTCTCCTACCCAGGGCCGCCATCAGGGGGTGTTCTCCTACCCAGGGCCACCATCAGGGGGTGGTCTCCTACCCAGGGCCGCCATCAGGGGGTGGTCTCCTACCCAGGGCCGCCATCAGGGGGTGTTCTCCTACCCAGGGCCGTCATCAGGGGGTGTTCTCCTACCCAGGGGGGTACAGGCAGTACACCTGTAAGGGGCCCGGATGGCAACCCCCCTTTTTTTTTTTTTTTATAAAAAAATATATATATATTTTTTTTTTATTAAAGGGTCCAGAGGTACCCCCCCCCCTTTTTTTTAATAAATAAATAAAATGTATCTCTTTATTTTTGGGCCCAGAGGTCTCCAGGGCCCCAGATGGCAACCCCCCTTTTGTTCTTTTAGTTTTAATTTTTTTTTCTATAAGGGGCCCAGCCCAGAGGTCCCCAGGGCACCCCGCCACTTCACCCCCCCCCCCCCCCCTCGCTTCTCAATTTTCTCAATTAGCGGCGGAACCCCCCGCTTCTCAATTCACGGCACCCCCCCCCCCCTCTCCTTATCTGCTCCAGGGGGTCCATGCCTGAAGCTGTGTAAGGGGCCCCATAATTCCTGATGGTGGCCCTGCTCCTACCCATGAATCTCGTATAGCCAGATCAACTGCTATTGTTCCTGACCTATAAGGTGATGTGACATAAGAAAAAACATAATGTGCAGAAATACCACGCAAAGTGTTTATCATAAAGTAATGAGCAAACATTTATTTTTATTTTTTTCAGAGGTCAGCATTGACAACCATCATTGGTCCGAGCTTTGGCCTACACAGAAATCTGTGCAATATGTTACCAGCGCTCCTTGGAGAACCGGACACAGAACAGTTCTCTAGTTGTCTTTCTCAAACTATAATGCTTGTCATTACATTACCAGTTTTATTTAATGATAGCGATGTGCGGTACTTATAGCAACCAGTCATTTTTCATCATCCTTCTGCTAAACACCTGGGGCTAGATTCAGTAAGAAGTTACGCGGCGTATCTCGAGGTACGCCGCGTAACTTCTAAGATGCACCAGCGTATCTTTTTTCTGTATTCAGAAAACAAGATACGCCGGAATTTAGCTAAGATACGAGCGGCGTAAGTCTCTTACGCCGTCGTGTCTTAGTTGCATATTTACGCTGGCCGCTAGGTGGCGTTTCCATCGATTTACGTGTTGAATATGCAAATGAGCGAGATACGCCGATTCACGAATGTAGTTGTGGCCGGGGTATCTATTTGCGTCGTTTACGTTAGGCTTACGCCCGGCGTAAAGTTACCCCTGCTATAGTGAGGCGCAGCCAATGTTAAGTATGGACGTCGGGACAGCGTCGTATTGTACGTCGTTTTACGTCGTTTGCGTAAGTCGATTCAGAATGGGGCTGGGCGTAAGTTACGTTCACGTCGTTTTCATTGACTATTTGCGACGTGATTTTGGAGCATGCGCACTGGGATACGTTCATGCGCAGTTCGTTCGGCGCGTCGTTTAGGTCGGGTCACGATTAGTTTACATACAACACGCCCCCTACCTGCTCTATTTGAATTACGCAGGGATACGCCGGCACATTTACGCTACGCCGCCGCAACTTACGAAGCAAGTGCTTTGTGAATACAGCACTTGCCTGTAAAAGTTGCGGAGGCATAGCGTAAATTGGATACGCTACGCCCGCACAAAGATACGCTCTCCTAGCTCCTGATTGGTAAATATAAGTCACTCCACTTTGCTTTTTTGCTGCCCTTATTAAATAAGTCTCTATATATATGTGCAATGTGAAATACCACTAATTGTGTTTATTTATTGCATCTGTGACAACGAAGAATAAAACTTGTAGATAATTGTTATGTTGTTGTATTGTTGTGTTGTGTTGTAAAATGGGAATGGAGGGGATGTGCATTCATTTTTAGACTTAAATTTTTCTATTTGAAGCCAAGTGCCGTGTGTTGTGTTTTCTTTTGCTCTTCTGTTCTTTTTTCCTGTTTGAAGTGGTCCTAAAGGTTCAGTCCATGTAAAAGCGATTATGTAAAAATAAGTAGCGCTTTTAGCGCAGGAGACTCTTAAAAAAAAAACTATCTACACCAGTGGCGTAGCGTGGGGGGTGCGAGGGGGGCCGCCGCCCCGGGCGCAAAATTTAGAGGGGCGCTGACACGAGTGTGAAGAGGAGGGAGCGCCAACAACAGATGGGACATAAGAACATATGCATGATGTCACCACTCCAGGCTTTACCAGTCATTATCAAGCACGCTCTCCTCTTCCCTACAGCCACCGCTGTCTCACACAGCAGATCATGTGACCAGACTGGAGCTAGCTGAAAATAGGTAAGTCTATGGGTCAGGGAGGCGCAAATTATTTGCCTCGCCCCAGGCGCTGACAACCCACACTACACCACTTATCTACACTATACCTTGCTCTTCTCGGGTGGGAAAAATGGTGGACTGACATCCCTAGCCTAGACAGGGAGACCTGGGAAGAATACTTTGGGCCAGATTCAGGTAGGAGAGCGAATCTTTATTTTGGAGTAACGTTTCTCATTTACGTTACTCCGCCGAAACTTTATGAGCAAGTACTGTTATTCACATAGCACTTGCTCCTAAAGTTGCGGCGGCGTAGCGAAAATGAGTCGGCGGAATTCAAATTGGGCGGGTAGGGGGCGTGTATTATTTAAACTAGGCGCGATCCCGCGGCGAACGTACTGCGCATGCGTCAACTGTCAGTGCGCATGCTCCAAATTCTGTCAGTGAACTTCAATGACGTCAATCCCCATTCACGGACGTTTTACGCAAACGACGCTAAACTTTTTAAATTCGACGCGATGACGACGGCCATACTTAACATAGGATACTCCACCTAGGGGGCATGTTTTTCTTTACGCCGCGTATCGCTTACGGAAACGTCGGAAAGTCACTGCGTCGGGCCCGCGTACGATCGTGAATTTCCGTCTCTAGCTGATTTACATATTCTTGGCGTAAATCAGCGGGAACGCCCCGAGCGCCCATTTTAAAATTGCAGTTCCGATACGACGGCGAAATACAATTACGCCGCTCGTATCTGAACTCAATCCCGGCGTATCTTGTTTTCTGACTACAGAAAACAGAAACGCCGGCTCAAAGTGTGAGTTATGCTGGCGAATCACTGATACTCCAGCGTAACTCTACCTGAATCTGGCCCTTCGAGTCTGGCTCTAGATTGGTGGTCTCCTCCAGAGTAGGGTGACCACGTGTCCCGAATAGGGATGAGCCGAACACCCCCGCGTTCGGTACGCACCAAAACCTTCGAACGGACCGAACGTTCGTTTGAACATTTAGAACCCCATTGACGTCTATGGAACTGGAACGTTCAAATTCAAAAGTGCTCGTTTTAAAGCCTAATATGCAAGTTATTGTCGTAAAATGTCTTTGAGAACCCGCGTCTTGCCCCAGGGAACATGTATCAATGGAAAAAAGTTTTAAAAACGGTCGTTTTTTTCAGGACTCCTGAAAAAACTACAGTTTTTAAAACTTTTTTTCCATTGATACATGTTCCCTGGGGCAAGACCCGGGTTCTCAAAGACGTTTTCACAGGCAAACTATAGACACCCAGCAGGTACAATATTTAAAGTAAATTTTCCTTTATTTATTTTTTAAGCATCATTAAAATATTGTGCCTGCTGGGTGTCCTGTGAAAACGTCTTTAAATAGCACAATCACCTGTAAATTAGGAAGAACTGATCTAGCTAAGCTATACAGTGTATAAATATATGTACAACACCTAGGGATGTATATATATCCTCTACACACTTTAACATTAACTGACTAGCCTGCCTGCTCTATCTCTCTGTCTCTCTCTGTTCTCTCTAACCACCATCACAACACACTACATAAGACCAACCTGCAGGCGCCCTTTTATAGTGTGGGGCATGTACTAAACCCCCTGAGCCATAATTGGCCAAAGCCACCCTACGGGCATGACTTCTTAAAGGGGATATACAGTAGGGTTGCCACCCTTTCTTCAAGCTAAACCCGAACACTTTAGTGGTCTGAGCAGAGCCGATCCGGCTTTACGCTCACTACGCAAGCTGCGTAGGGCTCTGCAAATTACTCAAGGTCCCTGATTTTTCGCCGCCGCCACCGCTAGAGAGTAGCGGCCGGGTGGAGACATTGTCTCCACCGACCACCATTTTCTTGAAGACCGCTGCCACTAGAGGCCACCGATTTTTCACCGCTGCTGCAACTAGAGGTCCACGACTGGGACAGAGACAATGTCTCCGCCCACCGCCATTTTCTTAAAGACCGCCGCCACTAGAAGTCCACGCCCCCCCCCCCCGATTTTTCCCTGCAGAGACAATGTCTCCGCCCACCGCCATTTTCTTAAAGACCGCCGCCACTAGAAGTCCACGCCCCCCCCCCCCCCCCCCCCGATTTTTCCCTGCAGAGACAATGTCTCTGCCGACCGCCATTTTCTTGAAGACCAAACAAGAGGAAACCGGGTGCCTGCCAATAGGAATTAAGCTTGGGCACTGCCCACCTCCCGCCCCGCTGCCGTCTGTCTGTGAAATGCCTGTCTGTGTCGCAGCAAAACACGGGTGAGGACAAATTGCTCTTGCTGACATCATCACTCTGCACCCTAGTGATGCCGAACTTGCCCCCCAGTCAGCCGCCCACAGCTCCTGGACGGCAACAGATTTGGGTGTGACTATCTTGGTTACTTGGGGAGCCACAGCCGGTCTGAATAATTTGTCCGGGTTTCAGTCCGCCTGAAACACCTGATTCAAAACCTGCACTGTCCGGGTGAATCCAGGTACGTCCATTTGCCCAACGCTGCCATTCTGCCAACGTATATTGGCGTGCAGCAGTCGGCTTGATCAGTCAAGCTAAAATCGATATTTCCAAATATGTCATTACTTTCTGAGATAGTATGCTGTGCATACTAGCTCATTATGCCTTTGTCTTGCAATTTTTAGTTTTTTTATTGTGTATTTACAACCACTTTAACGGCCGTTTATCAGCAGCAGTGTACATGAAGCCTAAAAGGGAAATAGAGAAGTCCATTGTTACGGTTTACATACACTTCAACTTCAACAGCACTGAATGACTTTTATAATACTCTCTAAAGATAAGCATCAGTTCTATGATTTATTGGTGACACTATGACATTGCTGCTCCTTGCCTCATGAGTAATGAAATATTATTTTGTAATTCTGACGTACTTTCCCTCTGCCCTGCCTATCTTTATCTGTTACTAGATAGCTGGTATGTATTATTGCATCTCTTTTTAGACAAAGAAAACCTGTGCTGACAGGCTGCTATCCCTGATATCCTCCATACATCCCAACTTTCGGAGATGGGAATGAGGGACACCTATCAGCAAACGAATGCAGGCATAGGACACACCCCTTGCCACGCCCACTTAGAGGCATCCTTCTCCAGTTCAAGCGATATTCTGGCTGCCAGGTTCTGTGAGAGAGACCTGTCCAGGTACGCTATACCCACTCAGGCTGGAGTGGCGCAGAAAGACTAATTACTGTTCGGGAAGCAGGACTGCTTCAATATCCAAGGCCTGAGTCTGCTATTCTCCCTCAATCTTTGTCTGTCCTTCCGATCACTTGTTTGACTGTTTTTACCCGGCTGGGTAATAAAGAACACTTATAAAGAGACTTCCTATCTTCCGGACATTCCTTCATTACCACCGTATTCACCATTCACCCTAGACACTTCACCTGAGCCAATAGATAACATGCCATCCCAAATCTAACCAGCGGCTCCTGAGGGGGTAGCGCTGTACAAACATTCATTGATGGGCACTGGTAGGCTGCATTAATGGGTGCTGGTGAGGCTACATTTGATCGGCACTGGTAGCTTGCATTGATGGGCGCTGATGAGGCTGCATTTGATGGGCGCTGGTGAGGCTGCATTGATAGGCGCTGGTAGGCTGCATTGATGGGCGCTGGTGAGGCTGCATTGATAGGCGCTGGTAGGCTGCATTGATGGGCGCTGGTGAGGCTAAGTTAATGGGCGCTGGTAGGCTGCATTTGATGGGCGCTGGTGAAGCTGCATTGATGGGCGCTGGTGAGGCTGCGTTGATGGGCGCTGGTAGGCTGCATTTGATGGGCGCTGGTGAAGCTGCATTGATGGGCGCTGGTGAGGCTGCGTTGATGGGCGCTGGTGAGGCTGCGTTGATGGGCGCTGGTAGGCTGCATTTGATGGGCGCTGGTGAAGCTGCATTGGTGGGCGCTGGTGAGGTAGCATTTAATGGGCGTGTCATTAAAAAGGTGGGGTTTATATGGGCAGGGAAAAGGTGGAGTCAGGTGTGGAGCCAAAGGGGTCAGCAAAATGAGGTTTCGTCTAGGGTGTCAAAAATCCTTGCACCAGCCCATAGTAATTGAGTGAGTGTTGTCACCAGGGCTGTCTTAATGAGAGGGCACACCTGGGCACTGCCCAGGGGCCGCAGATAAATGGGGGGCCCCTGCCCTTTCCCCAAAGAAGCTGGTCCTTGAGCCCAGGCTGCCCCAAAATTGGGGCAGCCCCAGGTCTGTCCCTCTACACCCCAGATACCCCCCCCCCCAGCACTCTGACCCTCTACACCCCAGATATCCCCCAGCACTCTGACCCCTCTACACCTCAGATATCTGTTTACCTGCACTGTCTCTATTGTAGGGGCCCCAGAGAATTACTTTGCCCAGGGGCCCATGATGCTATTAAGACGGCCCTGGTTGTCACCCTAGGACAGACTAGTTATTTTGCCAAAAATAACGTATTTCCTCGAAAAATTTGGAAACATCAGCATGTAAATACCGTATTTATCGGGGTATTGCGTGCTCCTGCGTATAGCGCGCACCCCTTGAATTCCTGTAAAAAAAAAAACATTTTAGTACTTACAGTTTTGGTGTCCATCGGCGGCCTTTTTCGGTCTGGCGTTCATCTTCCATCTTGTCCTCCCGGCTTCTCCAGCGCTGTCTCTAGTCGAATCCCCGCTTCCCACGCTCAGTTTGAACGCCTCCGCCGACATATACCGAGTGCAGTACACTCGGGTACATTCGGCCAGGCTCGGCTTCACTCGAGCTCACGCTCTGTGCCGTTTATGCGGGAGCACGAGCGAAGCCGAGCCTTGCCGAATGTACCCGAGTGTACTGCACTCGGTATATGTCGGCGGCTCAGTTCAAACTGAGCGTGGGAAGCGGGTATCGGCGTATATCGCGCACCCCCTTATTTTAAGGGGAAAAAAGTGCGCGGTATACGCCGATAAATACGGTAAGTTGTTTTATCACTCATGTAGGATTACATCCTACCTACAAAAATATTTTTCAGAGATAAACATGAACTCCATTGAGCAGGTTAATAAGTAGACAAGAGAGATAAAACACGCATATCTAGTCAGACTCCCACGCTATCAGCACATATAGAAGATCGTATAGAAGAACGGAGAAGACCTGACATGGAACTCATCCCAGTCTTCTGCATCTGCGTCCTTCTATCTGTTACATTAGGTGAGTAAATAAATTCATACATTCTTAAAATTTCATTATGAGTTAGGTGTCAGCCATGGCTTCCCCCCATAGATACAATGGAGGAGCAAGTGTAGCCATCTAATGACAGGAAGTTTATTATTTGCAGGATTACCAGGTAAAAAAAAAAACGTTCTTATTGCACAAACGACACATTATGTGGCCACTTTACTATGATCTTAGTACTCTTGCCACTTGACTAATTTGGGCTTGTTAACCACTTAAGCCCCAGACCATTATGCAGCTTAAAGACCTTGCCCCTTTTTGCGATTCGGCACTGCGTTGCTTTAACTGACAATTGCGCGGTCGTGCGACGTGGCTCCCAAATAAAATTGGCGTCCTTTTTTCCCCACAAACAGAGCTTTCTTTTGGTGGTATTTGATCACCTCTGCGGTTTTTATTTTTTGCTCTATAAACAAAAATAGAGCGACAATTTTGAAAAAAAAAATGAATATTTTTTTTCTATAATAAATATCCCCCAAAAATATATAAAAAAAACATTTTTTTTCCCCAGTTTAGGTCGATACGTATTCTTCTACCTATTTTTCGTACAAAAAAAATCGCAATAAGCGTTTATTGATTGGTTTGCGCAAAAGTTATAGCGTTTACAAAATAGGAGATAGTTTTATGGCATTTTTATTAATATTTTTTTTTTACTAGTAATGGTGGCGATCAGTGATTTTTATTGGTACTGCGACATTATGGCGGACACTTCGGACACTTTTGACAAATTTTTGGGACCATTGACATTTTTATAGCGATCAGTGCTATAAAAATGCATTGATTACTGTAAAAATGCCACTGGCAGGGAAGGGGTTAACACTAGGGGGCAAAGAAGGGGTTAAGTATATTCCCTGGGTGTGTTCTAACTGTAGAGGTGGGTGACTCACTAGGGGAAATGACTGATCGCTGTTCATACATTGTATGAACAGAAGATCAGGCATTTCTTCCCTGACAGGACCGGGTGCTGTGTGTTTACACACACAGCTCCTGGTTCTCACTCTGTAACGAGAGATCGCGGGTGCCCAGCCGCGATCGCGCCCGCCGGGAATGTGTGACAGGATCAGGGACGAGCTTGGGGCGCGCGTCCCTATTGGCTGCTGGGAGAGATGACGTGATCTCTCCCAGCAGAGCCGACCTGTCGCCGTATAACTGTGGCGGCTGGTCATCAAGCAGTTAAAGTAAACTTATTGTACAAGTAGACCAATGACCCTGTAGGGTTAATTGTCACATAATATTTAAAAAAATTAACATTCCTTTGATTTAAGATACCCCCTACCTCCTATGAAGAAGAGACGTGCAGCACGCAACGCATTAGGGGGGTGGTTCATCGTCACTGTGTTGTCCCCGGGGCTTTCAAACACTTTTACCTCCCTTTAGCCAGGGCCTTCTTTAAGGAAGGGCAAAGGGGGGGGCTGCCCTTGGCCCTGTCATTGTTGTGGGGCACAAAGCAGCTGCCTCATACTTGCCAACTATCCCAGTTTAAATTCCCTTGTCCCTTGAATCCTAGCGAAACCTAATTTCGCTGCCCCCCCTGGCTCCACCCCTGACTGCGCCCTCTTTCCGCTTCCCATGTATATCCCACCTTTTTAATGAAGCGCCCATCAATGCAGCCTCACCAGCGCCCCCATCAATGCAGCCCACCAGTGCCCATCAATGAATGTTTGCTTGCTTCCATTCATTCGGGGGTCGAGACGCAGACACAGTTCTCCGCCACCTCTGCGCCTCTGACACTATGTGCAAATGGAGCGGCGGCTGCCTGCTGATGCTAAGACTTAGTTGCTTGCTGCAGAGAGAAGAAAGTAGGAACACCATAGGCCGGGCACCCTAGGCAGCTGCCTAGTTTGCCTAGTGGTAGTACCAGCCCTGAATGTAATACTGAAATATAATCACACACATAGGTTGGACTTGTTGGACTTTTTTCAACCTCACCTTCTATGTAACTATGTAAAGTAAGCAGCTAGAACACACAAAGGTACTCAAGGACATAAAAATTCGAAGGCGGACAGAAGCAGAACTTTATTATTTTTGAAAATTATGACAGGGAGATTTACGGTAACTGTTGGAGACATATAAGAAACCAGGGACTGACTTAACACGCCATGCTCTATTTTTACTTTAATATAACTTTTTAGGTGTCCTGATCCTTTCATCCACATTACTCTTTGCAGGGCCGTTTGAAGGAATTTGGGGGCCCCAAGTAACGGACTAAAAGGAAGTGACGTGAGCACTCAGTGTGCACTTCCTGTCAGTCCGGCCGGGAACAGGAAACTGAATCTCCTGTAACACGCGGTACCTGGCCGGACTGAGAGGAGGAAGGAAGAGGAGCTCGGCCACGCTACAGGGAAGGGGAAGAAGTGACGAGAGAGGCAGCAGTGCTGCAGCCGACTGAGGCTCTCTATAGAGCGCTCAAGCGGCTGCAGCATTTATAGGAAGCGTGGCAAGGGCCCTGCTTGGGGCCCCAGGCAAGCTCGGGGGCCCCAAGCAATTGCTTGGTTTGCTTGCCTTGTCGCGACGGGCCTGACCCTTTGGTCACTCTGGCCCTTATGTGGACCATTTAATATATTTTTTTATATACTTTTTATTGAATTTTCATTGGAATGGGCAGATCCCGTTGCAATTGTTCAACTCCCATTCTCTAAAACTAAAGGTAAAACCTGCTTGCAGACTTTGCCATACCGGTGGTTAGGGATGAGCTTTGAGTTTGAGTCGAACAATTTGGGATGTTCGCTGCAAATTCAAAAAGCCGCGGAACACCCTGGAAAAGTCTATGGGAGAAATCTAAAGTGCTAATTTTAAAGGCTAATATGCAAGTTATTGTCATAAAAAGTGTTTGGGGACCCGGGTCCTGCCCCAGGGGACATGTATCAATACAAAAAAAAGTTTTAAAACTGCAGTTTTTTCGGGAGCAGTGATTTTAATAATGCTTAATAATTCCAAGTACGGGAAACAAGTGCTACTTCACAGGCATACTATACACCCCCCTAAGTACGAAATTTAAAGGAATATTACACTTTTATTTTTTCACTTTAAGCATTATTAAAATCTCCTCCCGAAAAAACTGCAGTTTTAAAACTTTTTTTGATACATGTCCCCTGGGGCAGGACCCGGGTCCCCAAACACTCCCCTGGGGCAGGACCCGGGTCCCCAAACACTTTTTAGGACAATAACTTGCATATTAGCCTTTAAAATGAGCACTTTAGATGTCAAATGTTTGAGTCCCATAGACTTTAGCAGGGTTCTAAAGGTCACACAAGCTTTTGGTCTGTTCGCATGTTCTGGTGCGAACCGAACGGGGGGGTGTTCGGCTCATCCCTACTGGTGGTGACTTTCGAAGGACTTGCTGTAAACATTACATTATTAACCTACTGAAATCTGCTTTTTGATTTGTAGCTCCGGCCTCTCCAACAGAACTGACCAGTAATGTCACAGGATGGGTCTGGGAAGGTGAAGCGGTGTCTCTGTACTGTACAACCCAACTTATCAATGCCTCATTTATCTGGCACGTGGATGGAGATTTAATATTTGGAGGTGATCAATACCATATTTTCGTTGACCCCTTGGGACCAAATTCTACTCTGACCATCAGCCCTGTCTTCAGAAATCACACTGGATCCTATACCTGTGTTGCCTTAAATTCAACATTGAACGAGACCAGCAATGCCCTGAACTTGAGCGTGGCCAGTAAGTGAGACCTAAAAAGCATCTTAAAATCCATCCTTATAGAATTATGCAATTACGTTTTTAGGAATCGTGCCGATGTGGATTGCCGTGTGTCTCCCTTTGTGGGCAATACCTTTCTTGCAGCTGACCTGGTGGTCGCATGGTCTCCTTGGGCTCTTCTCTGCTCCGGGATCCCCGCTGGCGTTGGCCTGCTCCGTGCACTGGGGAGGAAGGGCCGCGGGCGTCGGGCGGGAGGAGAGCGGAGGAGGGGGAAGCCGGTGTCCCACTGACATCTGTCCGCTCCGTGCGCTGAGGAGGGAGGGGCTGCGGGCATCGGGCAGGAGGAGAACGGAGGGGGGAGCCACTGTCTCACTGGCATTGGCCCCGCTCCGTGCACTGGGGAGGAAGGGCCACGGGCGTGGGGCGGGAGGAGAGCGGAGGAGGGGGGAGCCGGTGTCCCGCTGGCATCTGTCCGCTCCGTGCGCTGAGGAGGAAGGGGCTGCAGGCATCGGGCAGGAGGAGAGCGGAGGGGGGAGCCACTGTCCCACTGGCATTGGCCCCCGCTCCGTGCACTGGGGAGGAAGGGCCGCGGGCGTCGGGCAGGAGGAGAGCGGAGGGGGGAGCCACTGTCTCACTGGCATTGGCCCCGCTTCCTGCACTGGGGAGGAACGGCCGCGGGCGTCGGGCAGGAGGAGAGTGGAGGGGGGAGCCACTGTCTCACTGGCGGTGGCGTGCTCCGTGCACTGGGGGGGCGGGTGTCAGCCAGGAGGAGAGGAGAAGACCTCCAGCAATCATTCTGCAAGGTGGCATAAAACATTTTTTAACAGATTTTACTAGGGCTTTTTTTCGTGGGTAGGGCTTATATTGCAGCCCTGCAACGAGAATCATGCTAGGTCTTATTATCAGGGTAGGTCCTATTTTCGGGGAAACACGGTATATATATATATTTTTTTTAAATTCTTTTTATTAAGGTTTTCATTAGAATGGGCAGATCCAGCTGGGGCCTCTGTGTTGCAATTGTTCTGCTCCCATACTCTAAAACTAAAGGTAAAACCTTCTTGCAGACTTTGCCATACCGGTGGTGACTATTGAAGGACTTGCTGTAAACATTACATTATTAACCTACTGAAATCTGCTTTTTGATTTGTAGCTCCAACAGAACTGACCAGTAATGTCACAGGATGGGTCTGGGAAGGTGAAGCGGTGTCTCTGTACTGTTCAACCCAACTTACCAATGCCTCATTTATCTGGCACGTGGATGGAGATTTATTACCCGGAGGTGATCACTACCATATTTTCGTTGACCCCTTGGGACCAAATTCTACTCTGACCATCAGCCCTGTCTTCAGAAATCACACTGGATCCTATACCTGTGTTGCCTTTAATTCAACATTGAACGAGACCAGCAATGCCGTGAACCTGAGCGTGGCCAGTAAGTGAGATCCTGTTTATACTTCAAGTGGAGCTACACCTAGCACCACACACCAAACATGCTATTGTTTCTTTTTTAAAGTTCAAAGCAAACTCATCCATTAGGGCTGCCACCTGTCCGGGATTCAGTCTGGGTTTTAGATCCTGTGTCCGGGTTTCAGTCCATCTGAAACCCGGACACATCAGTGGCAGCCCTGCAGAACTAGTCCTCCTAACCCCCTCTCCCCTCCTGTCAGCTACCAGTGCTTTAATTATATTGGTGGGGGAGGCCCTTTAACTGGGGTACAGACTGGCCTGGGGGGATATTATACTGGGGGACAAACTGACCTGGGGGGAGTATACTGTGGGACAGACTGACCTGGGGAATTATACTGGGGGACAGGTTGACCAGGGAAAGGTTATACTGGGAGGCAGATAGACCTGGGGGGATGTACTGGGGGACAGACTGACCAACGAGGGATTATACTGGAAGACAGACTGACCTTGGGGATTATACTGGGGGACAGACTAACCTTGGGGATTATACTGGGGGACACATTGGCCTGGGGGGATTATACTGGGGGAAAGACTGACCTGGGGGGATTATACTGTGGGAAAGACTGACCTGGGGGGATTATACTGGGGGACAGACTGACCTGGGGGGATTATACTGGGGGACAGACTGACCTGAGAGGATTATACTGGGGGAAAGACTGACCTGGGGGGATTATACTGTGGGAAAGACTGACCTGGGGGGATTATACTGGGGGACAGACTGACCTGGGGGGATTATACTGGGAGACAGACTGACCTGGGGGGATTATACTGGGGGGAAGACTGGCCTGGGGGGATTTTACTGTGGGAAAGACTGACCTGGGGGGATTATACTGGGGAAAAGACTGACCTGGGGGATTATACTGGGGGACAGACTGACCTGGGGGGATTATACTGGGGAGAAGACTGACCTGGGGGATTATACTGGGGGACAGACTGATCTGGGGGGATTATACTGGGGGAGAATTGACCTGGGGGGATTATACTGGGGGACAGACTGACCTGTGGGCTTATACTGGGGGACAGACTGATCTGGGGGGATTATACTGGGGGAAGACTGACCTGGTGGGATTATACTGGGGGACAGACTGACCTGGGGGGATTATACTGGGGGAAGACTGACCTGGTGGGATTATACTGGGGGACAGACTGACCTGGGGGGATTATACTGGAGGATAGACTGACCTGGGGGATTATACTGGGGGATGGACTGACCTTGGGGGATTATACTGGGGAAAAGACTGACCTGGGGGATTATACTGGGGGACAGACTGACCTGAGAGGATTATACTGGGGGAAAGACTGACCTGGGGGGATTATACTGGGGGACAGACTGACCTGAGAGGATTATACTGGGGGGAAGACTGGCCTGGGGGGATTATACTGTGGGAAAGACTGACCTGGGGGATTATACTGGGGAAAAGACTGACCTGGGGGATTATACTGGGGGACAGACTGACCTGGGGGGATTATACTGGGGGACAGACTGACCTGAGAGGATTATACTGGGGACAGACTGACCTGGGGGGATTATACTGGGGAGAAGACTGACCTTGGGGATTATACTGGGGGACAGACTGATCTGGGGGGATTATACTGGGGAGAATTGACCTGGGGGGATTATACTGGGGGACAGACTGACCTGTGGGATTATACTGGGGGACAGACTGATCTGGGAAGATTATACTGGGGGAAGATTGACCTGGGGGGATTATACTGGGGAAGACTGACCTGGTGGGATTATACTGGGGGACAGACTGACCTGGGGGATTATACTGGGGGACAGACTGACCTGGGGGGATTATACTGGGGGAAGACTGACCTGGTGGGATTATACTGGGGGACAGACTGACCTGGGGGGATTATACTGGAGGATAGACTGACCTGGGGGGATTATACTGGGGGATGGACTGACCTTGGGGGATTATACTGGGGAAAAGACTGACCTGGGGGATTATACTGGGGGACAGACTGACCCGGGGGGATTAAACTGGGGGACACACTGGCCTGGGGGGATTATACTGGGTAACTCATGCTTATAGCAGAGGACAGACCAGCAGACTGAAAGACACGCAGTTCTCTGGATTGTACAAGTACACACTATAGAGGGATATGCTTTGTTCATATTTCATGTCTGAGGTTTACAACCACTTTAAGACTGCGGCCTCTTTGTACTGTTTGAAACAGCATGGTATAAATCAGGATTCTCCTGTCTCTTTTCTAATATTTTTTTTTTATTTTCATTTTTTTACAGAACCCCCTAGTAATTCAAGTATTTATTGTAGGTCGGATGTTTACACGGAGCAATTGTTATTAGGCTGCTCCTGGGCAGGAGGGCAACCTTCGGCTGACGTTAAACTGTCATTTAATGGCACAGACAAAGAGGGAAAGGATGAAGTCAACTGGACCTTGTCTGCGGAATATGAGGTCCAACAACCAGAGCTTGTCTGTCAAGGAGATCACGTGGGGAGGACATCGGAGTGCAGGATCCTTTTTGGTGAGATGATGGAATCAGATTGGCGTATTTTCAATAACATTACTATACCGAATTAATTGGATTATTAGTCTAATCCTCATTCCTGCACTGATTGTGCCTTTTGCACTGTGTATATATATATATATATATACACATATTCACTCACTATGGATCCATACCAAACTGCTAGCAGGCAAGGCAACAGTTTGTCACGTGGTTCTGGTCTTTGGTTCTAGGTGTACAAACCAGCGTACCCCCCAAAACTGAAAAACACTGAAAAAAAATCCTTCAATTGCAGCCACTGTGCCCATCAATTGCAGCCACTGTGCCCATCAATTGCAGCCACTGTGCCCATCAATTGCAGCCACTGTGTCCATCAAATGCTGTCACTGTGTCCATCAAATGCTGTCACTGTGTCCATCAATTAATCAATTACCGCCACTGTGTCCATCAAATGCTTCCACTGTGCCCATCAAATGCTTCCACTGTGCCCATCAAATGCTGTCACTGTGTCCATTAATTACCGCCACTGTGCCCATCAAATGCTTCCACTGTGCCCATCAAATGCTGTCACTGTGTCCATTAATTACCGCCACTGTGCCCATCAAATGCTTCCACTGTGCCCATCAAATGCTTTCACTGTGCCCATCAAATACTTCCACTGTGCCCATCAAATGCTGTCATTATGCCCATCAATTGCAGCCATTGTGCCCATCAAATTCTACCACTGTGCCCATCAAACGCTGCCACGGTGCCCATCAAATGCTTCCACTGTGCCCATCAAATGCTTCCACTGTGCCTATCAAATGCTTCCACCGTGCCCATCAAATGCTGTCACTGTGTCCATTAATTACCGCCACTGTGCCCATCAAATGCTCCCACTGTGCCCAACAAATGCTTCTACTGTGCCCATCAAATGCTGTCACTATGCCCATCAAATGCTGTCACTGTGCCCATCAAATGCTGTCACTGTGCCCATCAATTACTGCCACTGTGCTCATCAAATGCTTCCACTGTGCCCATCAAATGCTTCCACCGTGCCCATCAAATGCTGTCACTGTGCCCATCAAATGCTGTCACTGTGCCCATCAATTACTGCCACTGTGCTCATCAAATGCTTCCACTGTGCCATTAATTACATCAAATGCTTCCACCCCATCAAATATGTGCCCATCAAATGCTGTCACTGTGTCCATTATGCTGTCTTGTATTACCGCCACTGTGCCCATCAAATGCTTCCACTGTGCCCATCAAATGCTGTCACTGTGCCCATCAAATGCTGTCACTGTTCCCAACAAAATGCCCTGCTGTCCTTCCATCAAATGCTTCCACTGTGCCCATTATTGCCACAAATACCGCCACTGTGCCCATCAAATGCTCCCACTGTGCCCATCAAATGCTTCCACTGTGCCCATCAAATGCTGTCACTGTGCCCATTATTTACCGCCACTGTGCCCATCAAATGCTCCCACTGTTCCCAACAAATGCTGTCACTGTGTCCATCAATTAATCAATTACCGCCACTGTGCCCATCAAATGCTGTCACTGTGCCCATCAAATGCAGTCACTGTGTCCATCAAATGCTGTCACTGTGCCCATCAAATGCAGTCACTGTGTCCATCAAATGCTTCCACTGTGCCCATCAAATGCTGTCACTGTGTCCATCAATTACCGCCACTGTGCCCATCAAATGCTTCCACTGTGCCCATCAAATGCTGTCACTGTGCCCATCAAATGCTTCCACTGTGCCCATCAAATGCTTCCACTGTGCCCATCAAATGCTGTCATTGTGTCCATTAATTACCACCACTGTGCCCATCAAATACTTCCACTGTGCCCAACAAATGTTGTCACTATGCCCATCAAATGCTGTCACATGTGTTCATCAATTACCGCCACTGTGCCCATCAAATGCTTCCACTGTGCCCATCAAATGCTTCCACTGTGCCCATCAAATGCTGTCACTGTGTCCATTAATTACCGCCACTGTGCCCATCAAATGCTTCCACTGTGCCCATCAAATGCTTTCACTGTGCCCATCAAATACTTCCACTGTGCCCATCAAATGCTGTCATTATGCCCATCAATTGCAGCCATTGTGCCCATCAAATTCTACCACTGTGCCCATCAAACGCTGCCACGGTGCCCATCAAATGCTTCCACTGTGCCCATCAAATGCTTCCACTGTGCCTATCAAATGCTTCCACCGTGCCCATCAAATGCTGTCACTGTGTCCATTAATTACCGCCACTGTGCCCATCAAATGCTCCCACTGTGCCCAACAAATGCTTCTACTGTGCCCATCAAATGCTGTCACTATGCCCATCAAATGCTGTCACTGTGCCCATC
Source organism: Rana kukunoris (assembly GCA_029574335.1). NCBI lineage: Eukaryota > Metazoa > Chordata > Amphibia > Anura > Ranidae > Rana > Rana kukunoris. The sequence goes on from CM056058.1 coordinate 11,190,234, forward strand.
AATTACTGCCACTGTGCTCATCAAATGCTTCCACTGTGCCCATCAAATGCTTCCACCGTGCCCATCAAATGCTGTCACTGTGCCCATCAAATGCTGTCACTGTGCCCATCAATTACTGCCACTGTGCTCATCAAATGCTTCCACTGTGCCCATCAAATGCTTCCACCGTGCCCATCAAATGCTGTCACTGTGTCCATTAATTACCGCCACTGTGCCCATCAAATGCTTCCACTGTGCCCATCAAATGCTGTCACTGTGCCCATCAAATGCTGTCACTGTGCCCATCAAATGCTTCCACTGTGCCCATTATTTACCGCCACTGTGCCCATCAAATGCTCCCACTGTGCCCATCAAATGCTTCCACTGTGCCCATCAAATGCTGTCACTGTGCCCATTATTTACCGCCACTGTGCCCATCAAATGCTCCCACTGTTCCCAACAAATGCTGTCACTGTGTCCATCAATTAATCAATTACCGCCACTGTGCCCATCAAATGCTGTCACTGTGCCCATCAAATGCAGTCACTGTGTCCATCAAATGCTGTCACTGTGCCCATCAAATGCAGTCACTGTGTCCATCAAATGCTTCCACTGTGCCCATCAAATGCTGTCACTGTGTCCATCAATTACCGCCACTGTGCCCATCAAATGCTTCCACTGTGCCCATCAAATGCTGTCACTGTGCCCATCAAATGCTTCCACTGTGCCCATCAAATGCTTCCACTGTGCCCATCAAATGCTGTCATTGTGTCCATTAATTACCACCACTGTGCCCATCAAATACTTCCACTGTGCCCAACAAATGTTGTCACTATGCCCATCAAATGCTGTCACATGTGTTCATCAATTACCGCCACTGTGCCCATCAAATGCTTCCACTGTGCCCATCAAATGCTTCCACTGTGCCCATCAAATGCTGCCACTCTGCCTATCCAATGCTGCCACTGTGACCCCCCCACCCGCTTGCTGTCCGCCCAGGACTTACCCTGTCTTGGTTGGGCAGCGGGTGACGACGGTGAGTGGTGTCCTCCGTGTGGTGTCTTCATTTGTCCCTTCCCTTCCTCTTCTCCTATCCTCTCCCGTCATCAGGCGTCCAATCACAGCGCCTGTTGTTTCAGCCAATTTAAGTGAAAGGTAACAGACCCGAGCACCTGATTGGCGGAGAGGCGGTTTAGTGTTAAGACAGCGAATATTAATTTGCTGTTCTAACACACCTGGGTGAACTGCGAGCGCCAAGCATGGAGCACGCAGGTCACCTTTTTTAACACCTATTAGAGACTATGGGCCAGATTCTCAGCGGCGCTACGACGGAGTATCTCAGATACCCCGTTGTATCGCCGTTTTTTTTGCCTCGTATCTATGCGAGTGATTCTTAGCATCACTTTGGCATAGATACGGCTGAAGATCCGACAAGTGTAATACTATTACACTTGCGGATCGTAGTTGTAATGACAACTCCGGCCACTAGGTGGCCTTTACATTGTTTTCTCATTTGCCTATGCAAATGAGGCTACTACGCCGATTCCCGATCGCTTTTACGCCGCCCCGCCCCGCTTCTATGAGGGGTAACCTTACGAAGTACCGTCGGATGCCGTCAGGTGCCGTCGGATGCCATGTTAAGTATGGCGTCGGGTCGCTTTACTAACTCGTTCGCGAATAGGGCATTGCGTAGTGTCGATCACGTCGTTTTGACGTCGGTTTCCACGACGCTTTCCGACGTGAGCGGGATCATGCGCACTGGGCTTTTTCCCCGGCCTGCGCATGTGCAGTTCGTTCGACGCGGGGGCGCGCTTAATTTAAATACAAGCCGCCCCCTTTGAATTACGTGGGCTTACGCTGGGCGATTTACTCTACGCCTCCGCAAACTACGGAGCAAGTGCATGGAGAATACGGCACTTGCTCTGTTACGTTGCGGCGGCGTAGTGTAAATTGCTTACGCTACGCCGGCGAAAATGTATGAGAATCTGGCCCTTTGGCTCTAATCAGGTGCTTCAAAAACATCCCCCCGCCACTGGAATTCAGGCACCCGAGGTCCAAAAAGGGGCCAGGCGCCTTCATGAAAGGCACTGGTATAGGGTGGCAGCAGTGGCCTATGCATTGGTCATAGAGGGGGTGGCTGGACTCTATCAAGTATGTTGACCTACACTGAACTGAAGCATCTCTTCCATTGTCTTCCCATTAGAACGTCCGCTGTCTTCAAGTCACGACAACAATGCGGTAACTTCAGTGATAGAAGGAGAAAATCCAAAACTGATAGTGACCCTGAACACTCCAAACTCCCTCCATCCCACCTTCAGCTGGTTCCATCTTAATCCAGACCCCGTTGCTATCACAAGTGGTGGAAAATTTCTTGTAGAATCCGGTGACTCTCAGTCGTCACTTCTCATCTCCAATGTGGCTCAGAGTGAGAACGGGACCTACGAATGCCGAGCCAGGAATATCATTGGAAGCACGACCTTCAAACTCAATCTCAAAGTCAAATCACAAGGTAAGAAAAGATATACATGGCTGTAGACTTCCGTAGAGATTTTTTTCCAAAAGTAAAAGCATACATAGATGATGGACACAGGGCCGCCATCAGGAATTATGGGGCCCCTTACACAGCTTCAGGCATGGGCCCCCGAAGCAGAGAAGCGGGGGAGCGGGGGGGGGGGCTGCCGCGAATTGAGAAGGGGGAGGCCCTTTACATAAAAAAGAAGAAATAAAGAAAAATATATGTTAAAAAGGGGAGTAGCCATTTTTAAAAAGAGTGGTTGCCATCTGGGGCCCTGGGGACCTTTAATAATTTTTTTTTAAGAAATTACAAAACAAGGGTTTATATATATATATATATATAATATATATATATATATATATATATATATATATATATATATAAAAGAAATAAACATTTATAAAAAAAAAAGGGGGGGTGCCTTCCAGGACCCTGGGGACCACTGAGCACTTATAATATAATAATAATAATAAAAAATATATATATATAAACAAAAATAAAAAAATAAACATTTATAAAAAAAAGGGGGTTTGACACATGGGGCCCTGGGGACCTCTGTGCCCTTTAATAAATATATATATATACAGTATATATATATATATATATATATATTTTTTTTTTAAAGAGAAAAAAAGTAATAAAATAATATAAAAAAAGGAGGGTTGTTATCTGGGGCCCTGGAGACCTCTGGGCCCTTTAGTAACAATAATAATAATAACATAATTATATATATATATATATATATATATATATATATATATATATATATATATACACAGCATATAAAAATAAAAGAAGTAAAAAACCTCCAGACCCCTAAAAATAAATTGGCCCTTTAATAAAAAAAATCAATAAAAATATATTAAAAAAATATATATATTTTTATAAAAAATAAATAAAAAAGAGAGGGCTGCCATCTAGGGCCCTGGGGGCCTCCGGACCCCTTACACAGAGGCGGCTCTCTAATTAGGCAGATTAGGCAGTCGTCTAAGGCCCCGCGCTTCCAGGGGCCCTGCAGCCGCCTAATCTACCTAATGTGTGTAGAAGTGAAGGGAATGTCCCCAGTCTGTGTCCTTCCAGCTGTTGGTAAGGGGTACTTGTAGTGCCTGCAACTAGCTTTCCCTGGCCAGGGGCAGACTGACTGCCTGAGCACTGCCCGAGGTCCAAGGATCAGTGGATGGCTCTAGGTACTGCCCTCCCCCGGCTCCTCCTCTTCTGCCACGCTCCACGGATCTCTGCCATGTGCAGAAACCCCCTGAGGGACCCTGAGCTCAGTTTTTTTTTTTAATCAAGTCCGGGTTTTTTTCAACTCCAGTCCAGTTTTTTTTTAAATCCAGTCCGCTTTTTTTCCCCAAATCCAGTCCGTTTTTTTTAATCTAGTCCGGGTTTTATTTTTCCCAATTCCAGTCCAGTTTTTTTTAAAAATCCAGTCAGTTTTTTTTTTCAACTCCAGTCCATTTTTTTTTAAATCCAGTCTGTTTTTTTTTTCCAACTCAAGTCCAGTTTTTTTTAAATCCAGTCCGGTTTTATTTTTAACTCCAGTCCGTTTTTTTAAAAATTCAGTCCGGGTTTTCTTTCCAACTCCAGTCCATTTTTTTTTAAATCCAGTCTGGGGTTTTTTTTTCAACTCCAGTCCAGTTTTTTTTTAAATCCAGTCCGGGTTTTTTTCAACTCCAGTCCAGTTTTTTTTTAAATCCAGTCCGGGTTTTTTTTTTCCAACTCCAGTCCAGTTTTTTTTAAAGATCCAGTCCGGGTTTTTTTTAACTCCAGTCCAGTTTTTTTTTTAAATCCAGTCCGGGTTTTTTTTTTCCAACTCCAGTCCATTTAAAAAAAAAATCCAGTCCGGTTTTTTTTTTTTTTAACTCCAGTCCAGTTTTTTTTTAAATCCAGTCCGGGTTTTTTTTTCAAAAACCCGGACTGGATTTAAAAAAAAACTGGACTGGAGTTTAAAAAAAAACCCGGACTGGATTTAAAAAAAAACTGGACTGGAGTTGAAAAAAAAACCTGGACTGGATTTTTAAAAAAAACTGGACTGGAGTTAAAAAAAAAACCCGGACTGGATTTTTTTTTTTTAAAATTGGACTGGGTAAAAAAAAAAAAAAAAAACTGGACTGGCGTTGGAAAAAAAACCCGCACTGGATTAAAAAAAAAAACTGGACTGAAGATGAAAAAAAAAACGGACTGGACATAAAAAAAAAAAAACTGGACTGGAGTGGAAAAAAAACGGATTGGATTGCAAAAAAAATGGACTGGAGTTGAAAAGTAGCACATCTTTCTCATGTTTATAATCTTTTTTAATCCAGTCAAAATCCATCATCCTCATCATAATCCCCCTGTGCCTGGCATCCTACCACCCCACCCCCTGTCATCAACATCCCCCTCACCCCTCCTGTACCCCACCTCTGACATCCTCCTGTCATTATCCTCCTCACCCCTCCTGTACCCCACCTCTGACATCTTATCACCTTACCCCCAATTATTATAGGGGAGATATGATCTCTGCCTCTCACACCCCAAACTGCATTCTGTCATACAACCAACTGTACCCTAAAATAAAGTGATAAGTAGTAACCTATAGCAACCAATCAGTGAGCAGTAATGATATGCAGTAACCTCTAGCAACCAATCATTGAGTGGTAATATTGCACAGTAACCTCTAGCAACCAATCAGTGAGTGGGTAATATATATATATATATATATGTGTTTAATGATATTTGATTAAAGATTAATTGGTTAGAGAAAATTCTAGACACTGTAAATCCAAAGTTTGTAGGATTTAAGACTCTTAATATATGTAATTTATACAATTAATTTCTATCGCTTGAATTTTTTTCGCATTTTGGGTGTGAATGGGGCCCCATGTCTAAGATTTGCCTAAGGCCGCACAAAGCCTAGAGCCGCCTCTGCCCTTACAGGTGTACTGCCTGTACCCCCCTGATGGCGGCCCTGGATGGACAGCTCTGTCAACTGATAACACTGCAGCACAGTCAAACAAGAGCACAGAAAGTAATCAGCTGACAAGATTTCAGGGATTTCTCAAGCCCTCTACACACGACCGGGAATCCCGTCAGGAAAAAAAGTCGGTTTTTCCGACGAGATTCCTGGCAGGCTTGCCCTGAAAAGCCGTGTTTACACACGAGCACACAAAAACCCGCCATTCTTTTGAATGGCAAGAACATGGTGATGTCATCAACTACGACGAGCCGGTGTCTCGTCACATTCGATTCCGTCGCCGCCATCTTGCTACACCCCAGACTAACTTTGTATGCTACCGTGCAAGTCTTATCCGGCATGCACGGTTTTTCTACGCTGAGGCCTCGTACACACGACCGTTTTCCTCGACAGAATCCATCAAGAAACTTGCTGGCAGCGCTTTTTTGCCGAAGAAAACGGCTGTGTGTATGTTTTTCATCGAGGAAACTGTCGAGGAACTCGATGAGGGAAAAAAAGAACAATATCTCTTTTTCCTTGTTGGGAGTCTCAATTTCCTCGTCGTGTATCTCGTCGGGCTGCTTTTCGACGAGAAACACGTTGGTGTGTATGCTTAGAAACCCGCACATGCTCAGAATAAAGTATGAGACGGGAGCGCACCTTCAGTAAAACGATCGTTCGTAATGGAGATCGCACATTCGTCACACTGTAACAGACTGAAAAGCGCAAATCGTCTCTCACCAAACTTTTACTTAACACGCAGTAACATGAGATTAACAAAAGCAGCCCCAAGGGTGGCGCCAGTGGAATCATACTTCCCCTTTATAGGGCCGTCGTACGTGTTGTACGTCACTGCGTTTGAGAACGAGGAGATTTGGTCTTGACAGTGTGTGCGCAAAGAAAGCTTGTCAAGATTCTCGGCAAGCCTGACAAAGAAATCGTCGAGGAAAACGATGTTTCATTTACGACGAGTTCCTCGGTCATGTGTACGAGGCCTGAGGGCAAGCATACAGACGACTGTTTTTCTCGGCAGGTTCTCTATTTTCCCGTCGTGATACCCGGCTGTTTTCCTGACGAGAAAAGCTGAAAATGCTTTTGGGAGCATACACACCGCCAAATGCTCTCCTGGCAGTTTTCCTGCTGGGAAAACCGGTCGTGTATGGGGCTTTAGACTTATTAAAAAGGAAGTAAAACGTAAAATCCCCCCAAAAAGGGGAATTAAAAACCTGCAAGAGAAAGGCATAATGAGCTAAGATGCATAGCATACTAGCTCATTATGTGGCACTTACCTGAAATCAAAGCCCCCGAAGTCCTCCTCGTTCCCCTCCGCCGCTGCCGCCATGTCCCCTCGCATCTTCTTCCTGTTATCGCTGCTCCGGCGCTGTGATTGACCGGAGTGGCGATGACGTCACTCCTACGCATGTGCGGAAAGAAGGCATTGACCCCAATAATGGCATTGACAAAAAACAGCACGCTCAGTGCGCCTGCGCCATTGTCTATGGTGCACATGCGCCATAGACATCGGCGCCTGTCATTATTGTAAATATCTCCTAAACTGTGCACATTTAGGGGAATTTTCTTGCACCTACAGGTAAACCTTAATCTAGGCTTACCTGTAGGTGCAAGTTGTGTGGTTGGGTTTGTGACAGACTTAGATCCTCCTATGTCTAGGGTCACCTTATGTCCAATAGGGCCATAGGGTGACAAAGAAATTATATCATAAATTCTATGAGATGGGACATTACAGATAAATCATGTATGGCAGGATATCTTGAAATATTAAAAGTTGTTGGTTTATTCTAAACCACAACCGGTCAATAAGAGGGCTCATTCCTCTGTGTAAAGGGCTGTTGATGTGCTAAGTGAGACAGGCTTTTGAAAGACCTTATTGTGTGAATTCAATTAGAATGTCATTGTCTAATGTGAATGCTAATGTCCACCACCGGCCAGCTCTCTGTCTTGAAGCTGACTCAACTGTCCAGACGGTCACATTGTTCTGTGGGTGGCTATTGTGTACATTGATTGCCCCCCTGGGGCTTTTGTCTGAATACACATAGCAGTCTTTCTATTCAAAGATTTCTGACCAATCTCTGCTGGGTCATTTTCAAGTCCTCATTTGCATGGTTTAGGAGGACCTGAGTGTAGACTGCAAACTTTACAATGGACCAATAGGAAAGCGGTTGTTGGGGGCGGGATGTTCCAAATCCTGTATAAAAGTGTGCTGTGGTTTTCAATAAAGTGTGTCCTGTTTACATTCAGCATTAAGCCTTGGCTCATGTATGGATTATTCGGCGATTCCAGGGATATTCCGACTCATGGAATATTGGGTGATTTCTTTTATGGGAGAAGAAGGGAAGGCTTGACGGGGATATGTTCTACCACCGTCATAGGGTTTACAACCACTTTAAAGAGATAAAACACATTCAACGTTAACAGACCAAGAGGGACCAAAAAAAAAAAATTAATTGGTAAGGAAGTTTTAGATAATTATTTTTTACACATCTATTTCCATAGAGTCCCCGGGTTCAAGCAGGCTGAGCAGAGGAGCGATAGCCGGCATTGTGATTGGTGTAGTAGCTGGAGTGACCCTTATCGGGATCGGTGGGTACTTCCTTGTAAAGAAAGTGTTCTAATGTAAGTATACACGGGTTGGATGTGTTGGAAGCATACTGTATGTCTTGATGTGTACTGTTCTTACAAACCTTGAAATAAACCTAAAGGAAAATGTTCATTTACAGCCAGTGAAAGGATATTCAAGATGATAAATGATGGTAGAAGATAAAGGATGATAGGGAAAGGCTATAGAGGGGAGTAATACAAGTGTTAAAAAAGAATTAATTTATTTCCTGATACAATCTCAGGGTTACCCATTCTACCGGTTCATTTCAAATTAATGAGATGAGACATGCAAACCAGACAGAGATTTCACATCCTCACCTTTAGCCAGCAAAGAGGGAGCTATAGCCCACCCAGCTTATTTTTAATTAACAATACAACATCACAAAATGCATTCATTGGTTAACCCATACATTTCACACCCACTGATTACACCCATTCAGTCTCTTATTACACGCCCCCCTGTGAGTCTGCTCCTTCGATTATCCAAAGGCGAGAATTTACTTTCGAAGTCACAAACGCCAAGCGAGGAGGAGGGGAAGCCAAAGTCCATTCAGGAATGCAATGGAGGGGAAGGGGACTTCCTCTTGAAAGTCCCTCTCTGTTCTTTTGGAGTGTAGTATAAAGGAGGGGCTGGGAGAATTAGGAGTGAGTAACTTTAAAAACATCATCTGATTTAAAATCCTCAAGGAAAATAAAGCACTATTTGTAATTTCATACATGCATATATATATATAAAAATATATAAAAAGAATATAAAAACAAGAAAGAGAAAACATTTCAGTGGTTCTAATAAAAGAATAAGCTTAAAATAAAATAGAGATTTTAGATAATCCACCACACAAGGATACAATTTGATAATAATAAATGAGAACAAATATAGATATAAATAGAGGGTGGATGATTATATAAAATAATATAGGATAGAAAATGACAGATGATGATGGATGAGGTTTAAGGATTACATGGTCCCAGATAACTCCTTGCACCAGTGCACATCAATTGTCTCCACTGTGCCCATCAATTGCCGCCAGTTTGCCCTGTAAAATGCTGCCAGATTGCCCCCTCAAATACCACCAGATTGCCCCCCCCCCTGGTACTTACCTTTCTCGGGTCAGCCATCCTCCCACCACTGTCCCTCGATGTCTTCTCCCGTCCACGAAGATGCTTCAGCCAATCAGGTTACGGGTAACCAGACCCGGTGAACCTGATTGGCTGAGATGTGTGTCAGTGTTAACCAGGGAACACACACCCCGTGCGTCCCCTGGTTAACTATTTGGAAGCCGATTATAGCCCAAAGGCTGTAATCGGAAAGCCTATCAGAGCCGCTGGCTCGGATAGACACTTCCAAAGCCAACCAACTGCTGTTATTCAGATGGCCGGCGCTCACCAGGGGGTGGCAGCAGTGCCAGCGACAAAACATAGATTTATGCAATGCATGTATTGTGTCAGTGTCAGTGCAGGAGAGAGGGGGCCGGCGCTCCTGCGCCCACTATTGACGCACCGCCACTGCCCTGAACTATACTTTTTGTCTGCATTATTAGCAAAATTTATACCCACCACAGGAGGTGACTTTAACCACTTCAATATCGGGCACTTCCTGCCCAGGCCAATTTTCATCTTTCAGCGCTGTTTAAATAACAATTGCACAGTCATGCTACACTGTACCCAAACAGAGTTGGCGTCCTTTTATTCCCCACAAATAGAGCTTTATTTTGGTGGTATTTGATCACCTCTGCCATTTTTATTTTTTGCTAAACAAATAAAAAAAGACAGGAAATTTTTGTAGCAGGTACTTCTCCAGACTGATCTAATCTATGATGGGAGAACTGTCTGCTGCAGCAGCATGGGCCTTTTCACCCCCCCCCCCCCCTTTTCTCTCTTCAACACACAGACACAGAACTGCCTGTTTGTAAACTCCCTATTGGAAGTTGTATGTAAACTCCCTATTGGAAGAGCCCGAGCCAATCATTAGGCAGCAGCAAAGGACTTTGGAAGAGGAGATAAAAAGACAAACTAGGCCAGAGACTCTTGGTTCCTTACTCCCATCAAGAGAGCATCTCCTGCGCTGTTATGTGTGTGTGATCGCGGCCTAAAAAGGCGCTCCAGCCCAGAGGAACAGATCGTTCATGCAGCTCCAGCCCAGAGGAACAGATTGTTCATGCAGCTCCAGCCCAGAGGAACAGATCGTTAATGCAGCTCCAGCCCAGAGGAACAGATTGTTCATGCAGCTCCAGCCCAGAGGAACAGATCGTTCATGCAGCTCCAGCCCAGAGGAACAGATCGTTCATGCAGCTCCAGCTCAGAGGAACAGATCGTTCATGCAGCTCCAGCCCAGAGGAACAGATTGTTCATGCAGCTCCAGCTCAGAGGAACAGATCGTTAATGCAGCTCCAGCCCAGAGGAACAGATTGTTCATGCAGCTCCAGCCCAGAGGAACAGATTGTTCATGCAGCTCCAGCTCAGAGGAACAGATCGTTAATGCAGCTCCAGCCCAGAGGAACAGATCGTTCATGCAGCTCCAGCCCAGAGGAACAGATTATTCATGCTGCTCCAGCCCAGAGGAACAGATCGTCCCTGCTAAAAAAGGACACCCTGCAACAGCTCAAGGACTGAATGCCACTGTGACACACCTGCATCTAGGAAGATCGATCGATCGTTTAGGGGAGGACCACTGACTGTATACAGGATTTGGTGAGGGGGCTTTGCCCAGGAACCTTGTATTGCCTTTCATAGGATACCACATCCAAATATTGTCCACAGAGCTCCTACATTGCCGGTGAAGATAATAAAATGCAAAGCTTTGCCTCCAGGACATTACCGCTGTTGCTCTTAAAGGGGACACACCACGGGTATTGAGATTAATTCACTTGGTGTGTACTAGAGGTATCGTAGGCTGGATTGGGGTTCCCCTTTAGCCACAGAATCCCACACACACCAAAAGTTATTGGGGAGTCTATTTAATCTGTACATATTGGTACCTATTGCATTCGTTGGTTGCATAGTGTCCCTGACTGTTTATTTTAATTGTTTCAACCAAGTCCGGGGGACTTACACAGGTCCTGGCTGACTAATGTTAACCTGAACTTTTCTTTTCTTCAAGTAAACTACAAGAAGAACCGTGTTGTGTATTCCTGCTGAGTTATTTCATTAATCGCATTGCTAGGTGTGCCGGAGGGTCTGGGACAGTTCATTGGGGTTGAAAGGCAGAGTAACGGACTGAACAAACAAAAGCAGCTCCTCCGGGGGTTTACTACATTAAAAAAAAAAATTCTTTTGTTTCTGTTATAAAACGTTGTAAATAAGTATGTTTTCTCCTTCACTAATGGGCACTAATAATGGGCACTGATATGCGGCACTGATGGGTGGCACTGATATATTTATATCCTAGTTCAGCTTTGCAACTCTTTGCCTTCGGTCCACCTATGAGACTATGAAAGGACTTCATCCCAATGTGCTTCAAACCCAATGAAGCCAAAAGATCAACCAGAAGATAGAATATAAAAAAAAATCATCATATTATGGCAGATATACAGTAACAGTTCAAATATACTGTATATATTATAGCTGAGTATGGAGCTTTCTGACTGAAGTTCAAAAGTTGAGCTAAACTAAAGCTCAACTCTGGTCACAAAAGCTTTCAGTTAAACATACACAATATTGTCACCTGCTTTACATGCACATGAACTTTAATGGCATTCCAGTCTTATGCCGTGTACACACGATCGGTTAAACCAATGAGAATGATCTGATGGACCACTTTCATCGCTCAAAACCGATCGTGTGTGGGCGCCATCGGTTATTTAACCATCGGTTAAAAAAAAGCCAACTTGTTTTAAATATAACCAATGGATTCCTAACCGATAGAAAAAAAAATGATCATTAGTAGGCACGACCATCGGTTAAAAATCCAGGCATGCTCAGAATCAAGTCGACGCATGCTTGGAAGCATTGAACTTCATTTTTTTCAGCACGTCGTTGTGTTTTACTTCACCGCGTTCTAAACCGATTGTTTTTTTAACCGATGGTGTGTAGGCGTGACGGACCATCAGTCAGCTTCATCAGTTAACCTATGAAAACAATCCATCAGACCGTTCTCATCGGACCGACCGATCGTGTGTACGTGGCATCAGTCTGTGGGGTTCACTGTTGGGAAAGCTGTCCACAAGGTTTTGGGAATGTTTGACCATTTGTGAGGTCAGCCACTCATGTTGGACTAAATGGCTACAATACCATCAATTAAACACATATATTGCAACAAACAGAATTATCTTTAATAAACAGATCAAAAACAAAATTTGAGGAAACATTAATAGATGAACAAAAGCCAACTAAAAAGCTATCCAAGATATATGGCTTACTACTCCCCTCAGGACCCCTCAGAGAGATAACAGGAATGAAAAAATGGGAATAAAGAAATAGGGAGATCAATATCAGAGAAGGAATGGGGAAAAATATTTGAAATACATCTATAGTGAATAAATGTCGAGAAAGAAATTACAAAATAGCAATGCGATGGTATTGGAGCCCCATAGCGCTAAATAAAATAAATAACAGACAACAGATATGCGTTGGAGATGTAAGATGGAAAGGGGGACTATGGAACACATTTAGTAAGAGTGTCATATGGTGAGAAAACTATGGAAAACAGTTCATGAGATATATCAAAAAATTTGAGGAATAGAGAGGAATCTAAATATACAGTAGATATCTCATTATTATCTCTGATGCCAGAATCAATAAAGATTATTACGAAGGATATTTTTCATCATATGACATCAGAAGCTAGAACAATAATAGCTTGCAAATGGAGATAACATAAAAGTCCAAATATAGCAGAATGGATATGTGAAATGAACGAAATACAATATATGGAAAGACAGATAAGAGAAGAAGGACACATAAATAATCAAATGCCAAAAATATGGCAGAAATGGGATGAATTTCATCTCTCAAAAAGAATGAAAGAATATTTATAAACGGAAAGTAAGGGAAAATATGAACGGGAAAAGTAAATGAAGTATAACATGAGTACAGGGAAAGAGAGAGAATAGGGGGGTTATGGGTCTTTTTTTTTTTTTTGTGAGGACGAATGGGAATGGAAGATAGTAGAATATATGTAGGTATATGTTGTAGAAAATGTTGTTTTTAAAGGTAATGTGAATTATGGAAACTGATCAAGATTCAGAATATTGAATAATGAGTAGAAATAGACACATAGGGCCAGATTCAGGTAGATGGGCGAATCTTTATTTTGGAGTAACGTTTCTCATTTACGTTACTCCGCCGAAACTTTAGGAGCAAGTACTGTTATTCACAAAGCACTTGCTCCTAAAGTTGCGGCGGCGTAGCGAAAATGAGCCGGCAGAATTCAAATTGGGCGGGTAGGGGGCGTGTATTATTTAAACTAGGCGCGATCCCGCGGCGAACGTACTGCGCATGCGTTGACTGTCAGTGTGCATGCTCCAAATTCTGTCAGTGAACGTCAATGACGTCAATCCCCATTCATGGACGTTTTACGCAAACGACTCGAAAAAAAAAAATTTCGACGCGATGACGACGGCCATACTTAACATAGGATACTCCACTAGGGGGCTGGTTTTTCTTTACACCGCGTATCTCTTACGGAAACGTCGGAAAGTCGTGAATTGCCGATTCTCGCTGATTAACATATTCTCGGCGTTAATCAGCGGGAACGCCCCGAGCGCCATTTTTAAAATTGCAGTTCCGATACGACGGCGAAATACAATTACGCCGCTCGTATAGGAACTCCAACCCGGCGTTTCTTGTTTTCTGCTTACTGAAAACAGAAACGCCGGCTCAAAGTGAGAGTTAGGCTGGAGTATCACTGATACTCCAGAGTAACTCTACCTGAATCTGGCCCATAATGTGACAGAATCTTGTTTAAATGAAAACGTTTCATATGTAAGGAAAAAGCCAACTAAAATAAATTGAAAACAAAGTGTAATCCATAAAGTATTGAACAAACATTTTCTCTATTTTTTCCAGAGATCAGCACTGACAACCATCGTTGGTCCAAACGATGTCCTACACAGAAATCTATGCGATATGTTACCACCACTCCCTGGAGAAGCGGACACAGAACACATCTCTGGTTGTCTTTCTCAAACTATAATAATGCATATTATCAGTTTTATGATGTAATGGTAGCAATGTACTGACTGTACCTATAGCAACCAATTATTTTTCATCATTCTTCTGCTCTAAACCTGATTGGTAGGTCTCTGCAGTTTGTTTTTTACCCCCTTAACCACTTAAGACCCCTTCACGCCAATATACGTGGGCAGAATGGCACGGCTGGGCACAAGCACGTACCTGTACGTGTCTCTTTAAGTGCCCAGCCGTGGGGTCCGGTCCGATGCTCCGTGACCATGCCGCACGGAACCCGCGCACCCGATCACCGCCGGTGTCCCGCGATCGGTCACCAGAGCTGAAGAACGGGGAGAGGTGAGTGTAATTACACCTTCCCCGTTCTTCATTGTGGCAATGTCAGTGATCGTCTGTTCCCTGATATAGGGAAAGACGATCACTGATGTCACATGTCCAGACCCCTACAGTTAGAAACGCATATGAGGTCATACTTAACCCCTTTAGCGCCCCCCAGTGGTTAACTCCTAAACTGCAATTGTCATTTTCACAGTAATTAGTGCATTTTTATAGCACTTTTTGCTGTGAAAATGGTCCAAAAAATGTGTCAAAATTGTCTGATGTGTCCGCCATAATGTCGCAGTCACGAAAAAAATCGCTGATCGCCGCCATTAGTAGTGAAAAAAAAAATATTAATAAAAATTCAATAAAACTATCAACTATTTTGTAAATGCTATAAATTTTGCGCAAACCAACCGATAAATGCTTATTGTGATTTTTTTTACCAAAAATATGTAGAAAAATACGTATCGGCCTAAACTGAGGAAATTTTTTATTTTTTTTATATATATTTTTGGGGGATATTTATTATAGCAAAAAGTAAAAAATATAGCATTTTTTTCAAAATTGTTGCTCTATTTTTATTTATAGCGCAAAAAATAAAAACCGCAGAGGTGATCAAATACCACCAAAAGAAATCTCTGTTTGTGGGGAAAAAAAGGACGTCAATTTTGTTCGGGAGCCACGTCGCACGACCGCGCAATTGTCAGTTAAAGCGACGCAGTGCCGAATCGCAAAAAGGGGCAAGGTCCTTAACCGGCATAATGGTCCAGGGCTTAAGTGGTTAAATATTAAATTCTATAGAACCGCAATGGAGGCCACGGATGGTGTAGACTTGCAACATTGTAACACCATAGAGAGTGGAACTACTGTACTGTTGATGTAAGTTACTATTTATCTACATGTATAATAAAGAAGATTGCTATGCTTTGTACTTTGGACTCACTGGTGTTATGTGGACGAACTTGTTGAGTTGCAGCCCACACCAAGATAACGGTGACGCTTTACATTCGTATTCATTGCACTTTTTCTTCTTGTATGTCTGGGAACATTTGATACATTACATGACACATCGGCAGGGCCGATCCGAGGGTCACAGGCGCCTGGGTACAGAAATATTTCTGACACCCCCACATGGGCGTGGTCATTTTACTAACTCCTCCCTTTGATAAATGTTTCTATGGCAACAACTCAACCACAGAAATGCTCCCCCACGAAGTCTTCAAAACCACTGAATCCTTACATGATCTCTTAACAATGAACAAAATACAGGAAGAGAAGCAGAGTACTTTATTGGGACCTGGAGGGGGGGCTCTGTGATGGAGACAGAGAGGGCTTCTGTTAGAAAGACCCCCAAACATACTACAGACATGATACAGGAGATGGTCAGAGACTGCAGACATAGTACAGGAGACAGTCAAAGACTGCAGACATTGTACAGGAGACAGTCAGAGACTGCAGACATTAAACAGGAGACGATCAGAGACTGCAGACATTGTACAGGAGACGGTCAGAGACTGCAGACACTGTACAGGAGACTGTCAGAGACTGCAGACATTGTACAGGAGACGGTCAGAGACTGCAGACATTGTACAGGAGACGGTCAGAGACTGCAGACATTGTACAGGAGACGGTCAGAGACTGCAGACATTGTACAGAAGACGGTCAGAGACTTCAGACATTGTACAGGAGACAGTCAGAGACTGCAGACATTGTACAGGAGACGGTCAGAGACTGCAGACATTGTACAGGAGACGGTCAGAGACTGCAGACATTGTACAGGAGACGGTCAGAGACTGCAGACATTGTACAGGAGACTGTCAGAGACTTCAGACATTGTACAGGAGACGGTCAGAGACTGCAGACATTGTACAGGAGATGGTCAGAGACTGCAGACATTGTACAGGAGACGGTCAGAGACTTCAGACATTGTACAGGAGACGGTCAGAGACTGCAGACATTGTACAGGAGACGGTCAGAGACTGCAGACATTGTACAGGAGACGGTCAGAGACTTCAGACATTGTACAGGAGACGGTCAGAGACTGCAGACATTGTACAGGAGACGGTCAGAGACTGCACACATTGTACAGGAGACGGTCAGAGACTGCAGACATTGTACAGGAGACTGTCATTGACTGCACACATTGTACAGGAGACGGTCAGAGACTGCAGACATTGTACAGGAGACGGTCAGACACTGCAGACATTGTACAGGAGACGGACAGAAACTGCAGACATTGTACAGGAGACGGTCAGAGACTGCAGACATTGTACAGGAGACGGTCAGGCCACGTACACACGATCAGACCAAACCGATGAGACTGGTTCCGACGGACCGTTTTCATCGGACCACCACTGAAGTGGCCTGATGGTCTGATGTGCGTACACACCATCATGTCAGAACGCGGTGACGTAAAACACAACGACGTGCTGAAAAAACAAAGTTCAATGCTTCCAAGCATGCGTCGACTTGATTCTGAGCATACGCGGGTTTTTGGTCCGATGCTTTTGTGTACTAACCATCGTTTTGGTCCGATGGACAGGTGTCCATCGGACAGATTTTAAAGCAAGTTTTAAAACTTTGGTCCGATGGACAATGGTCTGATGGGCCGTACACACAATCAATTTGGTCCGATGAAACTGGTCTTCAGGCCAGTTTCATCAGACCGGTCTGATCGTGTGTATGCGGCCTCAGAGAGTGCAGACATTGTACAGGAGACGGTCAGACTGCAGACATGGTAAAGAAGATGGTCAGAGACTACAGACATAGTACAGGAGTTGGTCAGAGACTGCAGACATAGTACAGGAGATGGTCAGAGACACATCAGTTCTGGACGGACACACACCTATGCTCAGAACACTAGTTCTCGATGGACACAAACAAGGAGAGAAGGAGGGAGGGGAGAACTCTGCCACTTTGGTGCCCCCACCTCTGTAGGCGCCTGGGTGCAAAGTACCTTGTGCACCCTGCCTAGGATCGGCCCTGCACATCGGTCACCGCTGGTTCTCACTGTATAATGCATCTGGAAAGTATTCACAGTGCTTCACTTTTTCCACATTTTGTTATGTTACAGCCTTATTTCAAAATGGATTAAATTCATTATTTTTGTAAAAATTCTGAAAAATAACTTTGTTTGAAATCTTTGCAAATTTATTAAAAAGAAAAAAAAAATCACATGTACATAAGTATTCCCAGCCTTTGCCATGACACTGAAAATTGAGCTCAGGTGTGTCCTGTTTCCACTGATCATCCTTGAGAAATATTAGTTATTCTGGACGAACTATCCTTCTTTAAGGTCTCCCAACAGAGCCCGTTCAGATATCTGGAGACCAGGGCCGCCATCAGGGGGTACAGGCAGTACACCTGTAAGGGGCCCGGATGGGAACCCCCTTTAAAATATATATATAGAGGTCCTCATGGGCCTGGAGGCCCCCAGGGCCCTGGATGGCAACCCCCCCCCCCTTTTTTTATAAAAAATGTTTTAATTTTTTTTTAATATTTTCTTTCTTGTTATTTCTTTTTATATATAAAAAAATATAATAATTTATATATATAATTTTTTTTTTTTTTTTTATTAAAGGGCTCAGAGGTCCCCATGGCCCCATGTGTCAAACCCCTTTTTTTATAAATGTTTATTTTTTTATTTTTGTTTATATATTTTTTTTTTATTAATTTTTTATTAAAGGGCCCAGATGTCCCCAGGGCCCTGGAAGGCAACCCCCCTTTTTTTTATAAATGTTTATTTTTATATATATATATATAGGGCCTAGAGGTTTCTTTTTATTAACCACTTAAGGACCGCCGCATGTACATTTACGTCGGCAGAATGGCACCGACAGGCACATCAACGTATATATACGTTGGTGCCTTGGGGGGGGATCGGGGGTCCGATCGGACCCCCCCCCCGTACATGCGGCGGTCAGCGCGGCTGCAGGAGCGATCCGACAAGTGGGGGCGGCTATCCGTTTTCATCCGCCCCCTCCGGATCGCTCCCAGCCAATGCGCGCGCCCGCCCGCCCTGTCACTTTCTCCTCCTGTGTAAACACAGGAAGGAGGAAGCGACGTGATCTCTCCCTCGGCGTTTGTTTCAAGCGCCGCTGAGGAGAGATCACTACAGAACAAGTAAGTCCTGCACCAAACAGCACACTGACACACACACAAACACATTTAACCCCCGCGATCGCCCCCCCCCCTCCCCCCTGTCACAGTGTCACTGAATGCAGTAATCATACATGTATGATTACTGTATTTAGTGTCAGTGTGACAGACAGTGTGACAGTCAGTCAGTGTTAGTGTCAGGGTAGCCCCCCCCCACCCCCCCCCAATAAAGTTTTAACCCCTTGATCACTGCCCTAGTTAACCCTTTCACTCCCTATTGCCAGCGTCACTAAGCGATCATTTTTCTGATCGCTGTATTAGTGTCGCTGTTCCCGCTAGGTAGCTAATTTTTTTTTAATGCGATTTTTTTTTTACTAAAGACATGTGGCTAAATAAATTTTGGCCTAAATGTTTGACTAAAATTTAGTTTATTTTTTTTTTATTATAACAAAAAGTAAAAAATATTGATTTTTTTTCAAAAATGTCGCTCTATTTTTGTTTATAGCGCAAAAAATAAAAATCGCAGAGGCGATCAAATACCACCAAAAGAAAGCTCTATTTGTGGGAAAAAAAGTACGCGAATTTTGTTTGGGAGCCATGTCGCACGACCGCGCAATTGTCTGTTAAAGCGACGCAGTGCCGAATCGCAAAAACCCCTTGGGTCATTTGCCAGCGTATTGGTCCGGGTCTTAAGTGGTTAAAGGGCCCAGAGGTCCCGGATGGAAACCCCCCTTTTTTTGTAATTTAGTTTTATAATAAAAAATATATATATATATATATATATTAAAGGGCCCAGAGGTCCCCAGATGGCAACCACCCCTTTTAAAAAAAATATATATATATATATTTTTTTTTCTCTCTTTTTTTCTTTTTATTAAAGGGCCCAGAGGCCCCAAGGCTACCCGCCTCTTTTATATATATTTTTTACCCCCCCCCCCCGCTTCTCAATTTGGTTCTCTGCTCAAGGGGGCCATGCCTGAAGCTGTGTAAGGGGCCCCATAACTTCTGATGGCGGCCCTGCTGGAGACACCATGATACACAAGACGGGTTATGCATTCCTGTGGTATCTCATTCTACTGAAAAAGTCATACAGTACATATTGGTTTACAGAAAAATAAAGAGGGGAGGGGCAGATTTATAGTTACATGACTGCGAAACAAAACAGGTTTTGTTCATCACTTAACAGAAGATGGATACTTGGTCATAAAGGTTGCCTGGGGTTAAAAAGCCGGATTCCAGGCTTGACCAACAACAACATAATGGGGTTAAGCTTAATCGCCTAAGCAGCCCCTCGGCGGAAGCAGGAAGTGGGACAGGAAGTCCCACTCCTCCTGAAGCCCCCACTCCCCCCCAAAAAAAATTACATGCCAAATGTGGCATGTAAGGGGGTGAGGAGTGGGTTAAGCGGAAGTTCCGAATTTGGGTGGAACTCCGCTTTAAGCCAGGCATAATACATTTCAGATATATAAATTATATAAATTATTTCAAGATGTTTCTACATCTCGATTGGAGTCCACCTGTGGTACATTCAGTTGATTGGACGTGATTTTGAAAGGCACACACCGGTCTATAGAAGGTCCCACAATTCACAGTGCATGTCAGAGCACAAACCCAACCATGAAGTCCAAGGAATTGTCTGTAGACCTCCAAGACCTGGGGAAGGGTACAGAAAAATGTCTGCAGCATTAAAGGTCCCAATGAGCATCATCTGTAAATGGAAGAAGTTTGGAACCACCAGGACTCTTCTTAGAGCGGGCCATCTGGCCAAACTAAGCAATCGGGGGAGAAGGGCCTTAGTCAGGGAGGGGACCAGGAACCCGATGGTCACTCTGACAGAGCTCCAGCATTTCTCTGTGGAGAGAGGAGAACCTTCCAGAAGAACAACCATCTCTGCAGCACTCCACCAATTAGGCCTGTATAGTAGAATGGCCAGACGGAAGCCACTCCTCAGTAAAACACACATGACAGCCACCCTGGTAGGGTGACCACATGTCCTGGATTGCCCAGGACAGTGCCTCATTTTGCAGGTCTGTTCCGGGCACATTCATTGCAGGACAATACAGTGTCCTGGAAAAAAACTGACACAACCACTCCCCGGGCCAATCTGATGCCCCCAAAAAAGGCCGCCACATCACTCACTGACATTACTTGTCCTGGTCGGGAATGCCTGGAGGAGCACAATCTCTGCCCCCTGCTAGAGATTGGGGAAATCATAAATCCCGCCTCTTGTGTCCAATCACTGTGCTGTGATTCGTTACAGCACAAGCTGATTTTTGGGAAGGGAGGGTGTCCCTGAATGGTAGTTTGGAAATGGGGTCCCCCTATGATCAAGTGATTGGAGACCACTTACCAACATTGCTGTCTCTTTGCTATCTGCACTTTTGGATGGACCTGGAGGCAGGAGGGGTGCCCTATCCGACCTCACAGCTAGCCTTAGCCAGAACATAGGAAGATGGGCTAACATGCTACATGTCATGGAGTGAGACTTCCCTTTTAAATAGGCCTTAATGAAGAAAGTGTATTATTACTTTGTGCTCATTAGCAAAGTGCAAAGGTAGCTTGGGAAGATAAATCATAATTTCAATAATACAATCATCTCAACTGATATAAAAAATGAAATTAATGTAATCATTAATAATAAGGTTCAGAATAAACATTGATAAGAAACAAAGTGATCGTTTTATCTGGACTTCTTTTTCTCCTGTCCTCGGTGTGTTGTAGAGGTGACGTGTACCCGGACTGTTCTGCTGCAACCCGGCCTTTTTCCTTCAACATTTTACCCTTATAACCCCCACTATCCAATTTAGATTGTTTAGTTCTGGGCTAATAGTAATGGGTATAACTATGTATTTTAGCTTTTTTTGGGTAGTCAGGGGTTGAGTTTCCTTCACCAACGTTTCCAGCTCCTTCAACTGATTTCGGCCATGTAACAGTACCCCAAATGGAAAAGGGGTTAAAGCGGAGTTCCACCCTTAAAATCACTTTTTTTCTTTACATCCAGCATACTGGCGTCAGCGCCAGTATGCTGTTTTTTTTTTTTTTAATGCACGTACTTACTTTATATCAAATCATTGAATTCCAGGCGCACCGCGGAATGTCGCCGCTATAAGGCGTCACGTCTTCCGGAAACAGCCGACTAGCATTCGGCTCTTCTCGGCGCCTGCGCACAGACCCAGGAGCTGACTGCGCAGGCGCCGTATATAGCCGCGTCACGCCCTCCAAAAACCCGAACTAGGACCGGCTATTTTCGGCGCCTGCGCATTAAGCTCCTGGGTCTGTGCGCAGGCGCCGAGAAAAGCCGAATGCTAATCGGCTGTTTCCGGAAGGCGTGACGCCTTATAGCGGCGACATTCCGCGGTGCGCCTGGAATTCAATGATTTGATATAAAGTAAGTACGTGCATTAAAAAAAAAAAAAAAAACAGCATACTGGTGCTGACGCCAGTATGCTGGATGTAATGAAAAAAAGTGATTTTAAGGGTGGAACTCCGCTTTAAGGCCGTTTAGGATATTCCCTTTCCAAACACAAGGCAGCTACCAAGACTCCACAGTCAGGCGAACAAGACCTATTAGAATAATACGAAACACAGCACTGTATGAAGTTCAAAACAGGGAATGGCCTTAATGAGAAATACAGGCTCTTATATACAATTTAGGATACCACAGGATACCACAGGAGATATGGCCCGGATCCGCCCACAACATCACACAATGGTTACCTAGCCCCCCCCCCCCCCCAATACACATCATCCTCAATACAACTCTTAGCAGACACCCTGACTCCAGGAGCCGACCTAATTTTCATGAGCTAATTAACTACAGCTGATGACGCAGACACCTGACCTTTAGGCTTCCCATTCTGGTTGTCTTACAATACACATTATCATCAATACACCTTCACACAATTGCAGGGTCAATTAGCCCAATCCACAAAGAGAAGATATTTAGAAGTTAGTCTAGATTCAATTTACATTACACAGGCAGCCAGGTAGCTGGAGGTGATGACATTAACATCTCTTAATTAACCTGTTGAGTTAAAAAACAAAAAACAGTAATTAGTTCTTTAAAGATATCCTGGAAAATATTGTGGATAATTATTACTGCCCCATCTCAGGTAGTCCAAGATATCATTTTTCAGTCATTCTATGCCCCTAGTGGACATAGGATGATTTTAGACATAAGAGTCATCGGGTAAGCTGAAACAAGTTAAAACAAAAGAATGATCAGCGCTTCAAAGGGATGATGCAAAATACCTGCACCTCAACACAAAATTACATAAACGTGAATAAATGCATATAAGCAAAAAATGATGCAGAGTGGCTACCAAAGTAGCAAAGTTCTTTGGTAGCCACCCTGCATAATTTTTTGCTTATATGAATTTATTCACGTTTATGTAATTTTGTGTTGAGGTGCAGGTATTTTGCATCATCCTTTTGAAGCGCTGATCATTCTTTTGTTTTATTTTATTCATTTTAGTGTATTTGTGGACACTTTGGGCCAGATTCTCGTAGATGCGCGCCTAATTATGCAGGCGTTGCGCATCTCAGATGCACTACGCCGACGTAACACGGAGTGGCAAGTACCGTATTCCCTAAGTAAATGCGCTCCAAGATGCTCCTGCGTCGCGTAAAATCATCGGCATAATCCGGCGCAACAACAAAGTAGGAGGGAAGTGGGCGTGTTGCATTGTAATGAAGCCTGACCCCATGCAAATGTAGGCCGGGACGAACGGAGCATGCGCCGTGACGTGGATGACCCGCGCCATGACGTGGTTGACCCGCGCCGTGACGTGGATGCCTTCTGCGCATGCATAAAGCCTCCCTACGATTCGCCGGCGCAGGGTATATAATGCACCCACACATGCGCCCGTGCAGCGCAAACGTCTCCCATTTTTTTGATAGTGACGGCCAAAGTTTGTGCTGGACAAGATGACAACTGCTGTTAAGGAGAGGAGGAAGAAAAATTTCTCCCCAGAGGAGAGGGCCATTGTCGTGAGGGCAATGGAGAAATATGACTCGCGGTTCCATGGTGCTGACAGTGCCGGGACCAGCAAGTCCCGAAGGGATCAGATCTTAATGAAGGTCGCGTGCCAGGTCAATGCCCTCTCTCATGAGGTCCGGACACCGCAGGACATTCAAAAGAAAATGAATGACCTGCGGCGTCTCGTGAAGGGCAAGCTGGCTACCATAGCTCGGCATGCCAGGGGCACTGGAGGGGGCCCACCCTGCAACGTCCGCCTGACTGAGGAGGAGAAGGTGGTTGCCCGCTGCCTGCAGACGGAGCAGGTTGAGGGAGTTGGGGGCTATGAGTCACAAAAGCCAGCCCTGAGGACAGGTAAGTGTGTTTTATATTCTATCTGTTGTGTACATGTATGGGGGTGGAAGGGAACATGTGCCAAGTGTGTGGGTCCACCAACATGGGCATCTTTTGTGTCATCCACAGATGTGCAGGAGGGAGCGGGGCCATCTGTTGATGCCAGGGCCCGTCAGGATCCATCCCCCGAAGATCCAGTCCCTATGGCTGCCCCCCTGGAACAGGACTTGGAAGGAAGTGGGCACACCTCAACGGAGGAGGTGGTTGAGGAGGGTGTCGTAGTCCAGGACCAGGACCTCTATGTTGTTGTGGAGGAGGATGATGGGTTGCCCGAACCAGCCCAGGCTATCCCTCCATCTTTAGCAAACACCTCAGTGTCCCCCCCCCCAACCTCTCCAGTCCCTCTGTTTCCCCCCCCCCCTCATCTCCGGCCCCTCAACATCCTCCCCTTATGCCCGGTCCCCTGCCACTCCCCGGAAGGCAACGTGCAAGACCAGGGGTGTATCCAAGGTCCTGCCGGAACAGCTGGCCAGACAGCAGGACCAGCAAAATCGGCACCTGTCAGAGGTCGTGGAGGAGATGAGGCGCCTGGCCGACAGCCTGGCATCCTCGGGACACATTACAGATGCCATCCAAGATCTTGCTGTCAACAGCGCAGCAACGCTGACCAGCCTGGGGGAGCTGCAGGCGAATACCTCCGACCTTGTAGGGGAGGTTCATGCCCTGCGCCTTGCTGTCGAGGAGCAGACTGCTGTGCAGAACCGCATAGCGGTTGCCCTGGAGGGCATGCAGGCAGCCAGGGAGGGATGTGGGGATGCTCCTCCTCCACCTGCTACCCCCCCCACCTGTGGCTGCCCCCAGGCAAGTGAGGGGCAGGAGCCGTGGCACCAGGCAGAGCCCCCGCCAGGCCCATACATTTTTTGATTTCTTATTATTTTGCTCTGGATAAGAGCTATTTTCTTTTTATATTATGCTCTGGATAAGAGCTTTTTTCTTTTTATATTATGCTCTGGATAAGAGCTTTTTTCTTTTTATATTATGCTCTGGATAAGAGCTTTTTTCTTTTTATATTATGCTCTGGATAAGAGCTTTTTTCTTTTTATATTATGCTCTGGATAAGAGCTTTTTTCTTTTTTTTTGGATACTGCACACGGTGCAGTGTGAATGGTGTGTGAATGTGAGGGGGTGGCACTCCTGCCAGTAAGGGGTGTCACCCTCGGCCGTTGGGGAGAAGTTATCCCCGCGGCTGTGTGAATGGTGTATGAATGGACAGCAACATCATTGGGGCCTTGACGTGGCGTTGCTGCTCCCAAGACCGACATGCTGGACTTGGGCTAATCCAATGTGATGTGGATGTGTGTGCTAGGGACCACAGTGGTGTACACGCGTGCATTGTCTGTGTGCCATGCTGTATGTGTGTGTTTAACGGTCAAAGATTCGTAACACAAGGCAACTCCTGACTGCTCTTCCATCAGATGACGGGGTCTCCTCTGGCGGGGGGGGGGGGCTGTGTGGTTGGGGGGTCAGGTCATCACGTAGGACAATCTGCAGGCCCTTTCTCATGGCAAAGTTGTGCAGAATGCAACATGCACCAATGATCTGACCCACAAAGTTGGGGGAATACAATAGGGCCCCCCCAGACTTATCCAGGCATCGGAAACGGGACTTCAGGAGGCCAAATGTGCGCTCCACCACTGCACGAGTTTTGATATGTGCTTCATTGTATCTTCTCTCTCCTCTGGTTTGGGGGTTCCGGAAAGGAGTCATGAGATGGGGTCCCAGTACATATGCAGAGTCACCTGGAAGGGAAAAGACAGGAGGATGTTAGTCATGCATGTGCCCCTCGTGATGTTTGCATCATGGGGGGGGACAGTCATGCCTGCCACCCATGTCACTCACCAACCAGCCAGCTGTCCCCATACATGTCCTGCTCAAAATCTTCTGGGATGTTGCTTTGACGGTAGATGTAGCTGTCATGGCTGGACCCGGGGTCTTTGGCACGGACGTGCCATATGAGGTATTTGGCATCGGCTATCACCTGTACGTTGATGGAATGCCAGTGCCTACGATTGCGGTAAATGTGCTCTGTGGCACTGGGGGGCTGGAGTGCCACATGTGTGCAATCAATAGCCCCGATGGTGCGTGGGAATCCGTCAATTCTGTAGAAATCTGTCATTGCCTTCTGCCGCAGGTGCTCAGTGGTGGGTCTGATGAACTGGTTGGACATGCGTCTGAGGATTGCAGGGACAACCTGGTGCAGACATCGGCTTATGCTGGTTTGTGACATCCCAGCCACCACTCCACTTGTACGCTGGAATGATCCACTGGCCAGGAAATGGAGTGTTGCCAGGACCTTCACCAGTGGCTGCAGTGCATGTGAGCGGTATGTCTGGCTGGTGATGTCATCCTGCAGGGCTGTGGTTATTTCCAGGATGGCAGCAGGGCTGAATCTGAAGATGCGATACACCTCCTCATCACCCATGCCAAAGAGCCTCATGCGCACTCGGTAGATCCTTTCACGTGCCCCCCTCCTCCTACTCCTCCTTCTATGCTCCTCTTCCTCTGCATACATTAGTAGTGATAAGACCATGGCTGCCCCTGGCATGTTGGCATACGAATGTGTTGTCCAGTAAGTGTGATTGCTCAGCTCGTCCGTTATGGTGCTGCTGTAGTTGCTCTCCAGCTGACTTGCACACGTTCTTGAGCAAAGTTACCCGTGCTTTTATGAGGGGTATGTTTACTCAAGGCTTTCGAGTTACGCGCACCACGAGTAGCCAACGCCGAACGCGCGTAGTTTCGGGAATCCACGCATCTCCCTCATTTGCATATTTGCATGCTAATTCAATGGGAACTGAATATTTTCGATGCGTAACTATGCGCCTACGCCGCGCTAGCTTAAAGCATTTTCGCCGCCCAGACGAAATTTTTTTTCTTGCGTATGTGGTTCTGTGTTTACCGCGCATCGATACGCAGGCGCACATTTACTATTACGTCACGCAAATCCATTTACGCAGGCGTAGCGCCGCTGAGAATCTGGCCCCATAGATCTAGCTGCCTCTATTTATTTATTTGATGCCATCCGAGCACTTTTATTTGTTACTCACAGTAGCGCATTAGATCATTTACCCTTTCATTTCAAAGCTGAAACGAGTGTATCTCATACTTTTCAAGAGCTTCTGGGTTCCACAGGCCATTATAATCAGTCTCCTTGTTTTTGAAGTGTTAATGGAATTACATTCAATACAGGACAGCAAAATCCAATTAGGACATTCGTGTGAAAGGCAGATGGTTCAACAGAAGCTGGCCAAATGAAGGGGTATGACCAAAAAAAAGACCCACCGATCGGCACCTAATCACCGCTCCCAGCCAATGGCTTAGAGCTCTGACCAGTATAAACTCTTCATAAATTCCTCTATTTGAAACCCCCCCCCCCTCTTCATAGCTCTCACCCCTTCATAACCCCAACCCACCCAGATTCTTCAATCAAAGCCCTTACCTCTTTACCCCCCACTCTTCACAAATCCCCCTTCATAGCTCTCACCCTTTTACACCCCCACCCACTCTTCATAGCTCTTACCTCTTCAGCCCCCTCCCCACACTCTCCACAAATCCAACCCCCACCCCTCCTAATAGCTCTTACCCCATTCTCACCCCCCCCACTCTTCATAGCTCTTACCTCTTCACCCCCCCCCCACTCTCCACAAATCCAACCCCCATCCCTCTTCATACCTTTCACTCCTTCACACCCCCACACACCAGCTCTCAAATTTTCCACTCGCCTACTTGCATTTTGTGAGTGGAAAACAAGGGCTGGCGAGGAGCTGGGCTGCCTGTGAGTGAGGGGGGGGCGAGCACCGCTGGTGGGCGGGGTTGATCCGGAGTAGCTCTGGTAGAGTTTTGAAGAGGTGGCGGTGGAGCTGGTTGCCACGCAGGGCCGTACTTACCATTGGGCTTGACTGGGCTCAAGCCCATGGGCCCCGCCCAATAAGGGGCCCCTGCCTGCAGAGGCAGCTCTCTAATTAGGCAAAGGGTGGTGGGATGAGCCGCGAGCAGGCTGGCATTCGGTCAGATTAGCGTGACAGAAAGAACATCACCGCCGACACACATTAAAAGTCCCCCCCCCCCCTGTTACACCCTCATCAGCGGCAGCAGGCTCCACCACCGCTGTCCTAGTTGGCATCTATATAGATCAGACCAAATCAGTGACAGTCCCTCGAAATCAGGGACAGTTGAGAGCGATGTATCCTAGATTTAAGAAGGTAAATGTCTTACGGTCCATTGGGCTGCAACACTCCTCAACCCATGAAAAAAAATCAGTACTGCATGATTGCTATAAATGGGCCCATGAGAATTGTATTATCTTTTTTTTTAACTGGTGCCCAAAGGTGAAGAAAATGTATGTATTGATTTAATTTGTTTACTTGGTAGTGGCAGCGTATCTTTCACAGTGATGGATTGCCAAATAGGAGGTTGATAAAAAAAAAATTTCTCAAGGCACATTTAATTGCATTTTTATTTATTTAAGTAAAGTTATTCTTTTGTTCTTCATATTCTTATCTAGTAACCTTTAGACTTTATTTTTTAATGCTTGTATGAAAATACAGATGCTTGCTGACACCACCTGGCAATCCTGCTGTATAGGCTCCAGAATGCAAGTGTTTAAATTGATCTGAACTAAAAAAGTGAAGGTTTGCTATCTAAAGGAGATACACCTGAAAAAAATTTTTTTTGCTTTGTACACTGGTGCCAATTATTTGGTGGAGGGGAGATTATGGTGTGGGGGGTTGTTTTTCAGGGGGTTGGGTCCAGTGAAGGGAACTCTTAAGGTGTCAGCATACCAAAACAGCTTTGTGGGAACAGTTTGGGGATGGCCCCACTGACAGCACCCCCACCCCTCCCCCGGTGGCCCGTGGCCAGGGCTGTCTTAATGAGAGGGCACACCTGGGCACTGTCCAGGGGGCCCAGCTTAATGGGGGGCCCCTGCACTTTCCCCAAAGCAGCTGGTCCTTAAGCCCATGCTGCCCTGAAATTGGGGGCCCCATGATGGCACTGAGAGTGATAGATGCAAAAGGGAGGCCTCCTACCTACTTGATGTCTGTTTACTTGCACTGTCATCATTGTAGGGGCGCCAGAGCATTACTTTGCCCAGGGGTCCATGATGCTATTAAGACAGCCCTGCTCCTACCTACTAAATCTCTGTCTACCTGCACTGTCATCATTGTAGGGGCCCCAGAGCATTACTTTGCCCAGGGGTCCATGATGCTATTAAGACAGCCCTGCTCCTACCTACTAAATCTCTGTTTACCTGCACTGTCATCATTGTAGGGGCCCCAGAGCATTACTTTGCCCATGCTATTAAGATGGCCCTGACACCTGGAGGTGCTTTTCAGGTGTTTTAGCGCTAAAAATAACGCCTGTATAGTGCCTCTCAAGCCACCCAAGTGTGAAAGCCTGAGTGCTTTCACATTGGGGTGGTGCGCTTGCAGGACAGGGCAAAAAGCTCTGCAAGCAGCATCTTTGGGGCGGTGCAGGAGAAGTGTATACACCGCTCCTCCACCGCCCCCCTGCACATTGAATTGAATGGCCAACGCTGCCGAAGCGCCTGCAAAGTGCTTTGGCAGCAGAGCTTTTCTGGTGCTATTAACTCTTTCCGAATAGTGCCGCTATAACAGCTGTAAAGTGCTGCTAAAACTAGCAGGACTATATAGCAAACACCCGCACCGCCCCAGTGTGAAAGGGGTCTTAGAAAAATAACCTTCGGGTCATTGTGGTGGTTAAATTGTAAACTGATGTGCTACAACGGTCTGTGTGTCATCGATTTACTATGTCAAATAGATTTTTATATAAAATTAAACATATTTATGCAAAAAAAAAAAGTGTCTCATCGGTTGTTGTTTTTTTAAGTCTTGTACTTGTATCTATAATAAGAGAAATAGAGGGACTACTGGTGCTAATCTGCTGTTATACTAATCTCTGGATCTAAAATGGTTGTGAACCCTTAAGGCCTGTACACACGATCGTATTTTCCGACGGAAATTGTGTACGGCAGGGTTTTGACGGAAAATCCGACCGTTTGTACGCTCCATCGGACAATTGTTGTTGGGTTGTCCGACAACGAATGTCGGATAGCATGCTTTAAAATCTTCCGACAACAAATGTGTGTTGTCGGATTATACGATCGTGAAAAAAAATCCAAAGTACAAACACGCATGCTCAGAAGCAATGCTAACCATATCACACAACATTAGCAGTAGTTTCCCAAAGGGTGGCGCTAAAGAGCTAAAAAAACACGCAGTTTCGTGTTTATTGGCTGACAATTCTTTGCCGTTTCTATGCAAGACAAGTTCACGGCCAACGCCCTTCGGACAAAAGTTCTATGCTTTGTCCGTGGAAAATCCGATTGTGTGTACCAGGCTTTACATATATCCAGTGAAATGACTGGCCTCAGGTGATACACAGAGACAAAACAAATCCTCCTATATAAGTTGCACCTGTTTATGTGTAGCCCTGTTTCCTCTACATCCATTTAAATTCCATCATTTACACAGCATTTCTGAGCTTCAGGAGGCAGGGGCAGGGATTTGATGTCACACACTACACAGCACAAAGGACAGCTGAGTGTAATCTGAGACCTGAATGGAGGAAATACACACACACTTGCCTGCCCTATGTTGGGGGGGGGGGGGGTAGAGCCCTTTATCAGGATGGTTTGGTGTTTGCATAAACTGTCAGGAGTGATTCATACAGGTAGAGGAAGGAGAGAATAACCAGTATCCATGGCTCCCAACTGTCTTTGATTTTGAGGGACTGTACCTGATCTGTCCCTCTTTCCTCCTCATTTGTCCCTCATTTTGATCTGATCTATATAGATGTATATAAAATGCACTTTTTAGCTTTCAAAAAGTGTTTCCCAGCACTAAACCTTTCATCCAAATTCTAAATAGCTGCATTTGTAAATTTTAAAAGCCAATATAAAGGAATAATAGTGGTAAAAAAAAAAACATGTGGATTTAATTAACCTTTTATTGGGTTACTTCTCCTTTAAGGGGTGTGGCAAGGGCGTGTCCTGTGCCTACATACGTTTGGTAGTAGGTGTTCCTCATTCCCATCTCAAAATGTTGGGAGGTATGCAGTATTCAAAAATTACAGTAGATTCTATAGACTAAGGCAGATAAACTACACACTATACAAATATATGCTTTATTCATTTCACAGGTTTACAACCACTGTCCTGGCCTCGCCCCCCGTACTCCCGGAGTCTATGGGGGGCTATCCAGGCAGTTGACCTTTTCCTGCGCACACAATAATAGACTGCAGGTTTGACACCTGTGCCCTAGGAGAAGCGCTGTCCCGGGGGGGTTACATTGCGGGAACGCTCCTGAGTCCAGGATTCAGCATCCGTAGACTAGGGTAGGGATGAGCTTCGAGTTTGAGTAGAACTCATGTTCGACTAGAACATTGCCTGTTCGCCGAACAGCGAACTATTTGGGGTGTTCGCGGCAAGTTCGTGTGAACTTTAGAACCCTGTTAAAGTCTATGGGACTCGAACGTTTGAAATCTAAAGTGCTAATTTTAAAGGCTAATATGCAAGTTATTGTCCTAAAAAGTGTTTGGGGACCCGGATCCTGCCCCAGGGGACATGTATCAATGCAAAAATAAAGTTTTAAAAAACTGCAGTTTTTTTGACAGCAGTGATTTTAATAATTCCTTTAAGTGAAACAATAAAAGTAAAATATTCCTTTATATTTCGTACCTGGGGGGTGTGTATAGTATGCCTGTAAAGTAGCGCTTGTTTCCCATGCTTAGAACTGTCCCTGCACAAAGTGTCATTTCTGAAGGAAAAAAAGTCATTTAAAATCACTCGCGGCTATAATGAAAGTCATTCATAAAAAAAAAAATGTGTGGGGTGTCCACGGCATTTTTTTTTTTTTAATTTGCGGTGGAGTTCCCCTTAAAATCCATATCAGACCTGAAGAGCCTGGAATGAATATTTGGGGGGAACCCCACATCATTTTTTTTTTATTTGACGCAGGGTTTCCCTTAATATACATACCATACCAGACCCGAAGGTGAGTGATTTTAAATTACTTTTTTCCTTCAGAAATTACATTTTGTGCAGGGACAGTTCCAAGCACAGGAAACAAGCGCTACTTTACAGGCATACTATACACCCCCCTAGGTATGAAATGTAAAGAAATATTTTTTAATTTTATTGTTTCACTTAAGCATTATTAAAATCACTGCTCCTGAAAAAACGGCCATTTTTTAAAACTTTTTTTGCATTGATACATGTCCCCTGGGGCAGGACCCGGGTCCCCAAACACTCCCCTGGGGCAGGACCCGGGTCCCCAAACACTTTTTAGGACAATAACTTGCATATTAGCCTTTAAAATTAGTAATTTCGATTTCAAACGTTCGAGTCCCATAGACTTTAACAGGGTTCTAAAATTCACACAAACTTTTGGTCTGTTCGCAGGTTCTGGTGCGAACCGAACGGGGGGGGGGGGGGGGGCGGTTATTCAGCTCATCCCTAGACTAGAGTGACAACGTGTCCCAGATTGCCCAGGACAGTCCCGCATTTTGCAGGTCTGTCCCGAGCACATTCATTCCAGGACAATACAGTGTCCCGGAATGAAACTGACACAGCCACCCCCCGGGCCAATCTGATGCCCCCAAAGAAGGCCACCACATCACTGCTTACTCATTGACAGTACTTGCCCTGGCCGGGAATGCCCGGAGGAGCACAATCCCCGCCCCCTGCTTATGATTGGAGAAACCATAATTCCTGCCTCTTGTGTCCAATCACTGTGCTGATTTTTAGGAATGGGGGTGTCCCTGAATGATAGTTTGGAAATGTGGTCACCCTACCGTAGACACGAATCCCGTACTCGGCCCCGCCGCTGGCACCTGCATCATTGGATTTGATTGACAGCAGCAGCCAATGGCTGCACTGCTATCAACCTATCCAATCAAGAGTCGGGGGCCCCCAGGTAGAGAGAGACAGCGTGTCTCCACCAAGGGAAACATGGGGTTTAGGTAAGTAAAATGGGGGGGCTAGGGGGCCGGTCACTGCCATCCTATGCATTAAGGTGAAAAAACACGAGGGTTTACAACCCCTTTAAGACGTCAGGTTGGTAAGCTATTTGTGCATCCAGACCCCGTGGCCTTAAAAAAATGTAATTAAAAATCGTAATATTTATTCAAAGCAGACCACAGCCAATGTCATGAAACAGGTTGTGGTTGTTCCCTGCTGTGTGTCTCTGTGTGCCGAATAAATAAATATGTTCTCATAAGGGCACAATGTCTTCTGCCATAAATAGCCTGGTGAGTTGGCTCCTTATACCCAATACCAACAGGTGTGTGCGGGAAAAGATTTTCTTGGGGTTGTGTACAGAAGGTAACCAAGTGTTGGCTTCTCATTGCCAACAGAAAGAGAGGGACAAAGCAAAAAGAAAAAAAAATCTAGACCAGGGCAAGTCCAAGGAGGACAACAATTGAGTTAATCTTACAATGTATATTAACCACTTAATCACCAAGGACGTCCCCGGCTTTGTGCGGTGATATCTGAATGTTGGGTGCAGCTACAGGCATCATTCAGACATCGCCGTCTTCAGCCAGCGATCCTGTGCATGATAAGAATGATCAAAGCGGCAGTTCCGCTGCTTGATAATTCTTATAGGTAGCGGGAGGGGACGTCCCCCCTTCCTGCCACCATGCGGTGCTTCTCCGAGCTCTCCCATGCCATCAGGGGCCCGGAGTAGTGTTGCTCACGAATATTCGCATTGCGAATATTCGCTACGAATATTGCATATTCGAGTATTCGCGAATAACACGAATATCGCGGCGAATATTCGCTATTTCGAATATTCGAATTTTTTCAATTTTTTTTTAGAACAGATCACATCCTAGAGATCCCCATCGACGTCTAAAAGCATTGCTGGTATGATTAGAGACCTTGGGCCGAGTAGCTGCAGCGCTCATTTTATATTGCCGAAAAATCGCAATGCGATTATTCGGCAATAGCGATATCGCGCGATTATTTTATATTGTAATATATCACGAATATTCTGAGCCAATCAGAGTGCTCCATTCCGCATTTCTCGAAATTTCGCAATTATTTTGTATTGTAATATATCACAAATATTCTGAGCCAATCAGAGTGCTCCATTCCGCATTTCTCGAATATTCGCAATTATTTTATATTGTAATATATCACGAATATTCTGAGCCAATCAGAGTGCTCCATTCCGCATTTCTCGAAATTTCGCAATTATTTTGTATTGTAATATATCACAAATATTCTGAGCCAATCAGAGTGCTCCATTCCGCATTTCTCGAATATTCGCAATTATTTTATATTGTAATATATCACAAATATTCTGAGCCAATCAGAGTGCTCCATTCCGCATTTCTCGAATATTCGCAATTATTTTATATTGTAATATATCACGAATATTCTGAGCCAATCAGAGTGCTCCTTCCACATTTCTCGAATATTCGCAATTATTGTGTATTGTAATATATCACGAATATTCTGAGCCAATCAGAGTGCTCCTTCTGCATTTGCCGAATATTCGCAATTATTGTGTATTGTAATATATCACGAATATTCTGAGCCAATCAGAGTGCTCCTTCCGCATTTCTCGAATATTCGCAATTATTTTATATTGTAATATATCACGAATATTCTGAGCCAATCAGAGTGCTCCTTTCCGCATTTCTCGAAATTTCGCATTCGCAATTCGCGATTCGCATTCGCATTCGCAATAGCGAAAATTCGCAATAGCGAAAATTCGCAATAGCGAAAATTCGCAATATTTTCATTTCCAAAAAATATCACGAATATTCGTATTTAGCGAATATATCTCGAATATTCGACTATATATTCGAGATATATCGCGAAATCGAATATGGCATATTCTGCTCAACACTAGCCCGGAGAGTGAATCGGCCGACGCTGCTGGAAAGCATAGAGATGACTGGTGACCAAATGGTCACCAGTCATCTCTATGACCGTCGGAGGCCCGGGCACGACGCTATGACGTCACGCCCGGTACCCGGAAGTAAACACCAATTTCATGCTTGTAAGCCTGGAAGGAGAGATGTGGGATCTCATCTCCATAAAGAGGACCTGTCACAGTGATTCCTATTACAAGGGATGTTTACATTCCTTGTAATAGGAATAAAAGTGATCAAAATTTTTTTTTTTTTTTAAAAGTGTAAAAATAAAAAAATGAAGTAAAAAAAATATTATTATTATTTTTTTTTAAAAGCCTCTGTCCCGGTAGCTTGCGTGCAGAAGCGAACACGCATGCAAGTCCCGCCCACATATGTAAACACCGTTCAAACCCCACATGTGAGGTATCGTCGTGTGCATTAGAGCAACAATTCGAGCACTAGACCTCCTCTGTAACTCAAAAATAGTAACCTGTAAAAAAATTAAAGCGTCGCCTATGGAGATTTTTAAGTATCAAAGTTTGGCGCCATTCCAATTTTAAAGCCTGACATGTTAGGTATCTATTTACTCGGTGTAACATCGTCTTTCACATTGTACAAAAAAATTGGGCTAACTTTACTGTTTTGTTATTTTTTAATTCATAAAACAGTTTTTTCCCTAAAAAAAAGTCGTTTGAAAAATGATTGCGCAAATACTGTGCGAGAAAAAAAGTTGCAATGACCGCCATTTAATTCTTCTAAAAAAAAATATATAATGTTTGGGGGTTCTGATTAATTTTCTAGCAAAAAAATTTTGATTTTTACATGAAGGAGAAAAGTGCCATAATTTGTGACAATTCTGTCATTCTTAGTTGACATTTTTTCTAGTTTAGGAGCAAAAAGTGTATCAAAAATGTGGTGTGACTTGATAAAAACCAAGATTGTGCCAACTGAAAAGTCTTTAGCCACTTAAGGCTGCATTCTTAGGACGCCAATGCAGCCCTAAGACGCTAGAGGGGAAATTTAACATTCCCTCTATGGAGATGGTTCACATCTCCACGCCGAACGGCGAAACGCCGTACGCCTGAAGCTCAAAACAAGTCCCGGACCCTTTTTTCAGACGGCTTTCGGCGTTTGGCATAGGAGATGTGGACCTGGGGATTAAATGGGGGTTAAATCGCGGCGTATAATAAATAATAAAATGGCATTGCAATACTTTTTGTCACATCGTATTTGCGCAGCAGTCTTACAAGCACACTTTTTTTTGAAAAAAACAACACTTTTTTTAATTAAAAAATAAGACAACAGTAAAGTTTTATATTGTGAAAGATAATGTTACGACGAGTAAATTGATACCCAACATGTCACGCTTCAAAATTGCTCGTGGAATGGTCGTCAAACTTTTACCCTTAAAAATCTCCATAGGCGACGTTAAAAAAAATCTACAGGTTGCATGTTTGGAGTTACAGAGGAGGTCTAGGGCTAGAATTATTGCTCTCGCTCTGATGATCGCGGCGATACCTCACACGTGTGGTTTTAACACAATTTTCATATGCAGGCGCTGCTCACGTATGCGTTAGCTTCATGCGCGTGAGCTCGTCGGGAAGGGACGTTTTTTATTAATTTACATTTTCATTTTTTTATTTTTACACTTTTTTTTATCACTTTTATTCCTATTACAAGGAATGTGAACATCCCTTGTAATAGAAAACGGCATGACAGGTCCTCTTAAATATGAGATCTGGGGTCAAAAAGACCTCAGATCTCATATTTGGACTTAAATGCAATAAAAAACAATAAAAAAAATTGTCATTTGAAAAAATGACAACATAAAAATTTCCCTTTTAAGACGTATGGGCGGAAATGACGATTAGATGTCGCTTCTGTCCTGCAGTGATATGAAGATGGGTGGGGGCCATCTTCCCCTCAGCCGTCTCCATGCACAGCAAGGGAAAGGACTCGGGCAGCGCCTCTGCCGCTGCCCGACGGCTCCGGAGAGCGGTGGGAGGGAGGGGCCCCCTCTCCCCCTGCCGATAAATGTGATCTTGCGGCGTATCCACTGCAGAGACCACTTTTATCCTGTAGCGGACCGCCCACTGAGGAAGAGGATACCAGGGTTATGGTAGCTAGCTGCTACCATAACAACAGTATTCCTCTTCAAACAGATCACATATAATGACGGTGGGCGGTCCAAAAAGTGTTGAAAGCAACAAATCACTTGATACTGTGTTTCTACAAAAATAAGACCTAACGCTATTTTCCAGGAGTGGCCGCAATATAAGCCCTACCCAGAAAATAGGCGCTAGTTTATAATGCTTGTTAATCAACTCTATTACAGAGAGAACCAAGGTGAGTAAAAGTGTTTAGGCTGCATTCACACCTGAGTGTAGCGTTTTTCTGCGATTTTGCTGCGTTTTTTAACGGGTTTTACCGCGAAAATCGCGGCGTTTTTTACCGCGATTTTTACTGCGTTTTTTACCACGTTTTGTTGCGATTTTGGACAGGTCTAGGGTCCCCAATGTTAAAAACAGAAAACGCCCAAATCTGCCTAAAAAAAGTCCCAGAACTTGTTTGAGCTTCAGGCGTTTTTGAACTTCTGGCTTCAGGCGTTTTGTAGTGGAGATGTGAACCATCTCCATAGAGAATAATAGATTTTTTCCCCTCCAGCGTTTTGTAGCTTCAGGCTTCAAGCTACATAACGCCCAGGTGTGAATGGGGTCTCAGTGTGCTGTGTACTGGGGGATGGCATCCCCAGCATCCCTTTACACGTGCTATGGGCTGCCCCTGCTCTAGATGTTTTATGGCATGATAGATTGCATAGAATACACAGCCCCTGACCATTCCTGCCCCTAGTCCATCTACAGATGTGATGTATAATGAGATGTACCAAGAGCCCTTTCACACTGACAGTGCGGGGGCGGTAAAGTGCCGCTAGTTTTAGCAGTGCTTTGCCAACATTTAACTCCTACTAGCGGCCAAATAAAGAGTGCCGAAGCGCTTTACAGGCACTGCCCATTGATTTTAATGGGCAGGGGCGCTTTAGAAGCGTTGTATACACCGCTCCTAAAGCGCCTCAAAGAGGCTACTTGCAAGAATTTTTTGGACATCCTGACAGCGCAGCGCACCTCCCCAGTGTGAAAGCACTCGGGCTCTCACACTGGGATTGCAGTTAAAATACTCTGCTTCTCTTCCTGTATTTTTTTTATTGTTAAGAGATCATGTAAGGATCCCAGGTTAACGAAGACTTTGTGGGGGAGCATCTCTGTGGTTGAGCCATTGCCATAGAAACATTTGTAAAGGGGAGGGGTTAGTAAAATGACCACACCCATGTGGGGGCGCCAGAAATATTTCTGCACCCAGGCGCCTGTGACCCTGGGATCGACCCTGATGAGAACAGGGGTTAAATTATTTTTTTAAATGTAGGAAATTGTAACATTTGCAAACCATTCCAAGTTTTTGCACAGGTGTCCAAACATTTCAGAACATTCGTTGAGCAAACAGTAAAATGCCATTACATTGGATATATTCATTTTGCCAAAGAGGAACTGCTTGTACACCTTGTACATTGGCACACGATGAACCTCACATTAGTATAAATATCTCTCCTATAATCCCAAACCCTCACTCAACTCTGGTTTCAGGTACAAGACCTGTCAGACAACTCCAATATTGGCCTTCGAACCCCAACTGGAGCTTCCATAACCATGAATAAAATCATTTTGATCTTGAGCGCCATGGTAACTACAGGTAAAAAATACGTATGGCATAAATGTAATTATTTATTTTAATTTGTGTTACTCCATTGTACTAAACGTCTGTACTCTAATTGTAAATTAGAAGCTACAGAGTGTGTAAATCCTAACAACGGACTGGTCTTATTTACGCCAATTACGTCTGTTAAATATATAATTGAAAGCATTTTGCTAAAACTATTTATAAAATGCAATAGAATACACATATACAGTTACATACCGTGTTTCCCCGAAAATAAGCCCGGGTCTTATATTAATTTTGGCAACAAAAGACACGGTAGGGCTTATTTTCGGGGTAGGTCTTACCATGTAATGTGCCGTCTTCTCTCCCCCTCTATCTCCTTACCAGCGTGAACTGAGTTAAAATGCTTGTAAAATCCTATAATCCACTCCATTACAGTATTATATAATGTACAATGTGTGTGTTTCTGTAATATAATTGTGCCAAATACCTTCATTATAGAGCCGCTCTGCGCTTCTGTGACCCCCCGACGCTCTCTTCCCTGCAATTATATTACAGAAACACACACATTGTACATTAAATAATACTGTTAGGCCGCGTACACACAATGAGACATGTCCGCTCAAACATGTCCGACAGACCGTTTGCAGCGGACATGTCTCACTGGATTTTTGTTCGATGGCGTGTGAACACCATCGGACGAAAATCCCCTTGGGGCTGAGGACGCGGTGACGTGGCGGTGACGTTGACGCCGCCACGTCACCAATCCAGGAAGTAAAATACTTCCACGCATGCGTCGAATCCATTCGACGGAAGATTTTTGTCCGCTGGTATGTCGGACGGACGGGTTTCCAGCAGACAAGTTTTAAAGCATGCTTTAAAACTTGTCTGCTGGAAAAACCTGTCTGCTAGCCCGTACAGACGATCGGATATGTCCGCTGAAACGGTCCGTCGGACCAGTTTCAGCAGATATATTCGATCGTGTGTACGCGCCTAATAGAGTGGATTATAGGATTTTACAAGCATTTAAAAAACTAGGGCTTATTTTTAGGTAGGGCTTATATTGCAGCCCTCCTGGAAAATAACAGTAGTTTTTTTCTTATCTTGTCTTTACTTTTTTTACCCTGTATTATTTTTTTTTTACTCTACATTATTATCTCTTTAGCATATTCCAATTGGTATGTAATACATAATAGGATCGTTTTTAATAGGATATCATGTCCATTTATATATTTTTCTACATTTACATTCATTTCTGACCATATGAATGTTTTATTTTACAGACATTTCTTTCATTCCGAATTCGTTTTTTAATGAATTTCGACAAATTAGTTCATTTGGAAATATCCCAATGAATGAAAACCCGTTTAACTAACTTTTCATAATATTCATAAATTTGAATATTCGACAATTCGTAAATTATAAAAAAAATTATGAATTTGTAAATTAAAAAGAAATTGGTAATTCGGAAATTAAAAAAAAATCTGAAATTCTAAAAAATTCTAAAAAAATCGGAACTTAAAAAATTTGAAAAAAGGAATATAACACAAAGGTTTACAATATTAACTGAACTATACAGCACCAAATATATTATAAAGTAATGTGTAAAAATGCAAAAATTCTGAAATGCAAAAATTAAAAAAAAAAACAGAATTTTCGGAAATCCTATAAAAATCAGAAATTCCCAAAAATTCTGAAATTTGGGAAATTCAAAAACCTGAAAAACTGAAAATTCGAAAATCTGAAATAATAACTACTGTATTTATTGGCGTACAACACCAACTGTGCCTGCGTGTTATACGCAGGGGGCTGTTGAATTTTTTTTCCGGAAACTTCCCTCTCGAAATTAGGGTGCGTGCTATACGCCGAAAAATACGGTAACTAATAATAACTTAAAAATGACTAACTATTAAATTATAGGTATTGAAATTTCCTTTTAAAATTTTGCTGTTCGTGAATGTAACAAATACAAATTTATCTGAAGGTATAAATTAACCGAAATAACGAATGCCATATCTAAACGAATGCCTCGCAGCAGTGATTTCCAGTACAATCCTTTTGCGCTGGAAACACAATATCGGTGGCAGGTACTGTACCTATAATTTAATAGTTAGTAATATTTGAGTTATTATTAGTTATTATTTCCGATTTTTTTCAAATCTCCGAATTGCGATCATAACAAATAACCCAAAAAACGAAAAAAAAAAAAAAAAAACGAATACATTTTTCGGCCGTGCACATGTCTATTATTTTACCTTAAAGTGGAAGTAAACCCTTCTATCATTTTCAGCCAAGGAAGCTGCCATCTTGGCCTATGTTTAATCTTCAACTGCCGTGGTGCTGCACATGTGATCAGTTATGACACCAGCCATTGGATGGTTTGACAGTTTGGTTGAGAGCACAACCAATGTGACAGTTGGCAATCCCGGCAAGCCGGAAATTTAACTGCTTTTTGAAACTGTTAAATCGATGGGTTTACTTCCGCTTTAACATTTTTTATTTAATACATGTAACTATGCCACTGATCATGTCTCAGCTGTACTCCATACCATACTCTGATTTATCTGATATCATAAGCCTTTGGTTATTTTTTTTTATATTAATATATTTTATATATATATATATATATATATATATATATATATATATATATATATATATATATATATATATATATATTTATGGCTTACTGATTTCAGGGACCCTCTACATTTTACCAATGAAGAGCGGCACCCATGACACGGTTTTTACAAAGCAGCCAGAGGGACAAAGGGAGGGAGGTCGTAGTTAGGTGAGGAGAATCAGCAGTTAGGTGAACTGATAACTTTTAATGGGAAAATCACAGAATTTTCACTTTAATTCCATCATGTTGCCTTTTTGTATTTGTAGGGCATCTAAAAACCATGTGCAAAAGGTGTTGGAGTCTCGACTCAATTGAATGCGGCACAGAAAAGGAGACTGAATGTGATGGACCCAAGTGCATGATGGTGTCAGAATACTTCAATATCAGTAAGTATGGGTTGTGATCTTGTGTTGCATCAATTACCAGATTACCATCATTTATATCAGTGGCACATCTCTTACTGGGAAGGAGGTAAGCTTGTTAGCATGGGGGGAACTGTATGCTGATATACACTATGTTACCAAAAGTATTGGGACGCCTGCCTTTACACACACATGAACTTTAAAGAGGAAGTAAACCCTGATTTTTTTTTTTTTGGAAGCACATGATTCGAGCCTGATCCTCTGATTGACTTCAAAAAGGTCGAACTCACCCAATATTCGCTATGGCCTTCTGGCTTCTCCTCCCAGGCCAATCAGAACAGGAGGACCTTAAGACGGGATTGGCTGGAAGGAGAAGCCAGGGAAGCCATGGCCGTATATAGGGTGAGTGCGGACCTGGCGGGGAGTTTGTTTGCTACCCCCCAAAAAAAAAAAAAATTGAGCACGAGCACCGGCTGGGAGGGTTGCTGTTATAAAGAAGGCAGCATCTTTTCTGTTTTTTTTTTTTTGTTTTTTTGTCAAAGATTAATTGAACAAGCTGATATTAGAAGGTAATTGGCCACAATGTACAGCTGCACTGGATTGTGCATTCTCCAGTTTTCATAAATCAATCCCATTGTGTTACTTAACAGGGCCACCATCAGGGGGGTACAGACAGTACCCCTGTATGGGGCCTGGAGGTCCACAGGGGCTCAGATGGCATCCCCCCTTTTATTAAATTTTTTTAATAATTTTTTTCATACATATAAGGGTGCTTGTTTTATTTATTAAAAGGCCTAGAGGTCAACCCCCCTTTTTTTATGACATTTTTATTTTACATTTTTGTTTAATACATTTTTTTTTACTAAAGAGCCCAGAGGTCACTAGGGATGGCAACCCCCCTTTTTTTTTCTAAACACCTTTTTTTTTTATATTTTTTTTTTTTGGCTTTTTTATTTGTATCAAAGGGCTCAAGGGTCCCCAGGGCCCGGGTGGAAACCCCCCTTTTTTTATATAATTTTTGTATATATATATATACATATATATATATATATATATATATATATATATACTATATGTCTTTTTTTTGTAAGGGGCCCAAAGGTCCCCAGGG
Organism: Rana kukunoris; assembly: GCA_029574335.1. NCBI lineage: Eukaryota > Metazoa > Chordata > Amphibia > Anura > Ranidae > Rana > Rana kukunoris. The sequence goes on from CM056058.1 coordinate 11,232,880, forward strand.
CAACCCCCCCCCCCCCCCAATTCGTGGCACCCCCCCGCTTTTCAATTCATGCCCCCACTTCTCAATTTTCTCAATTAGCGCTGGTATCCCCTGCTTCTCAATTTGAGGTGGCAGCACCCCCCCCCCTCCTGACGGCGGCCCTGTTACAAAACCTAACCCTAACACTCAACTGTTACAATTTAACCGGCCCCTAATGTATAACCTAACATTTAGCCCCATAAACTCTAACCTTGACCTTCACTCTAACCACTAAGCTGGAAAGTGTTTCTCCATCAGTGACTACAGCCGCTGATCAGTGTATTTTGCCAATATCCCGACAGGGGGGCATTCCTTCAGGGTAATCCCATCCTTAGATCCTTAGACTGACCTAACCCTTAAAGGGTCACTAAAGGATTTTTTATTTTTTTTAGCTAAATAGCTTCCTTTACCTTAATGCAGTGCTGTTTTCATGTTCTCATTGTTCATTTTTGCTTTGAAGTTGCTGTAATCCTGCTCTGTTCTCCACACTTCCTGCTTGTCTGGCTCCTTATGAAAAAACTCATGGCAGCTTTTCACGGTGGTCTAAGCTGTGTGACTAAAACTCCTCAGAACCAATCAGATTAATTTTAAAAACAAAACACTGCCCTGGATTTGTTTGTTTTTGTTCTGTGTGTCTTCTGTACTTCACAGAAACATGGAACCAGTTTAAAAACTAAAGTGAAACTAGAGGCACATTATATGATTGATTTTTATCTATTTTTAATCATTTTTAAAAGGAATCAGTTAACTTTTATGTCTCGATACCCTGTAAACAGTCATTTCAGCAAAAAAAATGTTTTCCTTTAGTGACCCTTTAACTATATCCCAAAATAAGATTTAGCACTTGCATACTTACCTTATCCTATCCAGTGCCAGTTTTTTTTTTCCGTCCCCCCAATCATTTCTTGAAAGACAAATGTTCACTTTCATGCTTTGTTATATTTTTTTTTTAGGCAACGTGATTTATAATACCGTGAAAAAAACTTGTGGAACGGACATGATGTGTGATAATTGCTACTCCCTATCAACAAACCATGGCCTCAAGCTCCGAATCAGTGGTGAATGTAGGGAAGGAGACAATAGTAATGCCAATATGAAGTATAAGGGTGAGTTTATTTATTATTTTATATATGTAGGTATATACAGTGTATATATATATATATATATATATATATATATATATATATATATATATATATATATATATATATATATATATATATATATAGTTTAGTTGTCTTCCTCCTATTTTTTTAAGTAAATAAGAAGTGCAGTAATTCAGCAAGCGACTGTAAGGTTTAACCACTACAGTCCCGAGCCTCTTTCTGAGATTGATTTGGTGTTTACAAGTTAAAAACAGTTTGTTTGTATTTGGTAGAAAATTACTTTGGTAGAAAATTAGAACCCCCAAACATTATTTATATTTTTATATATGTGTGTATATATATATATATATATATATATATATATATATATATATATATATATATATATATATATATATGTGTATTTATTTATTTATTTATTTATATATATATATATATATATATATATATATATTCTCTAACACCCTAAAGAATAAAATGGCGGCTGTTGCAATACTTTCTGACACGCCGTATTTGCGCAGCGGTCTTACAAGCGCACTTTTTTTTTTGAAAAAATATACTTTTTTTTAATGAAAAAATAAGACAATTGTAAAGTTAGCCCGCTTTTTTTTATATTGGGCAGGATAGTGTTAATTGATACCCAACATGTCACTCTTCAAAATTGCGCCCGACAAACTTTTACCCTTTAAAATCTCCATAGGCGACTTTAAACAATTCTACAGGTTGCATGTTTTGAGATACAGAGGAGGTCTAGGGCTAGAATTATTGCTCTCGCTCTGACGATAATGGTGATACCTCACATGTGTGGTTTGAACATCACTTTCATATGCGGGCGCTGTTCACATATGCGTTTGCTTCTGCACATAAGCTTGGGCGGACGGGGCGCGTTTAAACATTTTTTTCTTTCTTATTTTAACTTTTATTTTATTTTTACGTTTATTCCTATTACAAGGAATGTAAACATCCCTTGTAATAGAAAAAAGAATGACAGGTCCTCTTAAATATGAGATCTGGGGTCAAAAAGACCGAATGAAATTGTCCACTTGAACTAAGGGGCCAAGCCCAACCCCTGAAAAACAAACCCCCACGCCATAATCCCCCCTCCACCAAATGATTTGGACCAGTGCACAAAGCAAGGGCCATAAAGACATGGATGAGTGAGTTTGTGGACAGCCTTCCCAGAAGAGTTGAAGCTGTTATAGCTGCAATGGGTGGGCCAACTCAATATTGAACCCTACGGACTAGGACGTGGATGCCATTAAAGTTCATACATGTGTAAAGGCATGCGTCCCAATACTTTTGGTATTTTTACGTTTAAGGTAAGTGTCCTGGCCATCCAAAGTAGTTTGTCCTATGTGATTTCTATTAAAATGTTCTTGGCTTTACCGACTTTGGAAAATTCCCAGGTATGTAGATAGATAGATAGATAGATAGATAGATAGATAGATAGATAGATAGATAGATAGATAGATAGATAGATAGATAGATAGATAGATAGATAGATAGATAGATAGATAGATAGATAGATAGATAGATAGATAGATAGATAGCAAATGTATTACTGTAATTTTTTTTTTTTTTTTTCAGAACTATGTCATGAAAAAATGCCACTAAACAGCTTGATGTGTCCAAGCTGCTATGTGAATACATCTACTGATGGCTGCATAAGCAATGGAATGGTATTGTGCCGTGGGAAAGAATTTGAGTGTTTGAAGTTTAGGTCAATTATTCAGCTGGCCGGTAAGTATCTATCGCAATTATGATTCTATTGTGATTACCACATATACAGTATTGCACAAAAGTGAGTACACCCCTCACAAAAAATCTTCTAGGCAGTTGCGGCCCATCCATAGGGGGAACAGGGGCGCCACCCCCCCAAAGCCAGTAAAAAAAAAAATGAAGAAAAAAACCTGGCCCTTTAAATGCACAGTGTTCGGGGCGGGCGCCAGGCACAGTGCACTATTGAAGCATCAAAAAACCTGCAAGACGCTTCATTTGCAGGGTTTTTTTGATGCTCTGTGGCGCTCTGAACTGCGCCTCTCCAGTCACTCTCCACTCTCATTGGGTCCTTCTGCTTCATATCTGCACCGTCAGAGGAAATGGGCGGTGCCTTCCCCGAGCAAACGTGTCACTTTTGGTTTCGGCTCTGTGAATGGCTCCAGGACAGGTAGGTAACATATTCAGTGTCCAGCCCATCCATATAAAGTAGCACCTTGTGCTGTATGTATTCTCAGCCTGTAATCTGACTGAAAGTGGAGGGTGGAGGGAGGGGGGAGGGCGCCGTGCTTCACCCGACAATCTGCAGCCATGTTTTTAGGCCCCTTTCACACGAATGGTGCTTTTATCTACCACAGCTAGAAGCACACAATGACACCCTTCACACACAGTGTTTAGCTGCGGTTTTGTTACCTGTAGTTTTGTGTGAATATAAAAAATAGAATTGAATGCCTCCAGGTGCGAATTGGCGCAGCTATCTGCACATAACCACAGGTAATCGCAGTGCACTGTGTCAGCTGCATTTGGTATGAATCTTAAAGGGGGAACTCCACGCCAAATTTTAAATAAAAAAAACAGTAAGGGGTTCCCCCTCCAAACGCATTCCAGGCCCTTAGGTCTGCTATGGATTTTAAGGGGAACCCCGTACGCCGAAAAAACAGTATGGGGGTCCCCCCAAAATCCATACCAGACCCTTATCTGAGGCAGCCCGGTTGGTCAGAAAAGGGGGTGGAGACGAGCGAGCACCCCCCCTCCTGAACCCCAAACCACCGTGTCTCCATGTTGATGGGGACAAGGGCCTCTTTCCGACAACCCTGAGTTTTTCCACTTTTTCCGCTTTTTTCCAAATTTTTTCAATAGCGTTTAAAGTGGGGTAAAACGAGGGCTCGGTGGGGGGGCGGTACTGTCAGATGTTTTTTCACCTTAATGCATAGGATGCGTTAAGGTGAAAAAACATTTACCTTTACAACCCCTTTAAAGGTACAAATCCTCCAAAGTAATATTTTGATTAGAAGCACAATGTAGTGGGTTGATCATTCACCCAATGAAGAGTGCATCAGTCAGATCTCCTTACTATAACTTCAAGATCTGCCCCTGCCCACCTTGACATAGTTCCAGCTTAGCAACAACCAAATCCTAAATAAACAATAAAAAATATTGCAACCTACCAATCCTTATGCCTCATACACACAATCGGTTTTCCCGGCGGTAAAAAGGAAAACCAAGGGGAAAACCGAGAACCTGCTCGGTAGCTTTTTCCCCCTCCACACGGCCGGTTTTCCTAGCAGGAAAACTGCCATAAGAGCTTTGGCCGGAAAACCCGGCCGTGTGTATGCTCCCCCACAGGCTTTCCTCATAGGTAAACTGGTGGGTTAAAAACCGCCGGGTAACGAGTAAACAAATTTTTATTTTTCCTGCTGGGGTTCCCGGCGGTTTTCCTGTCGGGAAAACTGCTATGAAGCATACACACAGACAGTTTTCCCGGCCAAAAGCTGTCATGGCCGACGGGAAAACTGGTCGTGTGTACGAGGCATCAGGCGCCGTACACACGGCAGAGAAGCTCGACGGGCAGAACACATCGTTCCGCCCGTCGAGGTTCTCTCCCGGCCGTCGAATTCGGCGACCCGCCCGTCGGGAATGGCAACCAGCCATTCTTCCAGGCGGGCCGTCGAGGAAATAGAGAGCGTGCTCTCTATTTCGGCTCGACGGGCTTCCCGACGGGAAGCTCGCCGAGACCGTACACACGGCCGAGGTCCTCGCTGGAATGTGCATTCCAGCGAGGTTCTCGCTGGTTTTCAGCGAGAACCTCGGCCGTGTGTACGGCGCCTCAGATGTGGCGGCTGCATTATTTTCCCTTTTTTCGGGCGTTTTCTCCAATTTTTTAGGGTGACAAGGTTCAAGTTTAGCAACATTATTCACTGTACCCTATTTAGAAGTATTATTTGGTAAAAAATAAAATCTTTTCTTGATTTGCAGATGGTAAGAAAATACCAATGTCAGCTCAAGGCTGCGTTACAGAAGGTTCTTGTAAAATAGGGGTTGGAATTGTACTCGGAGCAAGGCAATTGAATACAAAGGAGTTGGTGTGTACCCCTGCAATACCGGTTAATTCTGCTGGAAATATCAAGCCTGCGTCCTTGTTAGGACAGGTGCAGGTGTTGCTTTAGAAACAATGACAGCTGAAAATAGCATTGAGATGTATCAAACAGTAGAGGCACTAAATGCATGTTAATAAAATCTTTAACTTTAACAATTTGCATTTGTCATTATTACTTACACATACACAGTAATTCGTATATGCAATACACTGCACAATGTCATTGCCCTAATGAAGTGTTATGAAGAATTATTTCCTGCAGTAGTCTTTCTCAACCTTTTTGCCCTGGAGGAACCCTTGAAATCAGTTTAGGTCTCAAGGAATATTTGTGAGGGGACACACTGGACATCTCTGTTGCCATTGTGCTATATGCTGGGTGTTCAGTGCAACCCTGTGCCTTTAACCACCTCAATACTAGGCACTTACACACCCTTCCTTCCCAGACCAATTTTCAGCTTTCAGTGCTCTCGCACTTTGAGAGATAATTACTCAGTCGTGCTACACTGTACCCAAATGAAATGTTTTATCATTTTGTTCACACAAATAGAGCTTTCTTTTGGTGGTATTTATTCACAACTTCATTTTTTATTTTTTGCGATATAAGCGAAAAAATTGCGAATATTTTGAAAAAAAAAACACTAAATTTTCTAATTTCTGTTTTAAAAGAAATCCAAAAAAATCAAATTTAGACAAAAATTTAGGCCAAAATGTATTCTTCATTTCCTGAATACCTATCACATTTTGAAGGCCCTGGAGAACCAGGACAATGGAATTACCCACAAAATGACCCAATTTTTGGAAGAAAACAACCCAATGTATATTCTATGAGGCATAATAAGTCTTTTGAACGTGTAATTTCTTTCCAAAAGTTTTGGGAATATGTGGAAAAGAAATGAAAACCTATTTTTTTTTTCACAAAGTTGTCAATTTAAAAGATCTTTCTCACACATAGTATGTACATTGCAAAAAAAACACAAAATACATTCTGCTACTTGTCCTGAGTATAGCGATACCCCATGTGTGAGACATTTCCACAGCCTGGCCACATACAGAGGCCAAACATCCAAGTAGCACCTTCAGGTGTTCTAAAGGCATAAATTACACATTTCATTTCCTCCTGAGTACCTATCACATTTTTGAAGGCCCTGGAGAACCAGGACAATGGAATTACCCATAAAATGACCCCATTTTGGAAATAAAACAACCCAATGTATATTATATGAGGCATAATAAGTCTGTTGAACATGTAATTATTTTCCAAAAGTTTTGTAAAAATTTGAAAAAAAATTAAAACTATTTTTTTCCACAAAGTTTCAATTAAGAAGATCTTTCTAACAAATAGTATGTACATGGCAAAAAAACACCCCAAAATACATTCTGCTACTCATCCTGAGTATGGCAATACCCCATGTGTGAGACATTTCCACAGCCTGGCCACATACAGAGGCCAAACATCCAAGTAGCACCTTCAGGCGTTCTAAAGGCATAAATTACACATTTCATTTCCTAAGTACCTATCACAATTTTGAAGGCCCTGGAGAACCAGAACAATGGAATTACCCACAAAATGACCAAATTCTGAAAATAAAACAACCCAATGTATATTCTATGAGGCATAATAAGTGTTTTGAACATGTAATTTCTTTCCAAAAGTTTTGGGAAAATGTGGAAAAAAATTAAAACCTATTTTTTTTCACAAAGTTGTCAATTTAGAAGATCTTTCTAACACATAGTATGTACATGGCAAAAAAAAAAACACAAAATACATTCTGCTACTTGTCATGAGTATGACGATACCCCATTGTGAGAATTTTCCACAGCCTGGCCACATGCAGAGGCCCAACATGCAAGTAGCACCTTTAGGCGTTCTAAAAGCATAAATTACACATTTCATTTCCTAAGTACCTATCACATTTTTGAAGGCCCTGGAGAACCAGAACAATGGAATTACCCACAAAATGACCCAATTTTTGGAAGAAAACAACCCAATGTATATTCTATGAGGCATAATAAGTCTTTTGAATATGTTATTTCTTTCCAAACGTTTTTGGAAAATGTGGAAAATAAACCAAAACCTATTTTTTTTTCACAAAGTTGTCAATTTAGAAGATCTTTCTAACACATAGTATGTACATGACAAAAAAAACACCCCAAAATACATTCTGCTACTCGTCCTGAGTATGACGATACCCCATGTGTGAGACTTTTCCACAGCCTGGCCACATACAGAGGCCAAACATCCAAGTAGCACCTTCAGGCGTTCTAAAGGCATAAATTACACATATCATTTCCTGAGTACCTACAGTGTATCACATTTTTGAAGGCCCTGGAGAACCAGGACAATGGAATTACCCACAAATCTACCCCATTTAGGAAAGAAAACAACCCAGTGTATATTCTATGAGGCATAATAAGTCTTTTAAACATGCAATTTCTTTCCAAAAGGTTTGGGAAAATGTGGAAAAAAAATGAAAACTTATATTTTTTCACAAATTGGTCAATTTAGAAGATCTTTCTAACACATAGTATGTACATGGCAAAAATAACACCCCAAAATACATTCTGCTACTCGTCCTGAGTATGGCGATACCCTAAGTGTGAGACTTTTCCACAGCCTGGCCACATACAGAGGCCCAACATGCAAGTAGCACCTTTAGGCTTCTAACACATAGCATGTACACACCTAGAATTACACCCCAAAATACATTTAAAAAAAGCCTCACCTATGGTTTTAGCAGGCAGGAATACTGTTCCAGAAAAATCAAAGCATTGGTCCAGACAAAGGAAATGTCCAGGAATTGTTCAGGCAACAGACAGAGATATGGAAACGTATGAACATGGTCCATGGTTTAGCAGGCAGTTCAGGTGGCAGGCAGATGAATGGCCAGTTCAGGTGGCAGACAGAGGCATGGCAAGTTCAGGTGGCAGGCAGAGGCATGGCCAGTTCAGATAGCAGCACTATAACATGGTCTTGGTCATGTAAGACCTAAGGACAGGGGTAGAGGTTTCTTCCCACCCAAATCTCTACAAAGCCTCCGAGTCTCCAGACCCTAATCCGAGAAAACCAAAACCCGGGGAGAGACATTTTCTCCCCTCGGAAAATCTTTTCTACAGCCCCTCAAATATGTTAGACCCCTGTGCTGTACTCAAATGATCAGTTTAGGAAGAAAGCAAAAAGCATGGTCATTTAACAGGTCGAGGTCAATTCACGTTGAGGGCAGAAACATGGATGTCAGAGGCATAGTCGAAAACAGTCCGGGTCATTCACAGAAATGGCAGATGGTGAAAAATAAAAAAATAAATCATCTTCACTTTACTAATAGTGTAGTGAAATATGCTCCGATAGCACTTTCCAATACAGGCATTGGAGGCAGAGGGAGATTGTGGCACCACAGAGGAGGGTGAAGGCAGGGGGTGTTGGTGGCAGAGGGGGATAGAGGCAGGGGGTGATGTGACTAAATAATTTTCACCTATTATATCGAAAATACCAAAATATGTTTTTTTACCTTAATATCTACCTTAAATCACATTGCTATTAGCGTACTTGTTTGTAGCCTAAATACTGAAATTTGCACCTAAAAATGTAATTTAGTAACTTTTGTGAAATGCCAGTAAAAATGTGACTGCACCTGTAAATTTCGATTGTCATGCCAGTAAATTTCAATCTGGTAGGTTGGCAACACTGCTGGCTGGGAAGGACATTGGGGACAGTAGTATCGGGTGTCACGACGAATTCCTCTACTCGAATACACACGTTATTGTTTGGGGGGTTTTCAACCTGTTTGGGTAAGAGGGAGGATTTTCGGGAAAGTGCCTTTAGTGGAGTATGGCTACTGCATTGGAGCAAATTAAGTGAGGGGCTTGGTCATTGGGATAAAGAAGGGCTGTGATCACTTCTTGGAACTTTAGGTTAGGGGACTTTGAGTGCACTTAGATAAAATGATATAAGAATTGAACAGGGCTAGTTGCATCAAATAAATGGCAACTTTTTTGTACCAAAACAGTGATTTCCTGCTGGCCAAGTGGGGCTGCATCATCTGGTCGTTCATATCCACCCCCCCATGTAAAGATTATAGTCATGCACACATTTTGGCGTCTGGACGGGACCTTTCTTCTCTAGGTGTCATCATGCATTGTGGAAAGGATGTAGACATCTTTTTTTATCTCTCTACTTCAGTGCTAGTACCTCTTCAGTTTGCATACTGGCCATTTCCCCCTGTTTCAATTTCTTGGCAACCAATCCCTGTGGGAAGCCTTTGCGATTGGTCCGTGCTGTCACACAGGCCACAGTTTTCTTTTGGTACAGATGGCGGAAAAGTGGGAGACTTGTGTAGAAATTGTCTACATATAGATGGTAACCTTTCCCAAGTAATGGTTCGATCAGCTGCCAGACAATTTTGCCACTTGTTCCCATGTAGGTAGGGCATACAGGGGGGTTTAGCTGTCTGTCTTTTCCCTCATAAATTATAAAATCATATGTGTAACCCGTGGCCCTGTCACATGCCTTATAAAATTTTACCCCACGTCTGGCTCTTTTACTGGGGAGGTTTTGCTTTATTCCAAGTCTTCTGGTGAAGTGAACTAGTGATTCATCTACACATATGTTTACATCAGGGGTAAACATCTGCTTGAAACTGTTGCAAAAAAAAAATGATATGGGGCCGAATTTTGAATAGTTTATCATAATTGGGATGATTACGAGGGAGGCATTGGGCATTGTTGTTGAACTGTAAAAACCTCATAATTATGTCGTAATGGGTTCCGGCCATAACAAATGAATAGATTGGAATGTGGTGGATAGGGCGGGTAGACCAGTAGGCATGGAGTTCATTTTTTTTGTCAGCCCCATGTTGAAAGTTAGGTCAAGGAAAATTTTAAATTCTTCCAGGGTGAGGGGTTTCCAAACAAAAGGACGGGCATATAAACAATTTGGGTTGTTGGCTATGTGTTGGCTGGCGTATAAATTACACTGCTTCACAATGTACGTTAGGATATCCTCAGTAAAAAATAAGTCAAAATAATAAATTGGGGTTGCATTTTCTGACTGTATCTGAGGGCCTGGTTGGGCTGTAAAAGGGGGAATTACAGGTTCTACAGACGTATCAGGCAGCCATGTTCGATACAGTAGAAGATCTGGGAGGCTAGTATGGGCCCTGCCTCGCTGTTGATGGGATGCCCCGTTGCTAGCATCTGGCCTATCCTCTCGGAAAGCATCAGAACTGCTGGTGGATGCCTGCCTATCCTGGCGTGCTGCGCTGCTGGTGGATACCTGCTTATCCTGTCGTGCTGCGCTGCTGGTGGATGCATGCATATCATCATGGAGGAGCTTCAGAGCGAGGCCTGGAGCGTGGTGGATCAGAGCAGTTGAGGGGCAGTGATGTCACTGGCATGTGACGCGTTTCCGAGCGAGCGTACTGCGTTTGTCGCGGCAGTCGCGCTCCTTTGTCAGGGCTCATAAAGGCGACGTACTGGTACGTGACTGTGCACAGCCATGCCATTCTGCTGATGTATATAGGCGTAATGAGGTCCTTAAGTGGTTAAATAACATGTTAAGAAGTCACCCTGGTAAGCTATTTGTGCATTCAGACCCTGTGGTCTTAAAAAAACACCTTGGTATTTATTCAAAGCAGACCACAGCCAATGTCATGGAACAGATTGTGGTTGTTCCCTGCTGTGTGTCTCTGTGTGCCGAATAAATAAATATGTTCTCATAAGGGCACAATGTCTTCTGGCATAAATAGCCTGGTGAGTTGGCTCCTTATACCTAATACCAACAGGTGCGTGCGGGAAAAGATTTTCTTGGGGTTGTGTACAGAAGGTAACCAAGTGTTGGCTTCTCACTGCCAACAGAAAGAGAGGGACAAAGAAAAAAGAAAAAAAAAGTCAAGACCAGGGCAACAATTTAGTTGATCTTACAGTGTATATAAAAACTGTTGGTGGGAGAGAACATTATTCTTTTGCTAATTTTTGGGATCAAAAGCTAACTAGAAATTATCAAAATTGGTAGAATTTTTCTTAATATAGCTTTTAGTTTGGCCGCCATGATTTGTGACAATTCTGAAAGCTTTAATTACATCTCTCTGCCATTCTTTTTTTTCTCAGAAACAAGTTTATTGAAGAACAGGTTTTATATACCTTCCAGTTCCACCAAATCACAGTTTACATACATCATAGCTTGTCTCCTTCCCCCAAGACGCGTTAATTTCAACAAACTTTTTACTGATGTCATCCATTTACCCACATAGCCGGCTATGCCCGCTCCCTTCCATCGGTGAAATCTCGCATTATTCCTTTTACGATTAACTCAATACAGTAGCCTATCAAGTATGAGGTCCACCGGGGATATGCCCGGGGAGCTCAGACAAGGTGACCACTTTGTTTCAAATTTACTAGGGCTCCCCCGTGTGTTGAAATATAAACGTTTCACGCCATACCGTGTCTCCCACCTTGTTAATCCATTCCCTGAGCAGAGGGGGATCGGCCGCCTTCCATCGCCTAAGGATTAGTAGACGTGCCTGAAATAGGACTCTTGCAATGGGGGGTTAAAATTTGTCCTCTAGGGGGAGGTCGTCTAGGATGCTCAAGATACACGGTTTGGTGTCAGTCGGGATAGTCACTGAAAAGGCTGTATTGATGGTAGTTAGGACTAGGGATGAGCTTCAAGTTCGAGTAGAACTCATGTTGGACTCGAACATTGCCTGTTCGCCGAACAGCGAACTATTTGGGGTGTGCGTGGCAAGTTTGTGTGAACTTTAGAACCCTGTTAAAGTCTATGGGACTCGAACGTTTGAAATCTAAAGTGCTAATTTTAAAGGCTAATATGCAAGTTATTGTAATAAAAAGTGTTTGGGGACCTGGATCCTGCCCCAGGGGACATGTATCAATGCAAAAAAAGTTTTAAAAACTGCAGTTTTTTTTGGCAGCAGTGATTTTAATAAATCCTTTAAGTGAAACAATAAAAGTGAAATATTCCTTTAAATCTCGTACCTAGGGGGGTGTATAGTATGCCTGTAAAGTAGCGCTTGTTTCCCGTGCTTAGAACTGTCCCTGGAGAAGGAAAAAAAGTCATTTAAAATCACTCGCGGCTATAATGAATTGTCGGCTCCCGGCAATACAGAGAAAAGTCATTCATAAAAAAAAAAATGTGTGGGGGTCCACGGCATTTTTAAAAAAAAAAATGGGTTGGAATTCCCCTTAAAATCCATACCAGACCTGAAGGGTCTGGAATGGATAGTTGGGGGGAACCCCACATCATTTTTTTTAATTTGAAGCAGGGTTCCCCTTAATATCCATACCAGACCTGAACACATTCTTTTTTTATGAATGACTTTACTCTGTATTGCTGGTATCCGACAATTCATTATAGCCACAAGTGATTTTAAATTACTTTTTTCCTTCAGAAATTACATTTTGTGCAGGGACAGTTATAAGCACAGGAAACAAGCGCTACTTTACAGACATACTATACACCCCCCTAGGTACGAAATTTAAAGGAATATTTCAATTTTATTGTTTCATTTTAAGCATTATTAAAATCACTGCTCCTAAAAAAACGTCCGTTTTTTAAAACTTTTTTTGCATTGATACATGTCCCCTGAGGCAGGACCCAGGTCCCCAAACACTCCCCTGGGGCAGGACCCGGGTCCCCAAACACTCCCCTGGGGCAGGACCCGGGTCCCCAAACACTCCCCTGGGGCAGGACCCAGGTCCCCAAACACTCCCCTGGGGCAGGACCCAGGTCCCCAAACACTCCCCTGGGGCAGGACCCGGGTCCCCAAACACTCCCCTGGGGCAGGACCCAGGTCCCCAAACACTCCCCTGGGGCAGGACCCAGGTCCCCAAACACTCCCCTGGGGCAGGACCCGGGTCCCCAAACACTCCCCTGGGGCAGGACCCGGGTCCCCAAACACTCCCCTGGGACAGGACCCGGGTCCCCAAACACTCCCCTGGGGCAGGACCTGGGTCCCCAAACACTCCCCTGGGGCAGGACCCGGGTCCCCAAACACTTTTTAGGACAATAACTTGCATATTACACTTTAAAATTAGTACTTTAGATTTCAAACGTTCGAGTCCCATAGACTTTAACAGGGTTCTAAAGTTCACACCAACTTTTGGTCTGTTCGCAGGTTCTGGTGCCAACCGAACCCAGTGGTTTTTGGCTCATCCCTAGTCAGGACCCCTGTCCAATAGAGATGAAGCTTGGGGCAGCGCCACAGCATATGAATTAAGTCTCCATGGTCTCTCGCCCACCTTGGACATTCCGAGTTTGGTCTCACCCCCTCTTCCTATTGTTCCCCCTCTAGGGCACCTAAGTTATTTTCCCAATTGGTCACTGTCCTTAAGGGAAATCCCATCAGGAATACCCCAAGTAACATTGAGTAGCAATTGCAAATAAAACCTTTATAACTGATCACATTCCTCCATATAGAAGGAGTCCCCGGAGTCTCTCTGCCATTCTTAGTTGAAATTTTTTCAAGTTTAGGAGCAAAAAGTGTATCAAAAATGTGGTGTGACTTGATAAAAACCAAGATTGTGCCAACTGAAATGATTGACATATTTTGAGGCAGAATACTGAGGTTGGAAGGTGATGGAAGACTTCCAAAATGTCCACAAATCCCTGTTTACCCAATGCTATTCATTATCAAAATGAGTTTTAATTGATTTATACAGTATATGATAGTTGTGTGTACAGTCCCACAAACTGTTAAGCTGCAATAATTCTATAGAATAATATCTGTTTCAAGCCCCTCCTTTATCTCAAAATAGTGGCAGAAAATAGAATGGCCACAGTGCTTAGTGTCATAATGAAATCAGTTACAGGTTCAGGCAAAAAATATTATATTATTGTCTGTGAAAATCATAGTGCTCTGTTCATACACTTGTGTTGACAGATAAAGAACAATTCTAGAATATGACTGGGTAAGCTAAGGAAAAAAATGGAGTAGTAAAGCAAAACCAGAAGACATTTATGAAGATATTGTGGCAAAAGTAAGTACCCCTCACATATTTGTAAATATATTATTCTATCTTTTCATGTGACAACACTGAAGAAATTACACTTTGCTACAATATAAAGTAGTGAGTGTACAGCTTGTATAACAGTGTAAATTTGCTGTCCCCTCAAAATAACTCAACATACAGCCATTAATGTCTAAACCTTTAGCAACAAAGGTGAGTACACCCCTAAGTGAAAATGTCCAAATTGGGCCCAGTTAGTGTTACAAGGTCTCAGGTGTGAATGGGGAGCAGCTGTGTTAAATGTGGTGTTATCGCTCTCACTCTCCCATACTGGTCACTGGAAGTTCAACATGGCACAACATGGCAAAGAACTCTCTGAGGATCTGAAAAAAATAATTGTTGCTTTACATAAAGATAATGTATGAACAAATTGGAAATTTGTAAATTCCAAAACCTGAAAAACCGAAAATTAGAAAATCTGAAATAATAACTAACTAATAGTATCTTAACTATTAAGAATGGAGAAAAAAACCAATCAGAGGAACGAGTAAAGGTCGGACTTTGAGGCAAAGCGGAAGTATATATAAAATTGATAATTTATTACAAAAATTAGAAAAATTACAGTAGAACAATGATATAATATTGAGAAATAAATACAATCAAATAGAACCGTCTGGATTAGTGAATCATGAGTGGTAAATAAATCCTTTGAAGTCGCCTTCAAATCTTAACTATTACTAACTATTAAAATATAGGCATTGGAATTTCCTTTCAAATTTGGCTGTTAGTGAATGTAAAGAATACGGATTTATACGAAGGTATAAATTATGCGAAATAACGAATGACAGATCTAAATGAATGCAAGGTAACAAAATAATATTAATAAATTACAATAATAATAATAATAATAATAATAAAATGTTTTATTATCATTATTATTTATTATTAATTTGTTCCGTTCCATTTGTTTAGATGCAGCATTCGTTATTTCGGATAATTTGTATATTTTTATTTTCATATGTATTAGTATTGTTTATTTGTATTTTTTGTACTATTTTTTATTGATTTCATTATAGTCAGGACTCTAGAAGCATAGCTGAAAAGGGGGAAAACCCCCTATGTTCATAGGCTGCCCACCCTTCCATAACGCAGGAGAAAGGTTGGGAAGCAGCAAATAGAAGAGAATGGGGGGGGGGGTTCAACAGCTTGGGGAAGAGGCAGGCAACGGCAAAAATGAAACATGGAATCCCTTTCCAAAATAAGATCTGTGCAGAAAAATTAAAAATGAAAATAAAAAAAAGACAGGCATGCCCTAAAAGAGAAGGAGACACCTCTCCTTCTCTTTTAGGGCATGCCTGTCTTTTTTTTATTTTAATTTTTCAATTTTTCTGCACAGATCTTATTTTGGAAAGGGATGCCATATAGATGAAGTAAGTGGTGAGTAGAGATGAGATGAACTGCCCTGCAAAGAAATTTGTAGACATGTGCAATTGGTTTAGTTCTGAATTAATTTTAACAAATTTTGACAAATTAGTTAATTCCGAAATTTCAAAATTTTTCTAATTCTGAATTTTCTAAACTTCAGATTTCCGAAATTTCTAATTTTCGAATTTTCGAATTTCCGTATTCCGAAATTTAGAATTTCAGAATTTCCGAAATTCCTGAATTTCCAAAAAAAAAGAGAATAAAATGAAAAGGAATTTTTTTTTTTTTTCGGCAGTGCACATGTCTAGAAATTTGGATGGCAAACCAGAAATTAATGGTCTGTCAAATTAAAGTCTGTCAAATTAAAAATGTAAATGTTCTAGTTTAATAGGCGAGGAGGTGATTTTTTTTTTAGCATGGGGGGCGTTAGACACCAGGGGAGAGGAAGTGTGTTACTTTTCTGATTATTAGGAGAAAATAAAAGGAAAAAATAATATTAAAACTCACACAGTCACCTCATTTAAATATTTTCAATATACAGTAAAACCTTGGTTTGATTGTGCTGCCCCAATGGGGCATAGAATTTATGTAGATTGTTTCCCTGAACCATTTTTCTGTGGACATTTGTATTGAGTTGACATGCTGCCATCTAGTGACCTTGTGTGGTAATGCACTTGTTTTTTCTATGTCTTTTCCCTGGTGCATGACACACTTCCTTTGTATGAAATGCTCCACCCCTTCTTGCTGTGATTGTATTTCCTGTTTCATGGATGCAACTAACAGGCCACATGTCTTCTGCATAGTAAGCTAATATCATCTTTTGACCTCATAAATGGTTGTGGAACAAATCATTTGTGTTTCCATTATTTCTTATGGGTAAATTTGCTTTGAATTACAAGCATTTTTCTGGAATTAATTATGCTCGCAATCCAAGGTTTTACTGTATTACTTTTAGATATGTTTTATGAGGCGTTTTGTGGCACACGTTCCTACTGTCAAACCAATGCCTTAAGCCTCGTACACACGATCAGTTTTCCGGACGGGAAAATTGTGAGGAGAGCTTTTGGCAGGGAATCCCGGCCGTGTGTAAGCTCCTCGCAGGTTTTCAGATGGTAAAACTGCACAAAAACCGCTGGTTCTCTTTTTTCCCCACCGGGAGGACGGCAGACTTTTGCCCAGTGCTTTCTGAGGGTTTTCCTATTGGAAAAACTGTGATGGAGCTTACACACGGCTGGGATTCCCAGCCAAAGCTCCATTGCAGTTTTCCTGACGGGAAAAACGGCCGCGTGTAGGGGAAAGATTGAACCGAGCAGGTTCTCGGCTTTCCCCTCAGGATTTCCGACAGGGAACTTTTCCAGTCGGAAATTCCGTACATGTGTATGAGGCATAAGACTTTTTTCCTGGGCTACCAATCAAACCCTTCAGGAATAGCAGAGGGGTGTGCATTTACAAATTTGCCCTGCTGCCCGGTTACATGGGCTTTACTATTTTCTCACTGTATGTTCGGTAGTTCGTTGGTGAGAACAGGGGTTAAATTCTTTCTTTAAAGTAACATTTACAAACCATTCCAAACATTTCAGAACATTTGTTGAGCAAACAGTAAAATGCCATTACAAAAATATGGAGTTTGCCAAAGAGGAACTGCTTGTACACCTTGTACCTTGGCACACAATGAACCTCAAATTAGTATAAATATCTCGCCCATAAACCCAAACCCTCACTCAACTCTGGTTTCAGGTACAAGACCTGTCAGACAACTCGAATATTGGCCTTCGAACCCCAACTGGAGCTTCCATAACCATGAATAAAATCTTCGTCCTTTTGATCTTGAGTGCCATGGTAACTACAGGTAAGAAATACTTATGGTATATTTTTTTTTAATTTGTGTTACTCCATTGTACTAAACGTTTGTACTCTAATTGTACATTGGAGTGTGTAAATCCTAACAATGAACTGGTCTTCTTTACTCCAATTATGTCTGTAAAAAAAAATTGAAAGCATTTTGTTAAAACTATTTATAAAATGCAATAGAATACATATATACAGTTAAATACCGTGTTTCCCCGAAAATAAGCCCAGTCTTATATTACCTTTGGCAACAAAAGATAAAGTAGGGCTTATTTTCAGGGTAGGTCTTACCATGTAATGTGCTGTCTTCTCTCCCCCTCTCCCTCCCTGCCTGACAGGAATCCCCATTGTGAACCAAGTTAAAATGCTTGTAAAATCCTATAATCCACTCTATTACAGTTTTATATAATGTACAATGTGTGTGTTTCTGTAATATAATTGTGCCAAATACCTTCGTTAGAGCGCCGCTCTGCACTTCTGTGACCCTCCGGAGCTCTCTTCCCCGCAATTATATTACAGAAACACACAGATTGTACATTATACACTATTGTAATAGAGTGGATTATAGGATTTTACATGCATTTTAAACTAGGGCTTATTTTCGGGGTAGGGCTTAGATTGCAGCCCTCCTGGAAAATAATGCTAGGTATTATTTTTGGGGAAACATGGTAGTAGGTGATGTTGAATAAAAACACAAGTCCATTAAGTCCAACCAATGTGTGATTATAGGTCAGTATTACATTGTATATCTCTGTATGTTGCGGTCATTCAGGTGCTTATCTAATAGTTTTTTGAAACTATCGATGCCCCCCACTGAGACCACCTCCTGTGGAAGGGAATTCCACATACTTGAAGCTCTTACAGTAAAGAACCCTTTACGTAGCTTAAGGTTAAACCTCTTTTCTTCTAATTTTAATGAGTGGCCACGTGTCTTGTTAAACTCCCTTCTGCGAAAAAGTTTTATCCCTATTGTGGAGTAACCACTACGGTATTTGCACATTTTAATCATTGAATAGCAGTTGATTCTGCCAGGAATACAGAGCTGATAATATTTTGCAAAGCCAGTTACTGAAAAATAAGTTTGTTGATAAGCAATATACTGTAACCCTGAACTTATAGAGAGGGTCCACCAAAAATGCCTTACTGGTCCATCCAGGGCTAACAATAAAGACACATGGCCCAAGATGGATGTTAAAAGAGAAGTATGGGTTTCACCAAAAAAAAAAAAAAAATCTATACCCACTTAGGTCGGTCCAATTCTGCATCTGTCCCTCTCCAGCTCTAAGACCTGAGCAATCAAACACTACTTTAGCAGGCTTTAGAATGAACTGCACTCCTACCCTGGTTCCCCCGAAAATAAGACCTAGCGTTATTTTCCAGGACAGCTGCATTATAAGCCCTACCCTGAAAATGCAAAAATTTGGAAATGCAAAAATTCTAAAGTAAAACAGAATTTCGTAAATTCGAAAAAAAAATCTGAACATTTTTAAATCCGAAATAGTAACTAATAATACAGTAACTTAAATATAACTAACTATTAAATTATAGATATTGGAATTTCCTTTCAAATTTGGCTGTTAGTGAACGTAACAAATAAGAATTTATCAGAAGTTATGAGTTATCCAAAATAACAAATGCCATATCTAAACAAATGAAACATAACCAATTAATAATAATAAATTACAATAATAATAATAATACAAATTTTTATTTATTAATATTATTATTATTTATTATTAACTTGTTCCGTCCCATTTGTTTAGATGTAGCATTCTTTATTTCGGATACGTCGCAACTTCTGATAAATTCGTATTTGTTCACTAACAGCCAAATTTGAAAGGAAATTCCAATACAGTACCTGCCGCCTATTCCTATGGATGCGCGGCTCTGTCGCTCCTGCCGCTCGCAGTGCACATGTCTATTATTTTACCTTAATATTTTTAATTTCATACATGTAACTATGCCACTGATCATGTCTCAGCTTTGCTCCATACCATACTCTGATTTATCTGATCTCATAAGCCTTTGGTTATTTTTTTTATTTTTTATTAATATATTTTAATATATAAATATTTTATGGCTTACTGATTTCAGGGACCCTCTTCATTTTACCAATGAAGAGCTGCACCCATGACACGGTTTTTACAAAGCAGCCAGAGGGACAAAGGGAGGGAGGTCATAGTTAGGTGAGGAGAATCAGCAGTAAGGTGAACTGATAACTTTTAATGGGAAAATCACAGAATTTTCACTTTAATTTCATCATGTTGCCTTTTTGTATTTGTAGGGCATCTCAAAACCATGTGCAAAAGGTGTTGGAGTCTTGACTCAATTGAATGCGGCACAGAAAAGGAGACTGAATGTGATGGGCCCAAGTGCATGATGGTGTCAGAAATTTTAAATATCAGTAAGTATGGGTATTACCAGATTACCATAATTTATATCAGTGGCACATCTCTTACTGGGAAGGAGGTTAGCTTGTTAGCATGGGGGAACTGCATGCTGATATACACTATGTTACCAAAAGTATTGGGGCGCCTGCCTTTACACACACATGAACTTTAAAGAGGAAGTAAACCCTGATGGGTTTTACTTCCTCTTTGTTTCCCTGCAAAGGTAAGGCTTAATGGGCTACTATGCATCGCATAGTAGCCCATTATGTGTCACTTACCTGAAACCGAAGCCTGCGATGTCTCCGATATCCTTGCCGGCTGGAAGCGTCCATCTTCCGTTCTGGGGTCGTAGACTCCAGCTCTGTGACTGGCTGGAGTCGCGTGACGTCACTCCTGTGGCTCCCACGAATGCGCGCGGGAGCCGCCAGTCACGGCATGACCTGTGCTGGAAACGGCACGCCATGACCCTTCTAAAGTGCGCCTGCGCCGAATACATCGGCACATATGCAGAAGAAATCCTCGTACGGGAAATTGCAAATATCTCCTAAACTGTGTTGGTTTAGGAGATATTTACAGCACCTACAGGTAAGCCTTAATCTAGGTTTACCTGTAGGTGAAAGTTTGTTGTAAGGGTTTACAACCACTTTAATGGCATCCCAGTCTTAAGCCCTGTACAAACGGCCGGGAATCTCGTCAGGAAAAAAACGTTGGTTTTCCTGACGAGATTCCTGGCAAGCTTTCTTGCTCGCCGAGTGTACACACACACCATTCAAAAGAACCGCCGTTCTTTTGAATGACAAGAACACGGTGACGTCATCGACAACAACGAGCATGCGTTCGTCACATTCGATGCCGTCGCCGTCATCTTGTTACACCCTACACTATTGCCTTGGAAGCTACCGTGCATGCGCGGAAGTCTCATCGAGCATGCGCGGGTTTCCATGGAGGCAGGTAAGTATACACACGCTTGGGTCTTCTCGGCAGGAAAACACTGCCGAGAATTCCGCTGAGAAAATAGAGAGCAGGTTCTCTATTTTCTCGTCAAGATTCCCGTCAGTTTTCTCAACGAAAAACTATACACACCAACGGTTTTCTCGGCAAAAAGCTCTGCCAGCAGTTTTCTTGCTGTTTCTTGCTGAGAAAACCATGCGTGTGTACGAGGCCTCAGTCTGTAGGGTTCAATATTGAGTTGGCCCACCCTTTGCAGCTATAACAGCTTCAACTCTTCCGGAAGGCTGTCCACAAGGTTTAGGAGTGTGTCTATGGGAATGTTTGACCATTCTTCCAGAAACACATTTGTGAGGTCAGACACTGCTGTTGGACGAGAAGGCCTGGCTCGTAGTCTCTGCTCTAATTCATCCCAAAGGACTGTTCTATCAGGTTGAGGTCAGGACTCTGTGCAATCAATGAAGTTCCTTCCCCCCTAAACCATGCACAACTGTACCAGATTTTGCACTCTTCATTTTTCGTAAATCAATCCCATTGTGTTGCTACAGCTAACCCTTACACTCAAATGTTACCTTTTAACCAGCCCCTAATGTGTAACCTACCATTTAGCCCTATAACACTAACCTTGACCTTTACCCTACAAAACAGATTACAGCGCACACATTCAAGAATGACATTTATCCTGCAAGGTTAGTTAAAAACACCTGAACATATTCAAAAAAATACAGGGGTTTGGTCACACTATATGGTCATATAGTGCTAAGCCCACCTACTGCAACAAAGTACCCAGAATTAGTGGGTCCTACCCTAGTTATAGAATGAAAGATCCTGCGTCTTAACCATGGGAGCCAAACTCTTCTATGTGGCAGAATTGAAGGGATTCCTCCTGGTGGTCACTAATAAGAGATAATTAAGAGGGGGAGGGGTGCTCTAGTCCTAAAAAAACTGGTCAGGGTCACTACACTAAACTCTAACCTTGACCTTCATCCTAACCACTAAGCTGAAAAAATTTCTCAATCTCGATTAAGTCCAGCAAGGTGTATGCCACCTCTTGGACTTATCTCTCTGATTTACAATTACAATTTTGCTGAGTGCCAAGAGCATAGCTTTTTCTATATTTCCTTCATCACTGGACCTTCTGGTTTCAGCTCTTCAACTGCATAGTCACCTGCAGCCACTGTGCCTGCCCCTTGTCTTGCCCAGTCACAGAGAACACTGTATTATATTAGTGTCATAAACCATGAATCAGACCGAGACAGAGGTACAGTTAAATCTCACTTTTTTAATAATAATAATAATAATTAAAAAAAGAAGATAAAAAGAGTAAGCGTAGTCAAAACATAACCAGAGTTCAGGAACTGGATCGGATACTCAGACAAGGTCAGGGAGCCAGAGAGGAACGTAGTAGAACAGCAAGCAGGATCAGGAGCCAGAAGGGATGTCAGCCAAGCAAAGTCTTCAAAAGGAACGCTGGAGAAAGTCTCTGTGATGTTGACCAAGGCGAAGGCAGAGATCATCTGAACTGGAAGGCTTAAGTAGGCAGGACTGACGAGCAGAATCATCAACAGCTAAGTCACTGTGGCAAAAATAGAAGCCGACAGCTGAATGGCCAGCTCTGAGAAGGAAGGGCTGAGCCCAGCCCCGACAATTAGCCCATTCACAAAATAAAAAAGCCTTCTGTGAATGAACAGCAGAGTGATGGGGTGACCCATAACTATATCCCAAAATAAGATTTAGCACTTGCATATTACCTTATCCAGTGGCAGGTTTTTTTTTTGTTTGTTTTTTTGTCGCCCACAGTCATTTCTTGAAAGACAAATGTTCACTTTCATGCTTTGTGATATTTTTTTTAGGCAATGTGATTTTTAATTCCGTGAAAAAAACTTGTGGAACGGACATCCTGTGTGATAATTGCTACTCCCTATCAACAAACCATGGCCTCAAGCTCCAAATCAGTGGTGAATGTAGGGAAGGAGACAATAGTAATGCTGATATGGAGTATAAGGGTGAGTTTATTTATGTCTGTCCGTGAAAAATAATCAAAAAAAATAATATGTGCGCTACCTGAAAACAAAAATAAATGTATCAAAGAATGAACCCTAAACGGGAGTGAAGCAGCTACACAGGAATATGACAAAATTCAGACAAATGTGGATGGTAATGTAGCGCTACGTGTGAGCCCAATGGCAATGACTGTATGCACCTAGTGAGGTGTGACAATATAATGTGACACAAAAGATGTAATGGCAAAAAGTGCACAACAACAAAATGTGAAATACAGTACGAATCAATAAAGTGAACAATATAAACAAAAATGTAATATGGGGCCAGATCCACAGACATGAGCGGATCTTTGTGCGGGCGTAGCGTATATTCTTTACGCTACGCTGCCGCAACGTAGAGAGGCAAGTGCCGTATTCACAAAGCACTTGCGTCCTAATTTACGGCGGCATAGTGTAAATGGGCTGGCGTAAACCTGCGTATTTTGAAGTAGGCAGGTCGTGGGTGTGTAGTATTATAATGAGGCTTGACCCCATGTAGATGCATGGCCGTACGAACGGCGCATGCGCTGTCCGTGGATGTAACTTAGTGCACATGCTCCGATTCATGTCCGATCAAATTCCTATGATACGTCGAAAAATGCCTCCGACGTGAATATAACTTACGCACAGCCCTATTTGCGTACGACTTACGCAAACGACGTAAAAAACGACGCTGTTCCGACATCCATACGTTAACATGACTTACCCCTGCTTCATGAAGGTAAAAGTTACGTCGGTCGTACGCCTTACGTAAACTGCGTATACTGATACGCTGGGTGCAACTACGTTTGTGGATCGGCGTATCTAGGTCATTTGCGGAAAATCGACGGAAGCGCCCCTAGCGGCCAGCGTATAATTGCACACAATTATACGCCGGCAGAAAAGAAAAGAAATCACCGCTCCAGGTGAGACCTGTAGACGATCAAGGATAATTAGATTACCAAGGTGCTGGCGATGCAAATGACTAAGCACTGATCGAGTGCGAAACGCGTCGGCTGTCCTGTTTTCTGTGATTGCTGTGACTGTACATGTTTTTGGATTTACAATAAAGACAACTTTTTTCGTTTGAAAATCCTTGGAGTGCGGCCGTCCTTCCCTCTTTTCTTCATCAATTATACACCGGCGTAGGCAAGTTACGTCGGCGGAGGAAGCCTATTTTTTAGACGTATCTGCCTTTGAGAATCGGCGTAAAGATACGTCAGCGCACATTTGAAAGTTTTGTGGATCTGGCCCATGGTGTCCATAACAAAATCTAGAAACGATGAAGATGTCATAAGATGGTAAGGAACTTCCCAACAAAAATCTTCAAATATGAGGTGGAATACATATGTGCTTATCGCAACCGTTGGACCCAAATGTCGTACGACAGTGGATCGATCGAGCTTGGGATGTCCCACGAAGATGTCACCAGAAGTCCAGAAGAAAATGGAGTCTGCCTCATTGTTGAATGGGAGAGATGAGCGGCATTTTTAACACGTGTCATGTGTTATGTCAAATAGTCTCTTTCTCCCAGGCGCTTCGTTCCCAATATACAGACTTAGGTTTTCTTCATTATTACGATGTTTATTCTTCAAGACAGGACAGCAAACAATCAATGCTTACATATTGGCAGCTGGTAAAACATGGCAGGATGATACTTCAGAAAGTTACAGAAGGACAAAATAGATGTGAATATGGTATGATCTGTCTCCTGGGAGAGGCCCCTTCCAGCAGGTTGGGGCTTCCTACCTCCATCTTCTCTGTAGGGTCGTGACCCCAGAGCTTCCTAGCTAGCTACGCACATCACATGTGTTCTTATACTGTTTTAAAAACCAAGCTAAGCATAGTTTATTTTAGAATAGCTCCAAGAAAGGTTGGTGATAAACGTAACACCCACTTGTGTATATTAAGCAACACATCTCCGCCCATTGTCTTGACGTGGAACTCCAAAAATACATGTAACCTACACAGCAACTGACCTTCGTGTGTCCTCAAAGCTACCATGTTTAAACCAATGATTCAGAAACGTTTATCACATAAAATCTAATAAATTTAAAATCTAACACTCATAGGCAGTCAAATGTCGTCATCCCAGGAAGGGGCAGGAAGACCAGATGTTCATCGGCCACCGACTACTCCAATACCGAAGATCTTAGTAAACCGTGGGTATGGCAATCATAAAGATCCTCCAAGCATCCAAACACTATCTGGTTCAGGTAAGTGAGAACCCTGGCATGGGTACTAGAAACCAACTGGAGATACATGTATTTGTGGAAGATACGTTTTTTTGAGTCCTCTCCAGTTGGTTTCCAGTACCCATGCCAGGGTTCTCACTTACCTGAACCAGATCGGGTTTGGATGTTTGGAGGATCTTTATTATTGCCATACCCACGGTTTACTAGGATCTTCAGTATTGGAGTAGTCGGTGGCCGATGAACATCTGGTCTTCCTGCCCCTTCCTGGGTTGACGACATCTGACTGCCTATGATGAGGCAGACTCCATTTTCTTCTGGACTTCCGGTGACATCTTTGTGGGACATCCAATGCTCGATCGATCCACTGTCGTACGACATTCGGGTCCAGCGGTTGCGCTAAGCACATATGTATTCCACCACATATTTGAAGATTTCTGTTGGGAAGCTCCTTACCATCTCATGACATCTTCATCGTTTCTATATTTTGTTATGGAAATTTTTGTTTATATTGTTCACTTTATTGATTCGTATTTCACATTTTGTTGTTGTGCAATTGTTGCCATTACATCTTTTGTGTCACATTGATTGATTGATTGATTTTTTATTTTCTTTACAGCGCTACATGCACCCAGGAGGGTGCGTCTAAGCATTACATTGTCACACCTCACTAGGTGCATACAGTCATTGCCATTGGGCTCACACGTAGCACTACATTACCATCCACATGGGAAAAATAATTTATAGTTTAGTTATCTTCCTACTATTTTTTGAAGTAAATAAGAAGTGCAGTAATTCAGCTAGCAACTGTGATGCTGCGTACACACGATCATTTTTCGGCTTGTAAAAAACAAAGTTTTTCAGCCTCTTGAAAAAACAAAGTTTTTTCCAACTTCATTATTAAAACGACGTTGAAAAAAAAATGCTGTAGCAAAGCGCGGTGACATACAACATGTACGATGGCACTATAAAGGGGAAGTTCCATTCAAACGGCGCCACCCCTGCTATATGAGGAGTACGTAATGTTAAGTATGGACGTCGGGACAGCGTAGAATTTTCCGTCGTTTGCGTAAAATGTTCGTGAATAGGGCTTTGCGTAAGTTACATTCACGTCGAAACCAATGAGTATTTGCGGTGTAATTTTAAGTGTGCGCACTGGGATACGTCCACGACCGGCGCATGCGCAGTTCGTTTGGCGCGTCATTTACGTGGGGTCACGGTTAATTTCAATACAACACGCCCCCCTACATGCCTAATTTGAATTACACGCACTTACGCCGGCACATTTACACTACGCCGCCGCAACTTACGGAGCAAGTGCTTTGTGAATACAGCACTTGCCTGTAAAAGTTGCGGAGGCGTAGCGTAAATAGGATACGCTACGGCCGCAAGATACGCGCTAAGTGTTTTCTTTTTCTTTTTCAGGATTTTCCCTTCTAGGTTGGGGATGCGCGCAATACCCCGATAAATACGGTAGATAGATAGATAGAGATAGATAGATAGATAGATAGATAGATAGATAGATAGATAGATAGATAGATAGATAGATAGATAGATAGATAGATAGATAGATAGATAGATAGCAAATGTATTAATTTATTTTTTATTTTTTCCAGAACAATGTCGTGAAAAAATGCCACTAAACAACTTCATGTGTCCAAGCTGCTATGTGAATACATCTACTGATGGCTGCATAAGTGATGGAATGGTATTGTGCCGTGGGAAAGAATTTGAGTGTTTGAAGTTTAGGTCAATCGTTCAGCTGGCCGGTAAGTATCTATCGCAATTATGATTCTATTGTGATTACCACATATACAGTATTGCACAAAAGTGAGTACACCCCTCACATTTTTCATGTGACAACACTGAAGAAATGACACTTTGCTACAATGTTGTGTAGTGAGTGCACAGCTTGTATAACAGTGTAAATTAGCTGTTCCCTTAAAATAACTCAACACACAGCCATTAATAAAGACAAAAAAATGCAGAGCTGAGAAAATGTGCAAAAGCCCGGATGAATGTCAGGGGTTACCAAAAATGTATATATATATATAAACCATGTGCAGAAATATAAATGATAAATTCCACACATTTTCGAAGTTCCAATATTTTTTAATTTCCAAATTTTTGGATTTACGAATTTTCGAATTCCGAATCTCCGAAATTCTGAATTTTGAAAATTTGAAATTCGAAAATTCTGAATTCGAACAATCGGAAATTTAAGAATTCGAAAATCGGAAATTCGAAAATTCTAAATTTGAAAATTTGAATTTAGTTTTTTAGCTTTTTTCGGAAATTCGAAAGAACGTAAATTCTAAAATTTGGAAATTGGAAAACTCAAAAATTCCAAATTTTAGAGTTTCCGAAATTCCGAATTTTAGTGTTTTCGAAATTTCGAATTTTCCAATTTCCAAATTTTCGAATTTGCGCACTTTCGAAATTCCGAAAAAAGCTAAAAAACAAATGAAACGAAAATTAACATATTTATCTGCGTTTATCTACGTTTTTCAGCGTAAGAGCATTTTTACAGCTGAAAAACGTCTCTCAGAACCCACTGCTCAAAAACGCCACTGCCCAAAACTGCTAATTATAGCCTATGTGTGCATTGACATGTATAACATGATGGGGAGTTTAATGACTCTAGAAAAAACTTCTACTGCCAAAAACAGCTGCTGTAAAAACTTAAAAAAATGTCCAGTGTGCATTAGGCCTTAAAAGTACAAATCTAGTGGGTTGATTCACCCAATGAAGAGTCCATCAGTCAGATCTCCTTACTATAGGATCTGCCCCTGACCACCTTGATGTAGTTTCAGCTTAGAAACAACCAAATCCTAAATAAAAAATATTACAGCTTACCAATCCTTTTGCCTTGTACACAAGATAGGTTTTCCCGGTGGTGAAAAGTCCGCCGGGAAAACCAAGGGTAAACTCGAGAACCTGCTCGGTAGCTTTTTCCCCCTACACACGGTCGTTTTTCCTGGCAGGAAAATTGCCATGAGAGCTTTGGTCCGGCTTTTTGCCGATGAGTGTCCCCCCAGCGGATTAGGCCCCCCACCTGTACTGCTCAGGTACGGCGCTTGCCTCCGAAAATAGCCGAACATATAAAGCTGAGATTCAGCTCTAGACGGTGCCTGTGTGGACCTCACTGTATGTGGCCAGTTGGCCTCACGTCCTCGCTTCGCTGGG
Source organism: Rana kukunoris (assembly GCA_029574335.1). NCBI lineage: Eukaryota > Metazoa > Chordata > Amphibia > Anura > Ranidae > Rana > Rana kukunoris. The sequence continues at coordinate 11,261,065 of CM056058.1, forward strand.
ACGGCTCGCTTCACTCGCTCGGCCTCCTGGCTCTTTTTTTTTAACATCCTCCATGTCAACGGGAATGGTAAGGAATGAGCCCGGATGTCAGAAGTGTAGCACCGTCTAGAACTGACTCTCAGCTCTACATGTTCAGCTGATTTCAGAGGCAAGCGCCGCGCCTGTGCAGTACACAGGGGACCTTATCCGCTGGGGGACCTTTTTCGGCAAGGCACCGGCCGTTTGCATGCTCCCCCGCAAGCTTTCCCCATAGGTACACTGCCGGGTTAAAAAGTGCAGAGAAACCCGGTGGGAAAAAAGTAAACATGTTCTCATTCCCCCCCCCCCCCCCCCGGGATTCCCATCGGTTTTCCTGACGGGAAAACTGCTATGGAGCATACACTCAGGCGGCGTACACACGAGCGGTTTTCTCGGCAGAATCCAGCAAGAAACTCGATGGGAGACGTATTCTGCCGAGGAAACCGGTCGTGTGTACACTTGTCGCCGAGAAATCCGTCGAGGAACTCGTCAAGCCAAAAAGAGAGCATGTTCTCTATTTTCTCGTTGGGCAATGGGAAAATTAGGCTCGACGAGTTTTTTGACTGCCGAACAAGGAACTCGATGGGGAAAACGATGTGTTTCGCCATGTGTACGCGGCCACAGACAGTTTTCCCGACCAAAAGCTATCATGGCAGTTTTCCCGACGGGATTTTCCCTTTTTTCCTATTTTTACCCGGGGGTCCTTCCAGTGACAAATTACCGTACCCATCTTAGGGTGACAAGGTTCAAGTTTAGCAACATTATTCACTGTACCCTATTTAGAAGTATTATTTGGTAAAAAATAAAATCTTTTCTTGATTTGCAGATGGTAAGAAAATACCAATGTCAGCTCAAGGCTGCATTACAGAAGGTTCTTGTAAGATAGGGGTTGGAATTATACTCGGAACAAGGCTATTGGAAACAATGGAGTTGGCGTGTACCCCTGCAATACCAGTTAATCTTGCTGGAAATACCAAGTCAAACCTGCGTTCTTGTTAGGACATTGGTGCAGGTGGAAAACCTCATAACCTTTGGTTGCTTTAGAAACAATGACAGCTGAAAATAGCATTGGGATGTCTCAAACAGTAGAGGCACTAAATGCATGTTAATAAAATCTTTAACTTTAACAATTTGCATTTGTCATTATTACTTACACACACGCAGTAACTAGTATATGCAATACACTGCACAATGTTATTGCCCTAATGATGTGTTATGAAGAATTATTTCCTGCAGTAGTCTTTCTCAACCTTTTTGCCCTGGAGGAACCCTTGAAATCAGTTTAGGTCTCGAGGAATATTTGTGAGGGGACACACTGGACATCTTTGCTGCCATTGTGCTATATACTGGGTGTTCAGTGCACCCCTGTGCCTTTAAAGCGGCGGTTCACCCTAAAAAATCTATATACCATTTGTGACCGTATGCGAGGTGAGATACTTGACCATAGATATATTTCACCGCGCATACGTTCTATTTTGAGAAGCTGAACCGGAATCCGTGCCGGGTTTTACGGCCTCTGGTGTTCCGGTCCAGATATTTGGGTCCACTGGAGTTCAATGTCAGGTGGACCTTAAAAACAACCAGGAAGAGATCAGACGGAAGCTCTCTGGTTTTGGGACACTGAGGAGGGAACCTGAGTGTGAGGAGCTCTCTAAAGACATTGCAAGAAAAAGGTTTGCGTTGTTGTTTATTTTGTGGGTGGTGGGGACCAGCCCCACACTGTATAGATAGGAGACCCTGATGTTTAGTTTAGCGCCGGACGGCAAGGATTTAAGTTTACTGTTTTGTTTATTTTAACCTGCAAACCTTTTGTGAAATAAACCTGGCAGCTGCCAGACTTAAAAAGAAAGTGCCTGTTTACAGACTGTGTTTCAGAAAAGTGGTCCCCACGAGCTAATCTCCCACACGTGGTGGATTCAGCGGGCAACTTTTCTGAAGATGGAGGAAATGTTAAAAGCCCTGCTACAGGCCAATGCAGCCCAGCGGGAAACCAACCGCCAAGTCGCAGAAGCTGCTGCAGCGCAACAGGCTGCGCAACAGGAGATGAACCGACAGTTTGCCGAAGCTCTGGTGAAACTGAAAAAGGGGTCCGCACCTCCTGTGGCAGCAGAACCAAAGTTACTACGGGCCTCCTACCACCTGCAAAAGATGACACCAGCGGATGATGTTGAGGCATACATGGCGACTTTCGAGAGAGTCGCTGTCCGCGAAGGATGGCCAAAAGAGCAGTGGGCGGGACTATTGGCCCCATTCCTAACTGGAGAACCCCAAAAGGCCTATTTTGACCTAGAATCAGATAAGGCACAAGACTATGAGACTCTCAAATCAGAAATACTCGCACGCTTGGGTGTCACCATGGCAGTTCGGGCCCAGCGCGTGCATCAGTGGTCCTACTCCAGCAACAAGCCACCCCGATCACAAATGTTTGACCTGGTCCACCTCACTAGGAAGTGCAGCCAGAGACCCTGACCAGCCCGCAGATTGTGGAGCGTGTGGTAATGGACCGGTACCTACGTGCGCTTCCTGCTGCCCTGAGGAGGTGGGTCGGACAGGGAGACCCCAACACTGCAGCCCAAATGGTGGACCTAGTGGAGAAGTACAGTGCTACCGAGGACTTGGTAAACCCACCTACGCCCCACTTCAGTGTGTCTAGAGGTGCAAGATCTCCCAGCGGTTCGGGTAAGACTGTTCCGGGGTTCAAGAGCTTGGGGAGAGTGGATAAGGCTGTTGTTACAGCAGATGAGACTGTGGGTCCTAGACCTGGAGACTGGCCACAGAAGCCAGGAAGGTCTTTGGGACCGCTAAGAGGACTGGGGGTGGGGCAAATACGGTGTTTTCGTTGCCATGCATTGGGCCATATTGCTGCAAACTTCCCTCTAAATGATGAACCTATGCAATGTGATTATGCTGATAGGAAAAGACACATTTCTCTGTTTGCACAGGTCGCATGTGTTGCGCTAGATCAGAGTGACCTTGAAAAACAGATGTGCGTTATTTTAGTGGATGGCAAGCCTCTCACAGCACTACTAGACTCTGGTAGCGTGGTGACCCTAGTTAGGAGTGCTTGTGTAGACCCCGAAAAACTACACCCCAGTAGTATTGGGGTAATTTGCATCCATGGGGACACTCGGGACTACCAGACAGCAGTGGTTGAGGTTGATACCCCCTGGGGCAGGGTAACACATTCAGTGGGGGTGGTACCCTCACTGCTCCATGAAGCTTTAGTAGGGAGAGACTTTCCCCATTTTTGGAAGTTATGGGAGAATAAAGGGAGGCTCGTAGATAGAGTTCCCCCTGCTGGGGAAACACGGGAACTCTCACCAGACCCGTTTTTCAAAAGGGAAAGGCAGGCTATTGGTGGGATCGAGGAAGCCGGAGATCCTCTTCCTTTCCCTGCCATGGTCAGGGAACCGGAAGACTAGGAAGCTAGCACCCAGCCTGAGGGTAACGAACAGGAAATCCCGCCTGACCCTGACATCGAGAGTAGCCAAAATGTGGTACCCGACTTGGAGGTCAGGAGGGAGGATTTCTGTACCGAGCAGCTGCGAGAGCCCACCCTCATGAGTGCCAGGGAAAATGTTAAGGTGTTGGATGGGGAACCGGTGGATCCTAATTGGGCGGTGTCCTTCCCCTACATGGCGATTAAAAACAATTTATTATATCGAGTGATAAAACACGGAGAGGAAGAAGTAGAACAGCTGCTGGTTCCCAAACCCTTTCGCAGGGTGGTGCTAGACCTGGCTCATGGTCATGTAATGGGGGGACATCTCGGGGTCGAAAAAACCAAGGAGAGAATCACCCAAAGATTTTTCTGGCCCGTGTTGCATGCAGAGGTCAAGAAGTATTGCGAATCGTGCCCCGAGTGCCAAATGTCAGCACCGTCGCCCCATTTTCGCAGCCCCCTTGTCCCTCTACCAATAATTGAGGTTCCCTTTGAGAGGGTTGGCATGGATCTGGTCGGGCCGGTGATGAAATATATCTATGATCAAGTATCTCACCTCGCATACCGTCACACATTAGATCCAGCATAGTGTTGACATCTGCAGTATGCTCGTTTTTTTTCCCCCCCGCTGTACTTACCGTGTTATCGTACTTTTCACCCGGCTTCCCGGGGAATAGGCGTTCCTAAGACAGTGTGTAGATTATTGACGTGCTGGTAAAGCGCGTCACACCATCCGAAAATACCCAAAGTGGGACTCGGCTTTTTACGGCGCCTGCGCAGTCAGCTCTACACGGCAGACGCAGGCGCCCTATAGCGCCCTAAACAGCCGAGTCTAACTTTGCCTATTTTCGGAAGGCTTGTCGCTCTGTACCCGCACGTCAATCATCTACGCCTTGACTTAGGAATGCCTATTCCCCGCGGGGAATCAGTTTGGAGCCAGATGAGAACTACGATAACACGGTAAGTACAGCAAAAAAAAAACAGCATACTGCAGATGTCAGCAGTATGCTGGATCTAATGGTAAATAGTTGATTTTCAGGGTGAACCTCCGCTTTAAGGAGGATTGGCTACCTCCAGGCCCACCTGCCCTCTATCTATCCATTAGAATAAGGTGACCAGATTTTGAAAATGAAATCCGGGGACATATTTTTTGTTTACTAGTAATGGCAACAATCAGCGACTCTCTGCCCATTGCCGCCTGCCTCACAGCCTCTCAAGTCTTACTATTCGTGCCCCGGCCACTACTGGGTGGGGAGCGGAGGAAGATCACTCCCCCAGGGAAGGCAAGGAGATAAGCAGGCGGCTGGCCAAGATTTGTGCCAAGGCAGAAGAACATGTGAGCGAAGCTAAATGGGCATGCGCCCGAAACTGAAGAAATATTCCCTCCACTCCGACCAGCACATGATCATCAGAAAGGGGCACAGATAATGGGAAAAATACAACCCCCCTATGCTAGTAGGCACAGCGGAGCTGGGGGGGTGTAATTCTAATTTTTTTAGTTTAATTCTGCACTGACTGTCTTTGAAATTGCCCCTGCCCCCTATTAAATCCAATCTGGGGACAAAACCAGGGACAAACTTAGTCCAGGGACAGTGTCCTCAATCAGGGGACTGTCCCCTGAAACTGGGGATGTCTGGTCACCCTACATTAGAATGCATGTGCTTTCACTGTTCACTGCTGCATAGGGGGTGTAGCCATGGTCATTGACTTCCCCGCTAGCCTGGTGGGGGAACATGAAGGACCTTACACAGGGCTGGGGCACTGACTGACACTCCAGAGAAAGCAGCAGCCATGGAATGTATTCACCACCACTGCTACAGAGGAGGTCAGCAGCAGCTTAGCCTGTAAGGAGGGCAACAGCGGAGAAGGCAGGCATGAGGACAGCTGGGGAGGTGGGCACAAGGACAGCTTGGGAGGGGGAGGAGGGGGGCATGAGAACAGCTGGGGAGTCGGTGAAGGGGGCATGAGGACAGCTGGGGAGCCAGAGGAGGCGGGCACGAGGACAGCTGGGAAGGCGGAGAAGGTGGGCACAAGGACAGCTAAGGAGCCAGAGGAGGTGGGCATGAGGATATCTGGGGAGCCTGAGAAGGTTGGCATGAAGACAGCTGGGGAGGCAGGCACAAGGACAGCTGGGGAGGCGGAGGAGGCTGGCACAAGGACAGGTTTGGAGCCAAAGGAGGCAGGCACGAGGACAGCTGGGGAGGTCGAGGAGACGGGCACAAGGACAGCTGGGGAGGTGGCCACCATGTCTCATGACAGAGAAGAAATTCTGTTGCCCGGGGGCGTTAGTCTTGCCTAGGGATCAAAATACATGGTGCTATGAAGACCTTGCATCGTACGCATGCGTTTGCAAATGTGTGCTAACTAAACCCTTGTTTTTAACACAGACTGTTAGACAGGCTAATTCGGTTGACAAGCAGACTAGTTGGTGAGTTGCGCTGGGAATTTCTCTAATTTTGTCTTTTATAGGAACCCCTGCTAAAAAGGATGCAAATTTTGTTTGGGAGCCACGTCGCACGACCGCGCAATTGTCTGTTAAAGCGACGCAGTGCCGAATTGTAAAAACGCCTTTGGGCATTTAGCAGCATATTGGTCCGGGGCTTAAGTGGTTAATGGGTGTCTATCAGAACAAGGAACTGTCTATCCGCTGTAAAGGGGTGTACTACACCCTCTTCCCACATTTTACAACCGAGAAAACGCACACAGACAGGACAGCAGAGAAGAGATATACAGCAAACACTGTATTCTCATGTAGTGTAGTACCAAAGTGGACTGTCTACAGTCTCTTTTTAGCCCTTTGCACAGAAGAGAACTGTCTAAAGCTCATTTTTTGAGCATGTTTCTTTCTATATGAGATGAGACACAACATATTTTTTATATTTTTTCTTGTCCGCGGTGGTGCAAGACAGACAAACATATCCTACCGTGACAGGACGAGATGCTGATCCTCCTTCTGTGTGGCTATATCTTCTGCGAGAAGTAGTTGTGTACTACAATGTGATCTTTGTTTTAATGGGTCTATTGCCCAACTTGCTCTCTTCTCGTCTCCAGACAGTTCACCATACTCTAGGCCAGGGGTGTCGAACTCAATTTCATTGAGGGCCGCATTAGCATTACGATTGCCCTCAAAAGGGCCGGTTGTATCTGTAAGGCTCCCCTTACATTAGATGTTAAATGCCACCCCACTATCAGACATTGAGTCCCCCACTCTCCCTTACATCACAGTGTACCCCCCTTACCTTAAGCTGCTGCTGGGAAGAAGCTGAATGCATTTCTTGAAAGTAAGGGTTTTGAGGACCAGAGGAGGGCGAGGGCCACATGAAATGGCTTGGCGGGCTGGATTCGGCCCGCGGGCCTTGTGTTTGACACCCCTGCTCTAGGCGAACAGGTCCTGCTGTCTACTCTGTAAAGGGGTACACCCTCTCCCCACACTTTACAGCCGAGACTGCGCACACAGATGGGAAAGCAGAGAAGAGATGTACAGCAAACCTTGTACTCTTATGTAATGTAGTCCCAAAGTGGACTGTGTACAATCTCTTTTTAGCCCTTTGCACAGAAGAGAACTGTCTTAAAGGGGTTGTAAAGGTACAAGTTTTTTTACCTTAATGCATCCTATGCATTAAGGTAAAAAAACATCTCACAGCACCGCCCCCCCCCCCCCCCCCCCCGAGCCCCCGTTGTACTTACCTGACCGTTCGAATCTCCCGGGCGCGTCCACGTCGTCCTCTTCGGTTCCCAGCCTGGCCGTTGATTGGCTAGGCTGGGCGGATTGATAGCAGCGCAGCCATTGGCTAGCGCTGCTGTTAATCAGAGCGGATGACGCGGCACGAAGGGGGCGGAGCCGAGTGATGCAGTCGGCGGCTATGGCCGCCGCTGTATCACGGGAGCGCGCTCGCAAAAGCTTTCCTCCATTAGAGCGCCCTCGCATGAAGAGGGAAAGCTTTTGCGAGGAGGAGCCCAGACAGCCGCCGAGGGACCCCAGAAGACAGCTTTCCGGGCCACTCTGTGCAAAACGAACTGCACAGTGGAGGTAAGTATAACATGTTTGTTATTTTTTTTTTTAAAAGCCCTGACTTTAGTGTCCCTTTAAGCCGCGTACACACAATCGGTCAAACCGATGAGAACCGTCTGATGGATCGTTTCCATCGGACCAAACCAATCGTGTGTGGGCGCCATCGGTTATTTATCCATCGGTTAAAAAAAGCCAACTTGTTGTAAATTTAACCGTAGGATACCTAACCGATAGAAAAAAAATGATCGTTAGTAGGCACGACCATGGGTTAAAAATCCACGCATGCTCAGAATCAAGTCGACGCATGCTTGGAAGCATTGAACATTTTTTTCAGCACATCGCTGTGTTTTACGTCACCGCGTTCTGACACAATCGTTTTTTTAACTGATGGTGTGTAGGCACGACTGACCAAGCTTCATCGGTTAACCGATGGAAACGGTCCATCAGACAGTTCTCATCGGTTTGACCGATCGTGTGTACGCGGCTTAAAGCTATTTTTTTGAGCATGTGTCTTTCTATAGGAGGTGAGAGACAACACAGACAAATATTTATTTTTATTTTCTTGTCCGCTATGGTGCAAGGCAAACAAACATATCCTACCGTGACAGGACGAAATGTGGATCCTCCCTCTGTGTGGCTTCATCTTCTGCGAGAAGTAGTTGTGTACTGCAATGTGTTCTTTGTTTTTATGGGTCTATTGCCCAATTTTCTCTCTTCTCATCTCCTGACACATCCCTGTACTCTAGGCGAACAGGTCCTGCTGTCTATCCTCTGTAAAGGGGTACACCCTCTTCCCACACTTTACTGAGCATGGGCATATGTGAAATTACACCCTAAAATACATTCTGCTGCTTCTCCTGGGTACGGGTACACCACATGTGGGGGACTTTTTGGGAGCATATCCGCGTACAGGATCCCAAAAACCAATCACCGCCTTCAGGTTTTTTAAGGGCGTAAAATAATGATTTCACTCCTCACTACCTATCACAGTTTCGGAGGCCCATAGCACTAAACCCCCTAAAATGACCCCATTTTGGAAAGTAGACACCCCAAGGTATTTGCTAAGAGGCATGGTGAGTATTTTTCAGCTCTCATTTGTTTTGGAAATTGAAGAAAGAAAAGAAAAACATTTTTTTTTCATTTTCAAAACTTTGTGACAAAAAGCGAGATCTGCAAAATACTCAACATGTCTCTCCGCAAATAGCTTGGGGTGTCTACTTTAAAAAATGGGGCTATTTGTGTGTGTGTGTGGGGGCGGGGGTGCTATCTGGGCATTTCATGGCCTCAGAAACTATGATAGGTAGTGAGGAGTGAAATCAAGAATTTACGCCTGTGTGTAGTGAGTACTCTATAGGGTTACGGTGCGAAGCCACCACGGACACCCAAAGACCAATTTTTCCACACCTGTTTGACAGGTGCATGTAGTTAAAAATGTTGACAGCAAGGCCAATTCTTGCTTTCATCAAGAGTACCTCTATATGGTTAAGGCGTAAAGGCACCACGGACACCCAAACACCAACTTTTCCTCACCTGTTTGACAGGTGCATATCATACATTTCAAGGCAATTCTTGTGCGCACTTTTGCTTTCTTTGTTTGTATTGCTTTCATCAAGAGTACCTCTATACAGTGGCTTAGCGTTGGGGGTGCGAGGGGGGCCACCGCCCCGGGTGCAAAATTCAGAGGGGCGCTGTCACGAGTGTGGAGAGGAGGGAGCGCCAAAAAAAGATGGGACATAGGAACATATGCATAATGTCACCACTCCAGGCTTTACCAGTCATTATCAAGCACGCTCTCCTCTTCCCTACAGCCACCTCTGTCTCACACAGTGGATCATGTGACCAGACTGGAGCTAGCTGAAAATAGGCAAGTCCATGGGTCAGGGGGGCGCAGATTATTTGCCTCACCCCAGGCGCTGACAACCCACGCTACGCCACTGCCTCTATAGCGTTATGGTATGAAAACACCTCTGACACTCAAAGACCAATTTTTCCTGTTACTTCTATCCAAAGTCTGTGGAAGAGACATCAGAATTTATCCAACAAATCTCTAATCTTGTTCCCAGTGCATTACATTGTGGCTTCATACAGACTGGCTCCCCAAGCTGTTGTTTAAAGGGCTTGGGAAAAAATATAGAAAGCTTGCAGGGAAAATTTCATTTTTTGGGATTTATAAATGCAATTATTGCTGCAGCAGCTTCTATACACTGTACAGATGTGCCACTTTAGGGGCAGACTAAGGGGACCCCCCAGTCACTCTATTGAAAGGAATTTTTATTTTTTGTTGTTATTTCTTATTTTTATGCTTTCAATTTTAGCATCAGTAAATCACTGCTCATTTGAAAATTACTAGGGTTGTCCCGATACCACTTTTTTTAGGACTGATAGGTGGCACTGACTGATGGGGACTGATAGATGGCACTGACTGATAGGCACTGATAGGTGGCACCTATGGGCACTGGCAGGTGGCGCTGATGGCACCGACAGGTGGCTAGCACTGATAGGCGGCAGTTATGGTCACCGATAGGTGGCTGGCACTGATGGCTGGCACAGTTAGATGGCACTGACAGGTGGCTGGCACTTATGGGCAGGCACTGAAATGCAGCAATAAACGACATGAGGAAAGTATTGTTAAATGCTATGCTGCAGCACCCATCTTGGTACACCCTGCACACGGCATCAGTAACTATCACCAGACATCTTGTTACACCCAGCCCAAACTATATGGGCTGGGTGTAACAAGATGTCAGCTGCTGGCTTACTGTGGCCAAGTGCAGGGTGTGCCAAGATGGGAGACAGGGTGTCCAAGCTGACAGCGCCCACTCCGCCCACTGAGGCCGCCCGTCCACTCCGCCTGACAACGACCGCTCTCTCGGCCCACTGAGGTCACCAGATGCGCCTACTGATGCCGCCCACACTCTCTGCCCACTAAGTCCGCTCGCCGTCGACCAAGTTTTGGGTCAGGTATTGGGAGCATTTGTGCGAGTACAAGTACTTGCAAAAAAGGTTGGTATCGGTCCCGAAACAACCCTAAAAAGTTTTACAAACTTTTTTCTTATATATGTGCCCAAGGGCATTACCGGACCCCATAATCATTGTGTGCCCAATTATTTGCATATACGCTTTCAAAATGGGCACTCTTGATTTTTTCAGTTCAGGTCCTAACCTTTAATGGGGTTCGTTATTCAGTTCCGAACTTTTACGATGCTCTAAAATTCTCTTGTGCGAACCAAACATCACTAGCCCCATGTAAACAAGGCCAAAGTCTCTGATAGAGAGACGACTCTTAAACAAGACCCGTACTGCCAGGCGCGGACTGATAACTCATGGGGCCCCCGGGCAATAGAAGATTATAGGGCCCCCAGGCTTACAGATGGCCACTAAGCCAGGTGGCAGTACAGAGGCGAGGAAGCTAAAATCTCGGGATTTTCACATCAAAAACATGTAGGTTTTGGACATATCAGGGACAGATATAAAAAGAACACAGATTTTTACATACTGTCCCTGGTTTTAATGAGCCTGGGATCCCTGATGGGGCCCTCGGGCAGTGCCCGAGTTCCTCAATGGTCAGTCCGCCCCTGCGTACTGCACAGTGAGAGGCCAAGAGAATGGGAGAGGGGATCTGTAAAATAGGCTGGAAATTTAAAATGTGCTGGGGGAGGGAGGAGTACAGAGGATGCAGAGAGATAGAGTGGGGGGGAGGGATACCCCCTTCCTGTACACAAAGCCCTCTCCTGTACACATTCCCCCCTACCTGTACATATTACCCCCTTTCTGGACATATTACCCCCTTCCTGGACATATTACCCCCTTCCTGGACATATTACCCCCTTCCTGTACACAATGTTTCTTCCCTGTACACAATGCTCCTTCCTTCCCTGTATATATTACCTCCTCCCTGTACATATAACCCCCTTTCTGGACATTTTACCCCCTTCCTGTACACAATGCCTGCTCTCCGTACACAGTGCCCCTTCGCTGTATATATTACCTTCTCTCTGTACATATTATCCCCCTACCTGTACATATCAGCCCCACCCTGTACATATTATCCCCTTCCTGCACATATTACCCTCTTCCTATACATATTATCCCCTCCCTGTACATATTACCCCTTTCCTGGACATATTACCCGGTTCCTGTACATATCAGCCCCTCTCTGTACATATTACCCCCTTCCTGTACATATCAGCCCCGCCCTGTACATTCTACCCCCTTCCTGTACATATCAGCCCGACCCTGTACATATTATCCCCTTCCTGCACATATTACCCTCTTCCTATACATATTATCCCCTCTCTGTACATATTACCCCTTTCCTGGACATATTACCCCCTTTCTGTACATATCAGCCCCCTTCCTACACATATTACCCTCTTCCTGTACATATTATCCCCTCCCTTTACATAAAACCCCTTTCCTGGACATAGTACCCCTTTTCTGTACACAGTGTCCCTCCCTGTACACAGTGCCCCTTCCAGGGCCGCTGATAGGGGAGACCACCAGTCCTCCTGTAGGGGGCCCGGGCACACAGGGGGGGCCCAAACACCAGAGGGAAGGAGGGGGAATTGCCCTGTGTGGCTCTCGGCAGCAGCTGAAAACCCTCCCGCCGACTTTTAGCTGTTGCAGGGAGAGACAAAGACACAACTGACAGCTTCCTTGTCCTGTAAAAAAAAATGAACCCTGTATTGTTTTAATCCCTTGTAAAAAAAAAAAAAAAATAGAAAATTGTATAAAAATAATTTGTAAAAATTGTAAAATAAAATAATGTATTTATTTTTATAAAAATAATAAAATGTTTTTGATCAAAAATGTTGAAAAAAGGGCTAATTCACACAGCTTCTCTGTTATCTGTGTGTCCGCTAAGAATGATTTGAGTATATTTATTGTGAAAATGTTTTTTTGTATATATCTTTGAGGGGGGGGGGGGGGCTGCCAGGTAGGCTGTATGGGGCCCCGTGATTTCTAAAAGCAGCCCTGGCCCCTTCCCTGCACATATTACCTCCTCACTGTACATATTCAGTTCAGCTCTTAATGCTTCAGACATTAGCTGTTCTGTTTAGAGTTGCTGTATTAGGGGCTGCTCAGTACAGGCATTCTGGCCTGACCCACTCTGGTCCAAATTGCTGCGACCTAAGCCATTCTGGTCTAAACCATTCTGGCCCATTTCAATCTGGTGTGAGCCATCCTGGTACGAGCCATTCTGGCGCGATTCATCCTGGCACAAGCCATTCTGGAACGAGTCATCCTGGCACGAGCCATTCTGGTACGAGCCATCTTGGAACGAGTCATCCTGGCACGAGCCATTCTGGTACGAGCCATCCTGGAACGAGTCATCCTGGCACGAGTCATTCTGGTACGAGCCATCCTGGAATGAGTCATCCTGGCACGAGCCATTCTGGTATGAGCCATCCTGGAACGGGTCATCCTGGAATGAGTCATCCTGGCACGAGCCATTCTGGTACAAGCCATCCTGGAATGAGTCATCCTGGCATGAGCCATTCTGGAACGAGCCATTCTGGTACGAGCCATCCTGGAATGAGTCATCCTGGAACGAGTCATCCTGGCACGAGCCATTCTGGAACGAGTCATCCTGGCATGAGCCATTCTGGTATGTGCCATTCTGGAACGAGTCATTCTGGCACGAGTCATCCTGGCACGAGCCATTCTGGAACGAGTCATCCTGGCATGAGCCATTCTGGTATGTGCCATTCTGGTAGGTGTCATCCTGGTATAAGTCACTCTGGTAAAAGTCAGGCTGGTATAAGTCAGGCTGGTAAAGGTCACGCTGGTATGTGTTGCCATTCTCTGAGCTGCCCCAACTTGGGCTCAAGTCATCTGAGTCAGAGTCCTCAGGATTCTTGTGGTGCTGATAACATAAATAAAATAGAAAAAGTTATTAGTCATTTGAACAGTAAACTGTTCCATAATCTATAGAAAGTACGGTATACGTTTGGAAAGCCTAATTGAACCTTCCGCTTTTATTATTGTGATGTAGTCAGGCTGCATAATATATAGACATCGGGCTAGATTCAGGTAGAGCGGCTTAAATTTTTGCGGGCGTAACGTATCTCAGATACGCTACGCCGCCGTAAATTAGAGAGGCAAGTGCTGTATTCTCGAAGCTAATTTACGGCGGCGTAGCGTAAATGGGCCGGCGTAAGCCCGCCAAATTCAAATTTGTTTGATGTGGGCGTGTTTTATTAAAATGAAGTGTGACCCCAAGTAAATGACGTTTTTTTTTAACTGCGCATGCCTCAGCCGTGAACGTATCCCAGTGCGCATGCTCCGAATGACGTCGCAAAGAGTCATTAAAAACGACGTGAACGTAATTTACGTCCAGCCCCATTCACGAAAGAGTTACGCAAACGACGTAAAATTTTAAAAAATTTGACGCGGTCCCGACGTCCATACTTAACATTGGCTGCGACATCTTTTTGTTGGAATATCTTTACGCCTGAAAACGCCTTACGTAAACGGCGTATCTGTACTGTGACGGCCGGGTGCACGTTTGTGAATCGGCGTATCTAGCTAATTTGCATATTTTAGACGTAAACCCCCTAGCGGCCAGCGTAAATATGCAGCTAAGATACGACGGCGTAGGAGACTTACGCCAGTCGTATCTTAGCAAGATTTAAGCGTATCTCACTTTGAGAATACGCTTAAAGATACGACGGCGCAGATTCTGATACGCCGGCGTAACTCTACATGAATCTGGCCCTTTACCTGCTGACATATTCACCTGCACAAAGCTCCAAAGCAGAGGTCTGGCTCTCCAGCGTGCCACCAGATGAGGAGGCTTTAAAGGAGTTAAAAAAAAATCGCAATAAGCGTTTATTGATTGCTTTGCACAGAAGTTGTAGCTTCTACAAAATAGGGGACTGTTTTATGCCATTTTTAATAATAATTTGTTTTACTAGTAATGGCGGCGATCATCGATTTTTATCGTGACTGCGACATTATGACGGACGCATCGGACACTTTTGGCACCATTTTGGGACCATTGTCATTTTTACAGCGATCAGGGCTATAAAAATGCACGGATTACTAATAAAATTACACTGGCAGTGAAGGGGTTAAATGTGACCTAGGAAGTGCTTGTAACTGTTAGGGGGGAGTGGCTTGGCGTGACACGTCACTGATCGCTGTTCCTGATGACAAGGGAAGAGACGATCACTGACAGTGTCACTAGGAAGAACCTCTCCCCGTGCCATTCTGTTTATGTATATCGTTGTGCGGCGGTCCTTAAAGTGGAGGTTCACCCTCCAAAAAAAATTCTAGCATGCCATGGAGAACACCCACCCGACCGGCAAAATGCCGGTGTTTTTTCTCCGTACATACCTTTTTACAGGCTCTCTTCCCCTCCGGCGGTCCCGCGGGACTTGGCGTTTACAATCACAGGCTGTTATTGACGTCCCTCAGACCGGCGCATACATCGCGTCACGAGATGCCGAAGGAACCCGAACGTCTGTGCGCAGGAGCCGTATAGGGCCACACCGACGTTCGGGTTCCTTCGGCATCTTGTGACGCGCTGTATGCGCCGGGCTAAGGGGACGTCAATCACAGCCGCCGGATCGGAAAAGAGCCGTAAAAAGATATCTACAAAAAAAAACACCGGCATACTGCCGGTCGGGTGGGTGGGCTCCATGCAGAGGCGGCTCTCTAATTAGGCAGATTAGGAAGTCGCCTAAGGCCCCGCGCTTCCAGGGGCAGCCGCCTAATCTACCTAACGTGTGTAGAAGTGAAGGGAATGTCCCCAGTCTGTGTCCTTCCGGCTGTTGGTAAGGGGTACTCGTAGTGCCTGCAACTAGCTTTCCCTGGCCAGGGGCAGACTGACCGCCTGAGCACTGCCCGAGGTCCAAGGATCAGTGGATGGCTCTAGGTACTGCCCTCCCCCGGCTCCTCCTCTTCTGCCACGCTCCACGGATCTCTGCCATGTGCAGAAACTCCCTGAGGGACCCTGAGCTCAGTTTTTTTTTAAATCCAGTCCGTTTTTTTTTTCAACTCCAGTCCAGTTTTTTTTAATCAAGTCCGGGTTTTTTTTAACTCCAGTCCAGTTTTTTTTTAAACCCAGTCCGCTTTTTTCCCCCAACTCCAGTCCGTTTTTTTTTAATCTAGTCCGGGTTTTATTTTTCCCAACTCCAGTCCAGTTTTTTTTTAAATCCAGTCCGTTTTTTTTTCATCTCCAGTCCAGTTTTTTTTTTAAATCCAGTCCGTTTTTTTTTTCAACTCCATTACAGTTTTTTTTTAAATCCAGTCCGGTTTTATTTTTAACTCCAGTCCGTTTTTTTAAAAATTCAGTCCGGGTTTTCTTTCCAACTCCAGTCCAGTTTTTTTTTAAATCCAGTCCGGGTTTTTTTTTCAACTCCACTCCAGTTTTTTTTTAAATCCAATCCGGGTTTTTTTTCAACTCCAGTCCAGTTTTTTTTTAAATCCAGTCCGGGTTTTTTTTTTCAACTCCAGTCCAGTTTTTTTTTAAATCCAGTCCGGTTTTTTTCCAACTCCAGTCCAGTTTTTTGTAAAGATCCAGTCCGGTTTTTTTTTAACTCCAGTCCAGTTTTTTTTAAACCCAGTCCGTGTTTTTTTTAACTCCAGTCCAGTTTTTTAAAAAATCCAGTCCGCGGGTTTTTTTTTCAACTCCAGTCCATTTTTTAAAAAAAATCCAGTCCGGGTTTTTTTTAAACTCCAGTCCAGTTTTTTTTTTAATCCAGTTCGGGTTTTTTTTTAAATTCTAGTCCAGTTTTTTTAAAAATCCAGTCCGGGTTTTTTTTTAAACTCCAGTCCAGTTTTTTTAAAAATCCAGTCCGGGTTTTTTTTCCACTCCAGTCCAGTTTTTTTTTCAAATCCAGTCCGGGTTTTTTTTTAAACTCCAGTCCAGTTTTTTTTTTAAATCCAGTCCGGGTTTTTTTTTCAACTCCAGTCCAGTTTTTTTAAAAATCCAGTCCGGGTTTTTTTTTTTAAAACTCCAGTCCAGTTTTTTTTAAAATCCAGTCCGGGTTTTTTTTTTCAACTCCAGTCCAGTTTTTTTTTAAATCCAGTCCGGGTTTTTTTTTAAAAAAAACTCCAGTCCAGTTTTTTTTAAATCCAGTCCGGGTTTTTTTTAAAAAAACTCCAGTCCAGTTTTTTTTTAAATCCAGTCCGGGGTTTTTTTTTTTTAAACTCCAGTCCAGTTTTTTTTAAAATCCAGTCCGGGTTTTTTTTTCAACTCCAGTCCAGTTTTTTTTTAAATCCAGTCCGGGTTTTTTTTAAAAAAAACTCCAGTCCAGTTTTTTTTAAATCCAGTCCGGGTTTTTTTTAAAAAAACTCCAGTCCAGTTTTTTTTAAAATCCAGTCCGGGTTTTTAAAAAAAAAAAAAAAAAAACCCGGACTGGATTTTAAAAAAAACTGGACTGGAGTTTAAAAAAAAACCCGGACTGGATTTTTAAAAAAAAACTGGACTGGAGTTGAAAAAAAAAACCCGGACTGGATTTAAAAAAAAATTGGACTGGAGTTAAAAAAAAACCCGGACTGGATTTAAAAAAAAACTGGACTGGAGTTTAAAAAAAAACCCGGACTGGATTTTAAAAAAAAACTGGACTGGAGTTGAAAAAAAAAACCCGGACTGGATTTAAAAAAAAATTGGACTGGAGTTAAAAAAAAACCCGGACTGGATTTAAAAAAAAAACTGGACTGGAGTTGAAAAAAAAACCCCGCACTGGATTTTAAAAAAAATTGGACTGGAGTTTAAAAAAAAAACCCGGACTGGAATAAAAAAAAACTGGACTGGAGTTGATAAAAAAAACGGACTGCATTATAAAAAAAAAAAACTGGACTGAAGATGAAAAAAAAAACGGACTGGACATAAAAATAAAAAATGGACTGGAGTTGAAAAAAAACTGATTTGAATTTAAAAAAAACTGGACTGGATTTGAAAAGTAGCACATCTCATGTTTATAACAGTGCCACAGCAAAATGACAATTCTAAAGTAAAAAATGTAATTTAAATCCAGTCCGTTTCCCCCCCCCAACTCCAGTCCAGGTTTTTTTTTTAAATCCAGTCAAAATCCATCATCCTCATCATAATCCCCCTGTGCCTGGCATCCTACCACCCCACCCCCTGTCATCAACATTCCCATCAACCCCCTGTACTCCACCCCTAGCATCCAACCACCCTACCCCCATCATCCTTCTCTTTATCCCCTCTGTACCCCACTGCCAGCTTCCTACAACCCCACCCACTGTCATCATCATCCCCCTCTGCTGACATCCCACCACCCCACTCATTGTCATCAACATCCCCCTCACCCCTCCTGTACCCCACCTCTGACATCCTCCTGTCATTATCATCCTCACCCCTCCTGTACCCCACCTCTGACATCCTCCTGTCATTATCATCCTCACCCCTCCTGTACCCCACCTCTGACATCCTCCTGTCATTATCATCCTCACCCCTCCTGTACCCCACCTCTGACATCCTCCTGTCATTATCATCCTCACACCTCCTGTACCCCACCTCTGACATCTTATCACCTTACCCCCAATTATTATAGGGGAGATATGATCTCTGCCTCTCACACCCCAAACTGCATTCTGTCATACAACCAACTGTACCCTAAAATAAAGTGATAAGTAGTAACCTATAGCAACCAATCAGTGAGCAGTAATGATGTGCAGTAACCTCTAGCAACCAATCAGTGAGTGGGTAATATATATATATATATATATGTTTAATGATATTTGATTAAAGATTTTTTGGTTGGAGAAAATTCTAGACACTGTAAATCCAAAGTTTGTAGGATTTAAGACTCTTAATATATGTAATTTATACAATTAATTTCTATCGCTTGAATTTATTTCGCATTTTGGGTGTGAATGGGGCCCCATGTCTAAGATTTGCCTAAGGCCGCACAAAGCCTAGAGCCGCCTCTGACTCCATGCCCTGCTAGAAATTTTTTGGATGGTGAACCTCCCCTTTAAGTGGTTAATAATAACTAGCCAAGTCTTTATACTTACCAAGAAGCAATAGCAGTAAACCACAATAATGCCGATGATAACAAGCAATCCCCCAACCGTTAAGCCAACAATTTTGAGTGTGGCGACGTAAGATTCCTTTAAAATCCTTTTTGTAGTTTCCTCAACTCTCCTCTGGACCTCATCTAGAAAAAGAAAACAAAGAAAAATGAATCGAGGGGGGCTATTTACGAAAGGAAAATCCACTTTCCACTACAAGTTCAGTCGCTGTAGATTTGAGGGGGACATGCAAGGAAAATAAAAAACAGCATTTTTAGCTTGCACATGATTGGATAATAAAATCAGCAGAGCTTCCCCTCATTTCAGATTTACCCCTCAGATCTACAGCGACTGCACTTCCTAGTGCACTTTCAGTGCAATTTCAAGTGCACTTTACACTTGTAGTTTGCACTTGTAGTGCAAAGTGGATTTGCCTTTCGTAAATAACCCCCAGCCCCACATGTGCCATAAATGCAGCCTCACATGTGCCATAAATGCAGCCTCGCATGTGACATGAATGCAGCCTTTCCATTGCAATCAATGCAGCCTCACATGTGACATGAATGCAGCCTCACACGTGCCATGAATGCAGCCTCACACGTGCCATGAATGCAGCCTTACCATTGCAATCAATGCAGCCTCACATGTGATATGAATGCAGCCTCACATGTGACATGACCGCAGCCTCACATGTGCCATGAATGCAGCCTTACCATTGCAATCAATGCAGCTTTACATGTGACATGAATGCAGCCTCACATGTGCCATGAATGCAGCCTTACCATGGCAATCAATGCAGCCTCACATGTGACATGAATGCAGCCTCACATGTGCCATGAATGCAGCCTTACCATTGCAATCAATGCAGCCTCACATGTGACATGAATGCAGCCTCACATGTGCCTTGAATGCAGCCTCACATGTGCCATGAATGCAGCCTTACCATTGCAATCAATGCAGCCTCACGTGTGACATGAATGCAGCCTCACGTGTGACATGAATGCAGCCTTACCATTACCATCAGTGCAGCCTGATCGATGCCAATCTGCACCCTCGGAGGGCAGAGGGAGGGGGGCGGGATCAGTGCAGACAGTTTACAAACAGGAGAATCTCTTGTTTACTCTGTAGCCTCTTTAATACAAAGTCCCGCCTCCTACGATAGACAGAACAGTCGTCCAATGGCATCCCAGGAGACGGGACTTCCAATACAGACACTGCTGAGTTAGGCTCCATTCACATCTAGGCGTTTTGTCGCCTTACGCCCGACGCTGAAGCAGCCCTAGATACGCTGGAGGGGCGAATTAACATTGTCGGCTATGGAGATGGTTCACATCTCCACGCCGAACGCCCAAACGCTCATACGCCTGAAGCTCAAACAAGTCCCGGACCCTTTTTTTCAGGCGTATCGGGTGTACGGGCATAGCCGGCAATGTTAATTCACCTCTTCTGCAAAAAATCAATAGGCGTTTTGTCGCCGCAAATCGCGGGGACAAAACGCCTATTGATTTGTCGCCGCAATACGCCGCTACAGCGTACGCCTAGATGTGAATGGAGCCTAAACAGGAGATTTGCTCCATGTAATCTGACGGCACTCATCTTGCCCCCTCCTTGTCCCCTCCAAGGCAGCGCCGATAAATACGGTATATAGCTTTTGTGGCCCTGGGGGCCACAAACAATATATATATACAAATCCTCAGGGGGACCATATTAAATCAACAGGGGGGCCGCATTTGGCCCACGGGCCGGACTTTGGACGTGCCTGGTCTAAACAGTATTTACAACTGAAAATTCGAATCCAGTTTAGAAACTTTATATGATTGGGATTATAAAACTGAAATTGCATTTCTAATGTTAGCAAATCTTATTCTCCTTTTATAAAATATGAGACGTGCATGCTAAATAATAAAACTGTGGAACAAGCGCCTCTAATGCTTTTTTTTTTTTTAAAGAATAAATGCCCTTTTAGAGTGTGTACAAGGCATTAGAGCGTTTTTACAGCTGAAAAAGCCCCATGCCAAAAAACACTGATACAAGTCTGTGTGCATGGACACAAGATAACATGCTGAGGAATTTACTGACTGTAGAAAAAAACACCTGAAGCCAAAAACAGCAGCAGTAAAAAGTCCAGTGTGCATGAGGCAGGGGTTGTAAAGGTTTGTCTTTTATTTTTTAAATAGGTTCCTTTAAGCTACTGCATTGTCGGTTCACTTACCTTTTCCTTCGATTTCCCTTCTAAATGTATTTTTTCTTTGTTTGAATTTCTCACTTCTTGTTTCTCCTGAGTAAGCTTTCCACCATCATTCGTGCGGTGGAAAGCTTACTGAGCACCTTACTGAGGAGAAACAGGAAGTGAGAAATTCAGACAAAGAAAAAAAAAACATTTAGAAGGGAAATCGAAGGAAAAGGTAAGTGAACTAACAATGCACTAGCTTAAAGCGGATGGTTCACTAGAAAAAAATATTAAAAGCCAGCAGCAACAAATACTGCAGCTGCTGACTTTTAATATTAGGACACTTACCTGTCCTGGAGTCCAGCGGCGCCCGCAGCAGAGGATGAGCGATCGCTCGTCACCCTGCTGCTTCCCCCTCCATCCACGGTGAGGGAACCAGGAAGTGAAGCGCTGCGGCTTCACTGCCCGGTTCCCTACGGCGCATGCGCGAGTCGTGCTGCGCCCGGCGATTGGCTCCCGCTGTGTGCTGGGAGCTGAGAGTTCCCAGCACACAACAGGGGGCGACGGGATGTCGCCAAAAAGCCCGTCTTTTGCCCGAGACTGCGGGCCGGAAGTGGTTGCAGATACCTGTCTTTAGACAGGTATCTGCACCCCCCTCCCCCCTGAAAGGTGTCAATTGTGACACCGGAGGGGGGGAGGGTTCCGATCAGCGGATCTTCACTTTAGGGTGGAGATCCGCTTTAAAGTAACATATTTAGAAAATAAAAAACAAACCTTTATAACCCCTTTAAGCTTCTGCCTAGATCAGGGGTGTCAAACACAAGGCCCGCGGGCCGAAAGCGGCCCTCCAAGCCATTTCATGTGGCCCTCGCCCTCCTCAAGACCCTTACTTTCTGCTTTCAAGCAATGCATCAGCTTCTTCCCAGCGGCAGTATAAGTAAAGGGGGGTGCACTGTGATGTAAGGGAGAGGGGGGGGGACTCAACTTCTGATGGTGGGGTGGCTCTTAACATCTAATGTAAGGGATGGGGATGCGCTGGACATCTAATCTTACAGATACAACCGGCCCTTTTGAGGGCAGTCATAATGCTGATGCGGCCCATGATGAAATTGAGTTTGACACCCTTGGTCTAGATGCACCTAGAATGTATTTAGCATATTTACACTAAAATAAAAAAGTCCAGTCAAAAACTTTAATTTCATTCTAGAGCCAAACACAGCGTGTGTCTTGTTTGTATCGCTGTCAAATTTTCTTAATTTCCTGTCCCAGGTGATGGTGGTCACCAAGACAGGAAGTGTGGGAAATATTCTTCATCAGAGACACACACAAGAAATATATACAGTTGAACCTCCGTTTACGAGTATAATCCGTTCCAGGAGTATGCTTGTAATCCACAGTACTTGCATATCAAAGCGTGATTTCCTATTGAAGTCAATAAAAACTTAAATAATTAGTTCCGCATTGAAATCAATGGGATGCAATTTTGAATGTGGCCAGAGGTGGGGGGCTCCAGAGAGCGCCAAAAACGTCCGAAAAGGCCCAAGGACACTTTGGTTTGTTTCCTGAGCCCCCATACCTCAGGCCAAATGAGGTACTGCAGGCCAATGTTCGGCTTTTCTCGACTTCTGCGCCCTCCATACCTCAGGCCAAATAAGATACTGCAGGTCTATTTTCGGCTTTTCTCGACTTCTGAGCCCCCATACCTCAGGCCAAATAAGGTACTGCAGGCCAATGCTCGGCTTTTCTCGACTTCTGAGCCCCCATACCTCAGGCCAAATAAGATACTGCAGGTCTATTTTCGGCTTTTCTCGACTTCTGCGTCCCCCGTACCCCAGGCCAAAATGAGGTACTGCAGGCCTATTTAGCTTGAATTCTGCTCGTCTTGCGAGTCAACACTCGCAAATCGAGTCAGAATTTGAAAAAAAAAAAGTTGCTCGCAAATCAAAACGTTCTCAAACCAAGTTACTCCCAAACCGAGGTTCCACTGTAGATGGATAGAAGATATATTAATACAAACGTTGGTTGATCACGAGCACTGGTTTCGGAGTAGTGGTCTTTCCTGTAGAAAAAAAAACAAAAAAACAACAACAATTAGAAATTATTTTCACAGAAGAGAATAAAAGAATCATTGAGATTTGTCAATAATTGTCCAGCATGTCAGGTTTTTGCCCCCAAAACATGCAGCACAAAAGATGGAAATACACTTACTTGGTGGTCCCATAGTTACTGGTTTCTCTTCAGCCTTTTTTCCAAAAAATTCCTTGATCTTGGAAAAGAATCGGGCATCTGTGCAAAAAAAAAAAAAAAAGATTTTTTTTTTTAAATAAATGTGCTTATTATAAAAGAAAAATAATCATGTAAGCCCTGTACACACGGCCGAGATTCCTGGCGGTATAAAGTCCGCCGGGAAAACTGTGGGGGGAGCTTTGGCCGGGAATTCCGGCCGTGTGTACAGGGCTTATGCTCCCTCGGCACTGCCTCGCAGTGTTTTCCATTGGCAAGTGTAGTAAATCTGACGGTGAAAAAAAAATGCCGGGAATCCCAGCAGGAAAATAGAGAGTTCTCCATTATTCCCGGCGAGGGAGCATATACACGCCCAGTTTTCACGGCAAAAAGCTCTCCAAGCAGAGGCGTAAAATGTGTTAATACCGTCCTGTGTGCCAGGTTAACACACAGAAATGTATAGAGCAGGGGTCTCCAAACTTTTCAAACAAAGGGCCACTTTATGGCCCTTCAGACTTTCGGAGTGCCGGATTGGGGCCAGCAAGGGAAGAAAATGTCACGGGCCCGGCATCAGTGATAACAAATATGGCCTCGGGCCGCAGTTTGGAGACCCCTGGTATAGAACATAGAAAGATCCCCTTTAACAAATACGTACACTTCTTAGTAGAGTTACTATCACTCCTGTCGATAGCCTGCATGTGGGGTGTTAGATAAAAACCATGTGCTGCCTCCGTGGTGGGGGTTCCCCTTTCAATACCAGGAAAATTCCTTATTCTTGGTGCAATTTCTTGTCCTGCGGATAAACAGAAAAGATTTAAATAAAAGAAATTAAAAACTAAAATACATTTGCTATAAAGCAGTATGTACAGAAGAGGAGTGTGGAGGGTATGACGGTGAGCAGTATGTACAGGAGAGGAGTGTGGAGTATATGACAGTGGGCACTATGTACAGGAGAGGAGTGTGGAGTATATGACAGTGGGCACTATGTACAGGAGAGGAGTGTGGGTGGTATGATGGTGAGCAGTATATACAGGAGAGGAGTGTGGAGGGTATGACGGTAAGCAGTATGTACAGGAGAGGAGTGTGGAGTATATGACAGTGAGCAGTATGTACAGGAGAGGAGTGTGGGGGGTATGACAGTGAGCAGTATGTACAGGAGAGAAGTGTGGAGGGTATGACAGTGAGCAGTATGTACAGGAGAGGAGTGTGGAGGGTATGACAGTGAGCAGTATGTACAGGAGAGGAGTGTGGAGTATATGACAGTGAGCAGTATGTACAGGAGAGGAGTGTGGAGGGTATGACAGTGAGCAGTATGTACAGGAGAGGAGTGTGGGGGTATAACGGTGAGCAGTATGTACAGGAGAGGAGTGTGGAGTATATGACAGTGAGCAGTATGTACAGGAGAGGAGTGTAGGGGGTATGACAGTGGGCACTATGTACAGGAGAGGAGTGTGGGTGGTATGATGGTGAGCAGTATGTACAGGAGAGGAGTGTGGAGTATATGACAGTGAGCAGTATGTACAGGAGAGGAGTGTGGGTGGTATGATGGTGAGCAGTATGTACAGGAGAGGAGTGTGGGGGGTATGACAGTGAGCAGTATGTACAGGAGAGAAGTGTGGAGGGTATGACAGTGACCAGTATGTACAGGAGAGGAGTGTGGAGGGTATGACAGTGAGCAGTATGTACAGGAGAGGAGTGTGGAGTATATGACAGTGAGCAGTATGTACAGGAGAGGAGTGTGGAGGGTATGACAGTGAGCAGTATGTACAGGAGAGGAGTGTGGAGTATATGACAGTGAGCAGTATGTACAGGAGAGGAGTGTGGAGGGTATGACAGTGAGCAGTATGTACAGGAGAGGAGTGTGGGGGTATAACGGTGAGCAGTATGTACAGGAGAGGAGTGTGGAGTATATGACAGTGAGCAGTATGTACAGGAGAGGAGTGTAGGGGGTATGACAGTGGGCACTATGTACAGGAGAGGAGTGTGGGTGGTATGATGGTGAGCAGTATGTACAGGAGAGGAGTGTGGAGTATATGACAGTGAGCAGTATGTACAGGAGAGGAGTGTGGGTGGTATGATGGTGAGCAGTATGTACAGGAGAGGAGTGTGGGGGGTTTGACAGTGAGCAGTATGTACAGGAGAGAAGTGTGGAGGGTATGACAGTGAGCAGTATGTACAGGAGAGGAGTGTGGAGGGTATGACAGTGAGCAGTATGTACAGGAGAGGAGTGTGGAGTATATGACAGTGAGCAGTATGTACAGGAGAGGAGTGTGGAGGGTATGACAGTGAGCAGTATGTACAGGAGAGGAGTGTGGGGGTATAACGGTGAGCAGTATGTACAGGAGAGGAGTGTGGAGTATATGACAGTGAGCAGTATGTACAGGAGAGGAGTGTGGGGGGTATGACAGTGAGCAGTATGTACAGGAGAGAAGTGTGGAGGGTATGACAGTGAGCAGTATGTACAGGAGAGGAGTGTGGAGGGTATGACAGTGAGCAGTATGTACAGGAGAGGAGTGTGGAGTATATGACAGTGAGCAGTATGTACAGGAGAGGAGTGTGGAGGGTATGACAGTGAGCAGTATGTACAGGAGAGGAGTGTGGGGGTATAACGGTGAGCAGTATGTACAGGAGAGGAGTGTGGAGTATATGACAGTGAGCACTATGTACAGGAGAGGAGTGTGGAGTATATGACAGTGAGCAGTATGTACAGGAGAGGAGTGTGGAGGGTATGACAGTGAGCAGTATGTACAGGAGAGGAGTGTGGGGGTATAACGGTGAGCAGTATGTACAGGAGAGGAGTGTGGAGTATATGACAGTGAGCACTATGTACAGGAGAGGAGTGTGGGTGGTATGATGGTGAGCAGTATGTACAGGAGAGGAGTGTGGAGTATATGACAGTGAGCAGTATGTACAGGAGAGGAGTGTGGAGTATATGACAGTGAGCAGTATGTACAGGAGAGGAGTGTGGAGTATATGACAGTGAGCAGTATGTACAGGAGAGGAGTGTGGAGTATATGACAGTGAGCAGTATGTACAGGAGAGGAGTGTGGAGGGTATGACGGTGAGCAGTATGTACAGGAGAGGAGTGTGGAGGGTATGATGGTAAGCAGTATGTACAGGAGAGGAGTGTGGAGTATATGACAGTGGGCACTATGTACAGGAGAGGAGTGTGGGTGGTATGATGGTGATTAGTATATACAGGAGAGGAGTGTGGAGGGTATGACAGTGAGCAGTATGTGCAGGAGAGGAGTGTGGGGGGTATAACGGTGAGCAGTATGTACAGAAAAGGAGTGTGGAGTATATGACGGTGAGCAGTATGTACAGGAGAGGAGTGTGGAGGGTATGACAGTGGGCACTATATACAGGAGAGGAGTGTGGGTGGTATGATGGTGAGAAGAATATACAGGGGAGGAGTGTGGAGGGTATGACAGTGAGCAGTATGTACAGGAGAGGAGTGTGGAGTATTTGAAGGTGAGCAGTGGGGGGTATGACAATAAGCAGTATGTACAGGAGAGGAGTGTGTAGTATATGACTGTGAGAAGTATGTACAGAAGAAGAGTGTGTGTGTGTGGGGGGGGGGGGGTGAGCAGTATGTACATGAGAGGAGTGTGGAGAATATTACGGTGAGCATTATGTACAGTAGAGAAGTGTGGGGGGGGAGTATGATGGTGACCAAGCTGTACAAGAGAGGAGTGTGTGGGGGGGGGGGTATGACAGTGAGCAGTGGGGGGCGCTGTTGAGTGGCTGGGCAGCAAGGCACTTACCAGGGTCTGAGGGTCTCTTCTTCCTTCCTCTCGAGCATAGGCAGGATTTCCTTTTCAGCACCTTTGCTAATGGACAATGGCAGCGCTATCCCTGCTGCGTTCAGCCACAGCCCCTCCCCTCTTCTCCCAGTCTCTCCCATTCCATCTTGTCGGATTGGAAGCGCACAAAGAAGGAGGAACATCAGTTTCTCCCTCTCCTCTGTGAAAACTGAGGCCTTAAGTGATGAAAATGTTATCACTTCCAGTATCTGCATTTACCTGGCCTTGGAGGGCAGAGGAGGGATCAGGGGTCTAATAAACCCCAGATTTCCCCATAAAGAGGATATGTCACTACCCAAGGTATCACTATCACTAGTTTTGTTAGCTGTTTTTTTCTTGTTAAGGTTATGTGAAAGATGGGTTTCAAATGTTTCGACAGGGGCGCAGTTTCAGTGCTTGCCATAGGCGCCATTTTCACTAGATACGCCTCTGGGGGGGGGGGGGTATGAAAGTGAGCAGTATGTACAGAAGAGGTGTCACTCCTACAAAAGAATGCCCCGCCCCTAATTATAATAAGACTCCGCCCACAGGTTAAAAAAACACGCCCCTATACATTTTTTACAATGTTGGCAACTATAAAAATGATGAAAAATAAATTTGGGTTATAGCGCTGCATGAAGGAGTCGTTGTCAGTTAAACGACAGCACTGAAAACGGAATAATTGGGGGTGATAGCGATGTGATTGGTCAGACAATGGCAATATTTATCATGTAGAATCAGCCCATCACATTGATCATCAATTAATCAATAATCGAACACTTACTGGGTCTTGCAGAGGAGCTCTGCACACTTGTAGCCAAAAGGATAAGAAAACAAAGTGCAAATTCCATGCAGAACTCCATTGTGTCCGGAGCTGGGACTCTTCTTCCAACTCAATGCTGGGAGCCAACTGTCCTGTACAGAACAAGCGCCGGCTGCTGTACTCTGGTTCTACCAGCAGGTGGCAGCCGCAATCCACCTCGCTCTGTCTGGGCGCTCTGCCATCCCGCTGTCACTCTGTGGTTGTCTCCGCCGCGGCTGGGCGGGGTCTTGTCCGGTGACCTACCCGGAGGGGCGTGTCCTGCTGTCAGTGTGGATGAGGGGGTTCGGCAATATGGCGCCGGGCGGGGAGGGGGAAGAAGAAGGAGCCGGTACCGAGCAATATGCAGGTCAGTTCTTCTAATGACAGTCTGTACCGTTATGTGTCCTGCTCTGCTGGTTGTCATGGGAGACAGCGGTCTGTGTGTTGTGATATTATCTCTGCCTGGTGCATGTTCCGCCCCGTGTACAAATCTGACAGGGAGATCGGGATGTGTCCCGGTGATAGGCCTGTGTACAGTCTACAGGGGAGGGCAATACATGGAGAGATGTCACTGCAATCTGAGGGGGGTCTGATGGAAGATTATAGGGAGCCCCCCATAGTGTTCCAAACTTCCCCAAGAGCCCCCCCATAGTGTTCCCGACTCCCCCGGGAGCCCCCCATAGTGTTCCAAACTTCCCCAAGAGCCCCCCCCCATAGTGTTCCCGACTTCCCTGGGAGCCCCCCATAGTGTTCCCGACTTCCCTGGGAGCCCCCCATAGTGTTCCAAACTTCCCCAAGAGCCCCCCCCCATAGTGTTCCCGACTTCCCCGGGAGCCCCCCCATAGTGTTCCCGACTTCCCTGGGAGCCCCCCATAGTGTTCCCGACTTCCCTGGGAGCCCCCCCATAGTGTTCCCGACTTCCCTAGGAGCCCCCCCATAGTGTTCCTAACTTCCACAGGAGCCCCCCCATAGTGTTCCTAACTTCCCCGGGAGCCCCCCATAGTGTTCCAAACTTCCCCGGGACCCCCCATAGTGTTCCCGACTTCCCCCGGGAGCCCCCCATAGTGTTCCCGACTTCCCCCGGGACCCCCCCCCCGTAGTGTTGCTGACTTTCCCGGGACCCCCCCCCCCCCGTAGTGTTCCCGACTTCCCCGGGTGCCCCCCATAGTGTTCCCGACTTCCCCGGGTGCCCCCCATAGTGTTCCCGACTTCCCCGGGTGCCCCCTATAGTATTCCCGACTTCCCCGGGTGCCCCCCCCATAGTGTTCCCGGGTGACCCCCCATAGTGTTCCCCGTGACACCCCTCATAGTCTTCCTGATGTCCCCGGGACCACCCTATAGTCTTCCCAACTTCCCATTGAGTGTTTATTTAATTAAAACGTGTTTTATTACATTTTAAGATGTTTGTTTACATTTATTTCTAAAAACGTGTGTGTGTGTGTGTACATAGATGTGTGTGTGTGTACATAGATGTGTGTGTGTGTGTGTGTACATAGATGTGTGTGTGTGTGTGTACATAGATGTGTGTATGTGTGTACATAGATGTGTGTGTGTGTACATAGATGTGTGTGTGTGTGTGTACATAGATGTGTGTGTGTGTGTGTACATAGATGTGTGTATGTGTGTACATAGATGTGTGTGTGTGTACATAGATGTGTGTGTGTGTGTGTACATAGATGTGTGTATGTGTGTACATAGATGTGTGTGTATGTGTGTACATAGATGTGTGTGTGTGTGTGTGTACATAGATGTGTGTGTGTGTGTGTGTACATAGATGTGTGTGTGTGTGTGTACATAGATGTGTGTGTGTGTGTGTACATAGATGTGTGTGTGTGTGTGTGTACATAGATGTGTGTGTGTGTGTGTATGTGTGTACATAGATGTGTGTGTGTGTACATAGATGTGTGTGTGTGTGTGTGTACATAGATGTGTGTGTGTGTGTGTGTGTGTACATAGATGTGTGTGTGTGTGTGTGTGTACATAGATGTGTGTGTGTACATAGATGTGTGTGTGTGTGTGTGTACATAGATGTGTGTGTGTGTGTACATAGATGTGTGTGTGTGTGTGTACATAGATGTGTGTGTGTGTGTGTGTACATAGATGTGTGTGTGTGTGTACATAGATGTGTGTATGTGTGTACATAGATGTGTGTATGTGTGTACATAGATGTGTGTGTGTGTGTGTATGTGTGTACATAGATGTGTGTGTGTGTGTACATAGATGTGTGTGTGTGTGTACATAGATGTGTGTGTGTGTGTGTATGTGTGTACATAGATGTGTGTGTGTGTGTGTACATAGATGTGTGTGTGTGTGTGTGTACATAGATGTGTGTGTGTGTGTGTACATAGATGTGTGTGTGTGTGTGTACATAGATGTGTGTATGTGTGTACATAGATGTGTGTGTGTGTGTGTGTATGTGTGTACATAGATGTGTGTGTGTGTGTACATAGATGTGTGTGTGTGTGTACATAGATGTGTGTGTGTGTGTGTGTACATAGATGTGTGTGTGTGTGTGTGTACATAGATGTGTGTATGTGTGTACATAGATGTGTGTGTGTGTGTGTACATAGATGTGTGTATGTGTGTACATAGATGTGTGTGTGTGTGTGTATGTGTGTACATAGATGTGTGTGTGTGTGTACATAGATGTGTGTGTGTGTACATAGATGTGTGTGTGTGTGTGTATGTGTGTACATAGATGTGTGTGTATGTGTGTACATAGATGTGTGTGTGTGTGTGTACATAGATGTGTGTGTGTGTGTGTACATAGATGTGTGTGTGTGTGTGTGTGTGTGTGTGTGTGTGTGTGTGTGTGTACATAGATGTGTGTGTGTGTGTGTGTGTACATAGATGTGTGTGTGTGTACATAGATGTGTGTGTGTGTGTGTGTGTGAGCTTTGGGGTGCACCCCTAATGTAATAGGCTGCGCACACCTATGTAGTAAATGTGGTAAAAAGGATATTTCAGTTGGCTCTATAAAGGTGATCCCTAGCGGGGTCCCTCCGTACACCAGGCAATCCCAGCGGAGTCTCTTTTACACCAGGTATCCCCAGGAGAGTCCCTGTTTACATCAGGCCTTCCCAGTGGAGTCCCCCTTACATCAGATGTTCCCAGTGGAGTCCCCCTTACATCAGATGTTCCCAGTGGAGCCCCCCTTACATCAGGCCTTCCCAGTGGAGTCCCCCTTACATCAGATGTTCCCAGTGGAGTCCCCCTTACATCAGATGTTCCCAGCAGAGTCCCTCCGTACACCAGGCAATCCCAGTAGAGTATATATAATAGCAAATTAGGAAATTGGTGGTAATTGGGACCAACTCTGCGCTGGTGTACAGAGAGACCCCGGTGCTCCTCATAGTGGGGATGTCTCATGATTGTGACAGCTTCCTGCACAAGGCCAGTGGGTTGCTAGGATGTCGGCAGCGTCCTAGCAACCAATGACACATCCCTGGCCTTATTCATGTGCTAGCTGTGATGCCGCGTACACACAACCATTTTTCGGGATGTAAAAAATCTTTATTTTTTATTTTTTTTACGATCGTGTGTGGGGCTCCAGAGTATCTTTCACAACATAAAAAATGGGCATTAAAAATTTCGAACATGCTCTTGAAGCACATTATTTCTTATATTATATTGTAATATAAATGAAATAGTTCAACTCACCATAATGCAGAATCAGTGGGAGCCATCAGTGTGTCACTTGCCATGTCGCCTGCCACCAGATGAGGAATGCAACTTCCACTGCCCACCACCGCACCTCACACAGTGCAGCCTTCGTGGCCCGGCTGTAAATAAGCCACAGCCCGGCACTGGGCCGCGGACCGGGGGTTGGGGAACACTGGTTTATGTAATTGAAAATAATTGTGCCCCATTGTTGGTGTCAGTGGGAGAGATTTTGCCCCATCGTTGGTGTCATTGGGAGGAATTGTGCCCTCTTCATTGGTGCGAGTGGGGGAGAATTTCCCTATTGTTGGTATTAGTGGACGAAATAGTGCCAAGGGCCAGATAAAAGCAAGCAAGGGGCCGCACCTGGCCCTCGGGCCACAGTTTGGATTTCCCAGTTGACAGCTGAATGTAAACAAAGGGATGGGGATGCTGGTTGTTGTCATTACCCAAATATGGCAATGGCTGGCAGCTGAATGGGGCCAGTGTTCTGTCGAGAAGTGCCCGCGCATGCGCAGGACAGAGCCGCAGCTGAGTTGCTGATCAGTTGGAGTGACGTGAACAAGCGCACATCATAGGAGGTATCTCTCGATGGGAAATTCCATATAACGGGCACAATTGAAACCTATACAAAGAGTGGGGGGAGAGGGTAGTTCGGTAGGTCGCTGTTGCGGGGTCGGCTTTACAGTGTGCTGCTGATGGTCCGGTTTTGTCTGTGTTTGTATAGGTTTAAATTGTGCCTTTGAAATGGTATCTCCCATCAACAGTTACCCCCTACTATGCGCTGTTTGTCCCGGGCACTATTCGATGGGGGGCACTTCTTGACAGAACACCGGGAATGCGTCTTTAGTTGCTATGATGCTGCCTTCCGCACAGCTGACGGCATCCTGGCAACCAATGACACTGTGCAGCCAGCAACACAGCAACCAAGACCAGAGCTGAACATGAATAGTTGGCAGGGCCGGCCCTTGGGGTGTGCAAGCTGTGCGGCCGCACAGGGCGCCATGGGCAACAGGGGCGCTGTGCGGCCATCCGGAGGCGTACTAAGGGGAGCGGCGAGCCACCCCTGGGTACCACACACTGGGGGGGTGTCAGACCAGCACCCCCCTCCGCGAATGTATTTCACCCGTGGTGGCAGCGCCACTGGTTTAGGCTGGGCACACTGGCACAGGCAGGGAGAGGCGAGATAGCTACAATGGTGAGAGGCTACTTTGTGTATGTTTAGGTGACCAGGGGGCAAGGGGTGAAGATGGGGGGGGGGATTAACTCGCACAGGGCGCCTTTACACCTAAGGCCGGCCCTGATAGTTGGACCCTCCAACCTCGGTGCCGCCTCCCCACCATGTGATAAATTCATACATCTGTAGTACATGAGTTTGTCTCGGGCATTAGAATTTGTCATGTAGAGAAGTGACAGAGTCCTGAATTCCGGGATTATGGTTATCAGTGAATTGCTGCTTGTTTATCAGGTATGGCCGCCCTCCTGTGTGTATAGCAGAATGTATGTACAAGACATTGACAAACCACATCCTGTTCACTTCTACATCCGGCTATTTCATGGCTGAGAACTACTGGGTGTCATTATTCGGTGGGGCACTGACTGCCAGAAACTGATCCTTCTCTGAAGTGCAGGTAATTATAGGATCATGTAAATGCACGGGGTCATGTCAGGGACGGAGCGTGGCCTTGTTTTTTTTTCATTTTTTTTTCAAATTGTATTTATTTTTTATATGTTTTTATCATTAAAGACCAAAATACATTCTTATTGGAAAATATAGTACTTACTTATCTCATTATACAACTAATACTGTATATACTCGAGTATAAGCTGACCCAAATATAAGCCGAGGCACCTAATTTTACCACAAAAAAAATGGGAAAACATATTGACTCGAGAGTATAAGCCTAGGGTGTCCCTGTGCGTTCCTCACCTGTGTCCCTGTGCGTTCCTCACCTGTGTCCCTGTGCGTGCCTCACCTGTGTCCCTGTGCGTGCCTCACCTGTGTCCCTGTGCGTGCCTCACCTGTGTCCCTGTGCGTGCCTCACCTGTGTCCCTGTGCGTGCCTCACCTGTGTCCCTGTGCGTGCCTCACCTGTGTCCCTGTGCGTGCCTCACCTGTGTCCCTGTGCGTGCCTCACCTGTGTCCCTGTGCGTGCCTCACCTGTGTCCCTGTGCGTGCCTCACCTGTGTCCCTGTGCGTGCCTCACCTGTGTCCCTGTGCGTGCCTCACCTGTGTCCCTGTGCGTGCCTCACCTGTGTCCCTGTGCGTGCCTCACCTGTGTCCCTGTGCGCGCCTCACCTGTGTCCCTGTGCGCGCCTCACCTGTGTCCCTGTGCGCGCCTCACCTGTGTCCCTGTGCGCGCCTCACCTGTGTCCCTGTGCGCGCCTCACCTGTGTCCCTGCCTCACTGTGCGTGCCTCACTTGTGCCCATGCCTCGACTGTTGTTTAACATGGGACCAGCCGGTACCGGGTCCCCAAAATCACTGGAGAAATTATCGTTTAACATGGGAGTCTATGGAAGGGGTGCCCGGCTTTGAAAAATCGGTGCTCCCCGGCCGTAGGTTCCCCGGACAACAATTTTTGCACACTTGTAGAGAAAGTGGGGCTACATGTGTGCCAAGGGGACCTACGACCGGCCAGTACCGGGTCCCCAAAGTTCGGGAGATCAGGTGCAAAAAGGTGACTTGAGTATAAGCCGAGGGGGGGGGGGGGGCATTTTCACCGCTGACATCTGACGCTCCATAGGCAAGCATGGAGCAGCCGTTCAGGTCCGCCGAAAAAACTGACAGGCGAGCGCGTGAAAGGGACCTAAGAGAAGTTACCTCTGCTAGTGGCTTATTTCATTACTTTCTTTTCTGCCCACTGGTATGGCCCTCCACCCCCATTTTCCACAGTTTATTTAAAGTGACACACTAGGTTCAGTTTTTATTTACTTGCCTCCACTGTGCCGTTTGTTTTGCACAGAGTGGCCCCCATCCTGCACAGATGTCTCTGTGATCGGGACTGACAAGTGGGAGTGACATGGTGTGAGTTCAGCTGAACTCACACGGCTTCATCCCCGCAGTCCGGTGTGAACCCGGGCTTACTGACATCATGGAGTGAAAAAAAATAGATTGTAACAACCGATAAAATTATGACGTTAAATGAAGAAATCGGTTTGGCCGGAGTTCCTAACACTAGTCAGTATTGGTGTCCGGGTTATGCAAACAAATGTTTGGCTGGCGGGGAAGACTGCAAACAATGTGTGACCGTTGTTTTTGGCCGCTCCCCAAATTTTCTTTCCTTGAATGATTTGGCGCTCGTTAGATTTGGTGTGAAGTGTAAGAAATCTGTCCGCCGTGTTGTTACTTGTCGCTGTCTTTATATAATTATTTTTTTATTATAATTTCCAGTGCCTGCAGCTTCCTGAGAATTCATGTCACTGAAGATTCACATCCATTCCTAATGTGTAATGAGATCCTACTGTGTGTATATAGAGACATCTATCTATATACAGTATACATACACACGTACACGTATCTATAATATATCCTGTATGTGTGTTTAATACATATGTATCTATATAGATATTAGGGTTGTCCCGATGCCGATACCAGTATCGGTATCGGGACCGATACCGAGCAAATACCCCCGATACCTAAATAGAATACTTGTCCCGCCGCACACGCCGCAATGAAAGGTTCCTGCGCTTATAGACACTCCCCCTTGCTCGGGATTGGATGGGTGATCGTGATCTGTCCAATCCTGAGCAAGGGGGAGTGTCTATACGCGCAGGAACACTACAGCTATTCAAATGAAAGCTGTGATGTTCCCCGGGCGGCTGCTAGGTATGGGGGACATGGCTGGAGGGACATGGCTGCATATGTAGGGGACGTGGCTGGGGGGACGTGGCTGCATTTGTGGGGGGACGTGGCTGCATTTGTGGGGGGACGTGGCTGCATTTGTGGGGGGACGTGGCTGCATTTGTGGGGGACGTGGCTGCATTTGTGGGGGACGTGGCTGCATTTGTGGGGGACGTGGCTGCATTTGTGGGGGACGTGGCTGCATTTGTGGGGGATGTGGGGGACATGGCTGGAGGGACATGGCTGCATTTGTGGGGGACGTGGCTGCATTTGTGGGGGACGTGGCTGCATTTGTGGGGGACGTGGCTGCATTTGTGGGGGATGTGGGGGACATGGCTGGAGGGACATGGCTGCATTTGTGGGGGACGTGGCTGCATTTGTGGGGGACGTGGCTGCATTTGTGGGGGACGTGGCTGCATTTGTGGGGGATGTGGGGGACATGGCTGGAGGGACATGGCTGCATTTGTGGGGGACGTGGCTGCATTTGTGGGGGACGTGGCTGCATTTGTGGGGGATGTGGGGGACATGGCTGGAGGGACATGGCTGCATTTGTGGGGGACGTGGCTGCATTTGTGGGGGACGTGGCTGCATTTGTGGGGGATGTGGGGGACATGGCTGGAGGGACGTGGCTGCATTTGTGGGGGACGTGGCTGCATTTGTGGGGGACGTGGCTGCATTTGTGGGGGACGTGGCTGCATTTGTGGGGGATGTGGGGGACATGGCTGGAGGGACGTGGCTGCATTTGTGGGGGACGTGGCTGCATTTGTGGGGGACGTGGCTGCATTTGTGGGGGACGTGGCTGCATTTGTGGGGGACGTGGGGGACATGGCTGGAGGGACATGGCTGCATTTGTGGGGGACGTGGCTGCATTTGTGGGGGATGTGGGGGACATGGCTGGAGGGACATGGCTGCATTTGTGGGGGACGTGGCTGCATTTGTGGGGGATGTGGGGGACATGGCTGAAGGGACATGGCTGCATTTGTGGGGGACGTGGCTGCATTTGTGGGGGACGTGGCTGCATTTGTGGGGGACGTGGCTGCATACGCGGGGGACGTCGCTGGAGGGACGTGGTTGCATTTGGGGACACATTTAAAAAAAGTATCGGTATTCGGTATCAGCGACTACTTGAAAAAAGTATCGGTACTTGTACTCGGTATCGTGACAACCCTACATAGATATACAATAAAACCTTGGTTTTAGAGCGTTTTACAAGATGAGCATTTTTTTAAAATAAACTTTTACTTGATGTACAAGCGATGTCTTGATATGAGAGTAGCGTTGGTTCACAACTGAGTATAAAAGATAAGAGAGGATAAGAGAGGCGCCTCTAAGTGTAGCAATATGGTTACATTTAACCACTTCCATACCGGGGGGCAATTATACACCTTCCTGCCCAGGCCACTTTTCAGCTTTCAGCGCTGTCGACATTTGAATGACAATTGCGCGGTCGTGCTACACTTTACCCAAAGCAATTTTTTATCATTTTGTTCCCACAAATAGAGCTTTCTTCTGGTGGTATTTGATCAACTCTGCGATTTTTTTTTTTTTTTTTTTTTTTTTTAGCGCAACAAATTAAAAAAAGAGCAAAAATTTTCTGTCAATTTATTTTGTAAGTAAGTACCTTTTCTTCTTCAATGACAGGCACTGATAAGGCGGCACTGATAGGTGGCACTGGTATGCGGCACTGATGGGCAATCATAGCTGGCACTGATAGATGGGCACTGGGCACGGATAAGCACAGATAGGTGGCACTGATGGACATGGGTGGGTGGCATTGGTGGGCATCACAATTTTTGTTTGTGCCATGATGGTGCCAGTCAGTGCCCATTTGTGGGCACTGATTGGCATATGTTATGTATATATTTGTACATGGGGACATACCTGGCCATCCACATGTTGGGTGCTTCCCTGGTGGTCCAGTGTGGGCATCCGAGGGGGGGGCTGCGCTGATGAACAATTGGCGCAACCCCCCTGTCAGGAGAGCCGCTGATCTACTCGCATCTGTCAGACACGAATGAGGAAGAGCCGATCACCGGCTCTTCCTGTTTACATCGTGATCAGCCGTGATTGGACACGTCTGATCATGTGGTAAAGAGCCTCCGCTCTTTACTGAGATCAGTGTTGCAGTGTATCAGACTGACACCCCGCATCACCGATCACCGCAATGGGCGCGCGGCGGCTGTCAATAGACGTCCAGTCAGGATCACGAAACTCCTTCCCAGACATCAATATGCTATTGACCGGGCGGGAAGTGGTTTATGAAGGTTCAACATTTAGAAACTTGCATGATTGATGATTAAAACAGACACATCTACCGTATATACCCGAATATAAACCAAGGCACCTAATTTTACCACAAAAATCTGGGAAAACGTATTGACTCGAGTATAAGCCTAGAGTGAGAATGCAGCAGCTACTGTAAGTGGAAAAGAGAGTCAACAATGCCCATTTGCACGCCTCACTGTGCCTCTTTCCACCTCACTGTGCCAGTCGGTGTACCTGAAATTTTTACAGGCTGCAGGCCTGTTTAAAAGTTGCGGTCTCCTCCTGGTCCCGTCCTGTGATAGGCGTTTCCCAGCAGCCTATCACGGACGTCTTCTCATCCTCCAATGACCAATCACAGCACAAGGCTCTGAAGGAACGGCACAGCTGCCCATTGCCTCGGCGTGAGTTCCGGGTATTGCCACTCCAGCTCTGTGATTGGCTGGAGTGGCAATGTCGTCACTCCCGCGCAGGTTCGGCGGCTGCGAGGGTAATGGCTCCTAAACCGTACATGTTTAGGAGATATTCTTTATACCTACAGGTAAGCCTTATTATAGGCCTTATTATAGGCTCACCTGTAGGTAAAAGTGGTAGTACACAGTTTTCTACCACTTTAATGCAGGCCACTGTACATGTGTGCTCTGTACAGGGCACAAAGGAAACAGTTGTCCTCTCTGTTCTCCTGCATTGAACCCACATTGATCTATACAGAGCAGGGCAGCTCAATGGACTTACACTGTTTACTTTGTTTGTCCAGCTGACCTGATCAGGGGCATTCTACATTCATAGATGACTTATCCGTCATTCTGCGATTGCCATGTCACTGCTGATGCATGTAAACAGATTAGACGTGTCTGTCAGCTTATGAGTTGTTTGTCTGTCAGACGGATAATGATCAGGGGATTGCCTATGGATCAGGATAATAGCGGGGAGCCAGGCTCTGAGAGCTGCACTACTGATGTTGTCCTCTAGATGGGGCTAACCTAATTTTAATGAATAGCATATGGTGGCTAATAGTCTAATAAAATTTATCTTTTTTTTTATATATATTTTTTATTTTTTTAATCAGATTTTATTTTATTTTTTTCATACCACTACATATACACAAACAAAAGGGGGGCAATTTTAACCCACCCCTTTTCCTAGTCCTTTCACTGTCAAGTCAATACACAACCTCCTTCGCGGTAGCCATGGTCATCAGAGAAGGTGACAGGACATGTCAAATATTAAAGGGGTTGTAAAGGTAATTTTTTTCCTCAATATCTTCCTTTACCTTAGTGCAGTCCTCCACTTACCTCATCCTTCCATTTTGCTTTTAAATGTCCTTATTTCTTCTGAGAAATCCTCACTTCCTGTTCTTCTGTCTGTAACGCCACACAGTAATGCAAGGCTTTCTCCCTGGTGTGGAGTGTCGTGCTTGCCCTTGGACTACCGGAGAGTCAGGACGCCAACTAACACACAGCTTCTTTCTCTATCTGCAACGTAGAGGGCGTCCTGACTCTCCTGTAGTCCAAGGGAGGGGGCGAGCTCAACACTCCACACCAGGGAGAAAGCCTCACATTACTGTGTGGAGTTACAGACAGGAAGTGAGGATTTCTCACAAGAAATAAGGACATTTAAAAGCAAAATGGAAGGATGAGGTAAGTGAAGGAGGACTGCACTAAGGTAAAGAAAGTGATTTAAAAAAAAAATGGTACCTTTTACAACCCCTTTAAAGGGGTTGGTAAAGGTAATTTTATTTTATTTTATTTTTAACAAACATGTTTTACTTGCCTCCACTGTGCAGCTCGTTTTGCACAGGGTGGCCCCGAACCTGGTCTTCTGGGGTCCCTTGGCAGCTGTCTCGGCTCCTCCCCACAAGAACTAACCCCCTTCATGCGAGCTCTCTCCCATGGGGGTTAGTTCTTGTGGGCTTGCTCCCGTGATACAACCGGCGACCATAGCTGCAGACATTGGATGTGATTGACAGCAGCACGATCCAATGGCTACGCTGCTTTCAATCAACTAGTGAATGAGCCAAGAATCCAGCGCGTTCACGGCGGGACTTTCGAGGGGTCAGGTTAGTAAACGGAGGGGCGGGGGCGTGCTAATTTTTGGATGTTTTTCCACCTTAATGCATAGGATGCATTGAGGTGAAAAAAAACGTGTGCCTTTATTACCCCTTTAACCAATTCAAGACCAGGCCTAATTATGACACTTGTTGCTTACAAGATAAAATCAGTATTTTTGTATGAAGGACACTGATAGCCCCAGCTTTGGCAAAAATTGACTGGTTTTGTCCCCAAATTCTGTTATATACAATGGAAACAATAAGAATTTGTATAGATCTACAAGAGCCAGGAGAATTATGGAAACTTTGGACCCTAGGGACTGTTTACACCGGACTGATTACAGTGAGCACTTCCCAGTCCAGAATCCTCTGCTGTTTGAGAGATTTCTCTTCCCAGTGCCCCAACCACAACTTCAGAGGAGAGCGTGATATCCGTCCCATACAGTATATACAGAGCAGAGCGTGATCGCCGTCCTATACAGTATATACAGAGGAGAGCGTGATATCCGTCCCATACAGTATATACAGAGCAGAGCGTGATCGCCGTCCTATACAGTATATACAGAGGAGAACGTGATCGCCGTCCCATACAGTATATACAGAGGAGAGCGTGATCGCCGTCCCATACAGTATATACAGAGGAGAACGTGATCGCCGTCCTATACACTATATACAGAGGAGAGCGTGATATCCGTCCCATACAGTATATACAGAGGAGAGCGTGATCGCCGTCCTATACAGTATATACAGAGGAGAACGTGATCGCCGTCCTATACACTATATACAGAGGAGAGCGTGATCGCCGTCCCATACAGTATATACAGAGGAGAACGTGATCGCCGTCCTATACACTATATACAGAGGAGAGCGTGATCGCCGTCCCATACAGTATATACAGAGGAGAACGTGATCGCCGTCCTATACACTATATACAGAGGAGAGCGTGATCGCCGTCCCATACAGTATATACAGAGGAGAACGTGATCGCCGTCCTATACAGTATATACAGAGGAGAGCGTGATCGCCGTCCTATACAGTATATACAGAGGAGAACGTGATCGCCGTCCTATACACTATATACAGAGGAGAGCGTGATATCCGTCCCATACAGTATATACAGAGGAGAGCGTGATCGCCGTCATATACAGTATATACAGAGGAGAACGTGATCGCCGTCCTATACACTATATACAGAGGAGAGCGTGATATCCGTCCCATACAGTATATACAGAGGAGAGCGTGATCGCAGTCCTATACAGTATATACAGAGGAGAACGTGATCGCCGTCCTATACAGTATATACAGAGGAGAACGTGATCGCCGTCCTATACACTATATACAGAGGAGAGCGTGATCGCCGTCCCATACAGTATATACAGAGGAGAGCGTGATCGCCGTCCCATACAGTATATACAGAGGAGAACGTGATCGCCGTCCTATACACTATATACAGAGGAGAGCGTGATCGCCGTCCCATACAGTATATACAGAGGAGAACGTGATCGTCGTCCTATACACTATATACAGAGGAGAGCGTGATCGCCGTCCTATACAGTATATACAGAGGAGAGCGTGATCGCCGTCCCATACACTATATACAGAGGAGAGCGTGATCGCCGTCCTATACACTTTATACAGAGGAGAGCGTGATCGCCGTCCTATACAGTATATACAGAGGAGAGCGTGATCGCCGTCCTATACAGTATATACAGAGGAGAGCGTGATCGCCGTCCTATACAGTATATACAGAGGAGAGCGTGATCGCCGTCCTATACAGTATATACAGAGGAGAGCGTGATCGCCGTCCTATACAGTATATACAGAGGAGAGCGTGATCGCCGTCCTATACAGTATATACAGAGGAGAGCGTGATCGCCGTCCTATACACTTTATACAGAGGAGAGCGTGATCGCCGTTCTATACACTTTATACAGAGGAGAGCGTGATCGCCG
Organism: Rana kukunoris; assembly: GCA_029574335.1. NCBI lineage: Eukaryota > Metazoa > Chordata > Amphibia > Anura > Ranidae > Rana > Rana kukunoris. The sequence goes on from CM056058.1 coordinate 11,302,266, forward strand.
TCCTATACACTATATACAGAGGAGAGCGTGATCGCCGTCCTATACACTTTATACAGAGGAGAGCGTGATCGCCGTCCTATACAGTATATACAGAGGAGAGCGTGATCGCCGTCCTATACAGTATATACAGAGGAGAGCGTGATCGCCGTCCTATACACAGAGGAGAGCGTATATACAGAGGAGAGCGTGATCGCCGTCCTATACAGTATATACAGAGGAGAGCGTGATCGCCGTCCTATACAGTATATACAGAGGAGAGCGTGATCGCCGTCCTATACACTTTATACAGAGGAGAGCGTGATCGCCGTTCTATACACTTTATACAGAGGAGAGCGTGATCGCCGTCCTATACACTTTATACAGAGGAGAGCGTGATCGCCGTCCTATACACTATATAGAGAGGAGAGCGTGATATCCGTCCTATACACTATATACAGAGGAGAGCGTGATCGCCGTCCTATACACTATATACAGAGGAGAGCGTGATCGCCGTCCCATACAGTATATACAGAGGAGAACGTGATCGCCGTCCTATACAGTATATACAGAGGAGAGTGTGATCGCCGTCCTATACACTATATACAGAGGAGAGTGTGATCGCCGTCCTATACACTATATACAGAGGAGAGCGTGATCGCCGTCCTATACAGTATATACAGAGGAGAACGTGATCGCCGTATTCTGCTCTGCTATAGGCCACCGGGGCCTAAATCGCAGTTTTTACCCCCATGGTCAGAGTTCATCTCCACTTACGCCATAACCAGCAAACACCTTTTGCTGCTCGGGGACTTCAATCTCTGGGCCAACTCCTCACAAGACCCCGTGGCCGACGCCTGTATCGACCATCTGGAAGGATTAGGCCTTCAGCAACTAGTATGTGGGCCCACACATGCTTCAGGTCACACACTCGATCTTATCTTCAGACAAAATCTGAAAGTAAGTATTTTGGAAAATGAACCATTGCCATGGACAGATCACCATGCAATTAAATTCATAATTTCCAATACTGCCCTATTGATAAAAACACCCAAGCCAGTGACAACACACTGGTCTAGATCTCTGAAGAAGCTCCATTCGGAACTCTTCAAATCTACCTTGGAAAATAAAATTAAAACAATTCAGCCAGGTCAAACGGCCGCAGACATACTGGACGCCATAAACGCAGCCTACTACAGTCAGCCGACTTAGTAGCACCAGAACGCAAAGTCCTTACCCGGAAAAACAAGGCAGGCTGGTTCAACAACCAGCTATCGCTACTGAAGCAAGAGCGTAGAAGGGCAGAAGCCGCCTGGAAAAGAAACGCTTCCGAGGCGAACCTCGTCTTCTACAAAGCAACAACAAGAAGATATCACATAGAAATCTTCAAAGCCAAGAAAAACTATTTTTCCATGGCTATCAACAGCGCCTTAAACCGCCCCCGGGATCTCTTCAAGCTGGTCTCGCAGACCATGAATCCACACTGTCTTGAAGCCCCCAACACAGACACCCAAGAATTTTGCGATGAATTGTCGGATTTCTTCATCAATAAAATTGAGGGAATCCGGGAAAGCATTCCGCAAAACAATACTCCTGAGCTACCACACAGCACCCGGAGGAACAGGCTACAACCAACAAAGTTCACGCTGGAACCCGTTTCCATCGATACCACAGAAAATATCATCAGCGCTTTGCGTAACAGCACATCGCCTAATGATATCATCCCCACTAAGCTGCTAAAGGAATGTGCCGATATCCTGGCGCCTCCCATTACGCAGCTTATAAATCAGTCATTTAAGGAAGGCATAGTGCCCTCCCTGCTGAAAGAGGGCACAATCCAGCCCATCTTGAAGAAACCTACCCTGGTTCCCAAGGATCCAAATCACCGCCGTCCCATAACAATGCTAAACGTTTTCTCCAAGGTAATGGAGAAAGTGGTGGTACAACAGCTGCAACAGCATCTAGATACCCACAACCTACTCGATCCACTGCAATCGGGATTCCGTCCCGGACACGGGACGGAAACAGCACTACTCAAAATATGGGACGACGTTCTGGAGGCCGCAGATGAAGGAGAATCTTGTCTCCTGGTTCTGCTGGACCTAAGCGCAGCCTTTGACACCGTAGATCACAAACTGCTACTGACTCGGCTGAATGAGGTAGCCGGAGTCACAGAGGGTGATTTACCATGGTTTTCCTCCTTTTTGGGAAACCGATCTCAAACGGTGAAATTGGGACCGTTCACTTCTGGAAAACGCACGGTGTCATGTGGAGTCCCCCAAGGCTCACCTCTGTCACCGGTGCTCTTCAACATCTATCTTCGACCTCTCTTTGAAGTCATCAGTAGTCAACAACTACTTTATCACTCATATGCAGACGATACGCAACTGTATTTTCGCATCTGCAATAGAAAGGATCATCATCTCAGCTTAGAGAATTGCCTCTCTTCGATTGAAAACTGGATGACTAGGAGTTATCTCAAACTCAACAATTCTAAAACAGAACTTCTTCTGTTTCAGGCCAGTCGCAAGAGTCAACTGGCAACAACCTGGACACCTCCACCCATTCTGGGCCAGATCATCTCCCCTAGCGCCAAAGTCAAAAGTCTCGGGATCATTTTTGACACCCACATGACAATGGACGCACAAATAGATTCAGTAGTCAGCGGATCTCACCATCTGCTGCACCTACTCCGCAGACTTATTCCATTCATTCCCAAAGAAGATGTGCCAGTCGTGGTGGGAACAATTGTGAACTCCAGACTGGACTATGCAAATGCCCTCTACCTCGGACTCCCAAAGTACCAAATCGCCCGTCTGCAAGTCGTACAAAATACGGCCGCCAGACTGGTGACTGGGAAAAAACCCTGGGAAGCAATCTCACCGTCGCTGAGATCCCTTCACTGGTTGCCAGTAAAAGACAGAATTGCTTTTAAAGCTCTCTGTCTGACTCATAAATGCATCCATGGGAAAGCCCCGCAATATCTTTGCGATAAAATAGAACCCCTCAATCCCAATCGCATTCTGCGATCCAGTGACCAAAATTTGGTCAAAGTACCCAAAGCCAGACTCAAGTCCAAAGGAGAAAGAAGGTTTGCTGTCCAAGGTCCCAGACTTTGGAACGCTTTGCCAACCTGCATTCGGTTGGAGGAAAACCACCTGACCTTCAGAAGACAGATTAAAACTCTGCTCTTTTGATGTCAAGAGAGACTGATACAACAAGCGCCCAGAGGCGATTTGGTTCGCATGTGCCGCGCTATATAAGTTTTTCATTCATTCATTCATTCATACAGAGGAGAGCGTGATCGCCGTCTCATACAGTATATACAGAGGAGAGCGTGATCGCCGTCCCATACAGTATATACAGAGGAGAGCGTGATCGCCGTCCTATACACTATATACAGAGGAGAGCGTGATCGCCGTCCTATACAGTATATACAGAGGAGAGCGTGATCGCCGTCCCATACACTATATACAGAGGAGAGCGTGATATCCGTCCCATACACTATATACAGAGGAGAGCGTGATATCCGTCCCATACACTATATACAGAGGAGAGCGTGATATCCGTCCTATACACTATATACAGAGGAGAGCGTGATATCCGTCCCATACACTTTATACAGAGGAGAGCGTGATCGCCGTCCTATACACTTTATACAGAGGAGAGCGTGATCGCCGTCCTATACACTTTATACAGAGGAGAGCGTGATCGCCGTCCTATACACTTTATACAGAGGAGAGCGTGATCGCCGTCCTATACACTATATACAGAGGAGAGCGTGATCGCTGTCCTATACACTATGTACAGAGGAGAGCGTGATCGCCGTCCTATACAGTATATACAGAGGAGAGCGTGATCGCCGTCCTATACACTATATAGAGAGGAGAGCGTGATCGCCGTCCTATACACTATATACAGAGGAGAGCGTGATCGCCGTCCTATACACTTTATACAGAGGAGAGCGTGATCGCCGTCCTATACACTTTATACAGAGGAGAGCGTGATCGCCGTCCTATACACTTTATACAGAGGAGAGCGTGATCGCCGTCCTATACACTATATACAGAGGAGAGCGTGATCGCTGTCCTATACACTATATACAGAGGAGAGCGTGATCGCCGTCCTATACAGTATATACAGAGGAGAGCGTGATCGCCGTCCTATACACTATATAGAGAGGAGAGCGTGATATCCGTCCCATACACTATATACAGAGGATAGCGTGATCGCTGTCCTATACACTATATACAGAGGAGAGCGTGATATCCGTCCCATACACTATATACAGAGGAGAGCGTGATATCCGTCCTATACACTATATACAGGAGGGGATGATGTGTTTATATTAGGAGAGTACAGCTGACATTCCTGTAGGTCTTCCTTCGGACATTCCTCTGCGGTCACGTGACGCCTCTTATTCTTGGAATCCCAGTGCCTCTTCCTGGAGTTGGATATCCAGGTACACATAGCAGAAACAACAGAAGACACGTGACTGCCTCGCCCTTCGCTGACTACACCATTTAACTCCTTCATGATTGGGGTTCTGGGGTGCCTTCAACGCTGGAGTCATTGTGTGTCCAGAATGTTTGTTTTTCCCCCTCTTGATACCACTAAATAGATCTGCGTGATTCTGGGAAAAATGAAAATCGCAATGTTTTTGCTTAGACTAAAGATCACGATTCTCAAAAACGTTATTTTATTTTAAATATTCTCATGTGTGTGTGTGTGTGTGTATATATATTAGGGTTGTCCCAATATCACTTTTTTAGGACCAAGTACAAGTACCGATACTTTTTTCATGTACTCGCCGATATTTTTTTTTTTTAATGCCAAGTGTCAGGGTGCAGTAATGGGCACTGACAGGTGGCTGGCATTGATAGGCGGCAGTTATGGGCACTGACAGGTGGCTGGCACTGATAGGCGGCAGTTATGGGCACTGACAGGTGGCTGGCACTGATAGGCGGCAGTTATGGGCACTGACAGGTGGCTGGCACTGATAGGCGGCTGGCACTGATAGGCAACAGTTATTGGCACTGACAGGTGGCTGGCACTGATAGGCGACAGTTATTGGCACTGACAGGTGTCTGGCACTGATAGGAGGCAATTATTGGCACTGATGGCACTGACAGGTGGCTGGCACTGATAGGCGACAGTTATGGGCACTGACAGGTGGCTGGCACTGATAGGCGACAGTTATTGGCACTGACAGGTGTCTGGCACTGATAGGAGGCAATTATGGGCACTGATAGGCGGCAGTTATTGGCACTAACAGGTGGCTGTTATGGGCACTGATAGGTGGCTTCCACTGTTAGGTGGCAGTGGCACTGATACTTATAGGCACTGACAGGTGGCTGGTACTTATGCAATGTGAGATGGTGTGTACTGTGTACAAGTGACATTATTCATTCAGCATTTACAAAATCTATTTTACTTGCCGAGGGCTGCCTCCTGCTATGATGTCCGCCCTGCTCTCCGCCCACTCTCCGCCCCCTCTCTTCCGCCCCCGCCTCTCTGCCCGCTCGTCACCTAAAAAAAAAAAAGCCAGAAGCATCGGGAGCTTTTGCGCGAGTACAAGTACTTGCGCAAATGCTCAGTATCGATAGCGATTGTAGTAGCGGTATCGGGACAACCCTAATATATATATATATATATATATATATATATATATATATATATATTATATATATATATATATATATATATATATATATAAATGTGTGTATATGTATGTATTTTTTTTTCTTGTTGAGTTTAACTTTGAGATATATATTTATAATTACACACACACACAAAAAACTATATATATATATATATTATTATTATTATTATTATTTTCTTGTTGAGTTCAACTTTGATATATTTTTTTTTTTTTTTTTTTTATATTAACCATTTTAAAATGTAGATCTGTGGGTGGTGCAGCATGGTGACACAGGGAGGACTGAGAATACCCCCTCCTATGTCATGGGATTTCTGGATATCAAGCCCAAGCAAGCAGTCATATTATATTATAAGCTCACAATTGTGTTGGAAAAATCTATTGGATCAATGTTGGTGCGCACATTCCATACTGCGCAGTGCCTGCAGTGTTACAGTGGCGACAATGGCATGGCACAGTGACAACAATTGACGGCACAGTGGCTGCGTTTGATGGCATGGCACAGTGACGACAATTGACGGGCACAGTGGCTGCGTTTGATGGCATGGCACAGTGGCGACAATTGACGGGCACAGTGGCTGCGTTTGATGGCATGGCACAGTGGCGACAATTGACGGGAACAGTGGCTGCGTTTGATGGCATGGCACAGTGGCGACAATTGACGGGCACAGTGGCTGCGTTTGATGGCATGGCACAGTGGCGACAATTGACGGGCACAGTGGCTGCGTTTGATGGCATGGCACAGTGGCGACAATTGACGGGAACATTGGCTGCGTTTGATGGCATGGCACAGTGGCGACAATTGACGGGCACAGTGGCTGCGTTTGATGGCATGGCACAGTGGCGACAATTGACGGGCACAGTGGCTGCGTTTGATGGCATGGCACAGTGGCGACAATTTTATGACCGTGGCGACAATTGAAGGGCACAGTGGCTGCGTCCAGGATCCTGGTTCAGTGCCTTTAATGAACTTATTTTTTGGGTAATTTCTTTTTTCAAAACCTGCTTTAAATTCAATAAAATACCACCATTTATTCCCCTCATTCGTTATACAGTACTTTTATTTTGCGATGTTTTGGTTGGTAAGGGGAATTTATTGGATGACTGAAGACTTAATCACTTACCACCATTTCACAACAACATTGGTTCAGAAGATATCAGACGTTTCCTTGGACTTTGGCTGTTATGTGCAGAGTGCAGAGATTGCCAGTGGATCTGATTTCTTTAGCACAGAATCGGCCTTTCATTCAAGGTTTGGTATCTCTTTAATTTCGTACCGCAGAAAGTGGTTGCTAAACGTGACGTTGAAGTGAAGTTTTTAGGTGGATGGACCCTTTATTGAGCCTTGGATCTCTGAAGAAGCCTGGAAAAGGGACTTGATCTGTGCACCCCATAATTATCTTGGCCAGGGGTGTCAAACGCAATTTCATTGTGGGCCACGTTGGCATTATGACTGCCCTCAAAAGGGCTGGTTGTATCTGTAATATTAGATGCCCAGCGCATCCCCTCCCCTTACATTAGATGTAAAGAGCCACCCCACCATCAGAAGTTGAGTCTCCCCCTCTCCCTTACATCACAGTGCACCCCCTTTCCTTATGCTGCTGCTGGGAAGAAGCTGGATGCATTCCTTGATAACAGAAAGTAAGGGTCTGGAGTAGGACCAGAGAAGGGCTGGAGCTCTCCGGCAGTTGCAGAAGACATGCAAGGGCCACATGAAATGGCCTGTAAAGCCGGATTCGGCCCGCGGGCCTTGTGTTTGCCACCTGTGATCTAGAAGATGACAACTTTCATTTATTAGTTTTTTAGATTTCATTTAGACCTTATTTACCAAAGTTTCTGGATGAGGAATAGTCAGGCAGAATAAAAAGGGAGCACCAGAACACAGTGTTCTGTCAAAAGAGCCAACTCGTCAAAACCTCCAATTACGTCACGTCGGGTAGTAATTGCAGATTTTGACCACTTGAAATCCCATCATGCCTCTGATTGTCAGGGTCTTGGAATGTCTCATGGGGACTTGTAGTTTCAAAATTGCTGGAAAGCCAAGGCTGCCTACCCCTGCCATAGTGTATATGCTGCCGGTTTTTAAATGAAAAGGGGCAAGTGGTCAAAATCTGCAATTACTACTGCTGGAGAGAAACCGGAAGGGACGTAATTGGAGGTTTTGACGAGTTGGCTCTTTTGACAGAACACTGTGTTCTGGTGCTCCCTTTTCATTCTGCCTGACTATTCCTCATCCAGAAACTTTGATAAATAAGGAATAGTCAGGCAGAATGAAAATGGGGCAGCAGAACACGGTGTTCTGTCAAAAGAGCCAACTCATCAAAACCTCCAATTACGTCCCTTCCGGTTTCCCTCCAGCAGTAGTAATTGCAGATTTCGATGACTTTGCTCTTTTCAATGAACACCGGCAACGTATACGCTACGGCAGGAGTAGGGAACCTCGGCCCTCCAGCAGTTTGTTTATACTACAAGTCCCATGAGACATTGCAAGACCCTAACAATCCCAGGCATGACTCCTAGGGTCAGAGGCATGATGGGATTTGTAGTTTCACCACAGCTGAAGGTATACAACGATTTGGCTGTTTTGCTAGAACAAAAAAACGTGTCAGTCTACTGCTACACCGATCTCGCTAAAGAGCCTCCGGCGTAGGCTCTTTACCATGTGTGATCAGCCATGTCCAATCACAATGTAAACAGTAAGAGCCGCTGATCGTCTTTTCCTCACTCGCGTCTGACAGACACGAGTAGAGGAGAGACAATTGGCTGCTCTCCTGACAAGGGGGGTCTGTGCTGATAGTTTTATCAGCGCAGCCCTCCCTTGGATCCCCTCCCAGGACCACCAGTATGCTGCCCAGGACCACCAGGGAAATGCAAATGTGCCAAGGCAGCTGCCAATGAATGCCCAGGCAGCTGCCAACCAGTGCCCACCCACAATCCCTGCAAGTGCCACCAGGTATAGGCATCAGTGCTGCATGTCAGTGCCATGTGTCAATGTCCATCAGTGCCACCCATAATTACCCATCATTGCAGCCTTTCAGTGCCACCCATGAGTGCCCATCAGTGTCGCCTATCAATGCCCATCAGTGTTGCATATCAGTGCCATGTATCAATGCCCATCAGTGCAGCCTATCAGTGCCACTGATAAGTACCCATCATTGCAGCCTATCAGTGCCCATGGTCAGTGCCACCTCAGCGGTGCCGCCTTATCAGTGCTCGTCGGTGGCAGCTTATCAGTGCCCAGTCAAGGAGAACACTTACTTATTTACAAAATTTTATAGCAGAAAAAAAAGAAAACTTTTATTTTTTTACAAATTGTCTTTTTTAATTTTTTTATTATTTGTATAGCAAAAAATAAAAACCCCCAGAGGTGATCAAATACCACCAAAAGAAAGTTCTATTTGTGGGAAGAAAATGATAAAAATTCTGTTTGTGTACAGTGTAGTATGACCGCGCAATTGTCATTTAAACAGCGACAGCGCAGAAAGCTGAAAATGAATTAATGAGGAAAATCCGGTCTGTAGGTGGTTAAAGTACACCTGTCACTTTAGCAGTACAGCGGCAATTTGAAGTGACACATAACAGGAACAACCAGCTTATGCATGCCGGTACTCTTCCAGTCTGATGTCCTGATCCACAAGTGCGCCCAGTGAACGTGTGCGCTAGGTATGACACTCTGCCAAGTATGGATCCTTCTCACATACCTGGTTTGCTCACTGCCTACGGCATTCCAATATTCTCCACCTCTCCTCGGCGTCACAAGACTAAGCCGCAGGTCTGGGGAAAACGCACAGCGGGGGAAAACATATTGTGATCTGAGAACAGCAGCAGCTGATTGGTTTCCTGTGCCCGTCCCGAAGATCCCATCACCAGAGACGGCCCGGGTGACACTTTGTACAGCTTCTATTAGTAAGTAACCTTCTAAGAATCGTTTATGAAGCAAACCTGCCACAACCTGAAAGATACAGGTTCACTTTGGTGAATAAGGATATAAAATGTCAGCGCTTCACGGATCCCAGCCGTCCGGACCGGTGATACTGATAGGATACCTGAGAAAGCCATAGGAAGCCGACACTTGGTGTGCGGTGTTCATTTCCAGTCTTGTATGTAATATTGATGAAGGAAGACGCAGGACGTCTACCGATGGCTTCTCAAGGTGGTAATTTATAGAGGGGTTTGTGGTGGGTGGTTGCAGATGTTTGCTAGGAAATCGCAAAGTTTATTCCTCTTATCAGAACCGGTCCGGATGACCTGATCTTCAGTTGGTGTTCTGCTAAAGGTCTAAGCTTGCCCTGGAATTGGGTATCGGGGTTTGGTTCCTCGTATTGGGGTTTGGTTCCTCGTATTGGGGTTTGGTTCCTCGTATCGGGGTTTGGTTCCTCGTATCGGGGTTTGGTTCCTCACTCCTCATATCGGGGTTTAGTTCCTCACTCCTCATATCATATCGGGGTTTAGTTCCTCGTATCGGGATTTGGTTCCTCGTATCGGGGTTTAGTTCCTCACTCCTCATATCATATCGGGGTTTAGTTCCTCGTATCGGGATTTGGTTCCTCGTATCGGGATTTGGTTCCTCGTATCGGGGTTTAGTTCCTCACTCCTCATATCGGGGTTTAGTTCCTCATATCGGGGTTTAGTTCCTCGTATCGGGATTTGGTTCCTCGTATCGGGGTTTAGTTCCTCACTCCTCATATCGGGGTTTAGTTCCTCATATCGGGGTTTAGTTCCTCGTATCGGGATTTGGTTCCTCGTATCGGGGTTTGGTTCCTCATTCCTCATATCGGGGTTTGGTTCCTCATTCCTCATATCGGGGTTTGGTTCCTCATTCCTCATATCGGGGTTTGGTTCCTCATTCCTCATATCGGGGTTTGGTTCCTCATATCGGGGTTTGGTTCCTCATTCCTGATATCGGGGTTTGGTTCCTCATTCCTCATATCGGGGTTTAGTTTCTCATTCCTCATATTGGGGTTTGGTTCCTCATTCCTCATATTGGGGTTTAGTTTCTCATTCCTCATATTGGGGTTTGGTTTCTCATTCCTCATATCGGGGTTTAGTTTCTCATTCCCCATATCAGGGTTTGGTTTCTCATTCCCCATATCGGGGTTTGGTTTCTCATTCCTCATATCGGGGTTTAGTTTCTCATTCCTCATATCGGGGTTTAGTTTCTCATTCCTCATATCGGGGTTTGGTTTCTCATTCCTCATATCAGGGTTTGGTTTCTCATTCCTCATATTGGGGTTTAGTTCCTCACTCCTCATATCGGGGTTTAGTTCCTCATATCGGGGTTTAGTTCCTCGTATCGGGGTTTAGTTCCTCGTATCGGGGTTTAGTTCCTCGTATCGGGATTTGGTTCCTCATTCCTCATATCGGGATTTGGTTCCTCATTCCTCATATCGGGGTTTGGTTCCTCATTCCTAATATCGGGGTTTGGTTTCTCATTCCTCATATTGGGGTTTGGTTTCTCATTCCTCATATCGGGGTTTAGTTTCTCATTCCTCATATCGGGGTTTAGTTTCTCATTCCTCATATCGGGGTTTAGTTTCTCATTCCTCATATCGGGGTTTGGTTTCTCATTCCTCATATCAGGGTTTGGTTTCTCATTCCTCATATCGGGGTTTGGTTCCTCATATCAGGGTTTGGTTTCTCATTCCTCATATCGGTGTTTAGTTTCTCATTCCTCATATCGGGGTTTAGTTTCTCATTACTCATATCGGGGTTTAGTTTCTCATTCCTCATATCGGGGTTTAGTTTCTCATTCCTCATATCGGGGTTTAGTTTCTCATTCCTCATATCGGGGTTTGGTTTCTCATTCCTCATATCGGGGTTTAGTTTCTCATTCCTCATATCGGGGTTTAGTTTCTCATTCCTCATATCGGGGTTTAGTTTCTCATTCCTCATATCGGGGTTTAGTTTCTCATTCCTCATATCAGGGTTTAGTTTCTCATTCCTCATATCGGGGTTTAGTTTTTAGTTTTCATTCCTCATATCGGGGTTTAGTTTCTCATTCCTCATATCGGGGTTTGCTTCCCCATATCGGGGTTTGCTTCCCCATATCGGGGTTTAGTTTCTCATTCCTCATATTGGGGTTTAGTTTCTCATTCCTCATATCGGGGTTTGGTTTCTCATTCCTCATATCGGGGTTTGGTTTCTCATTCCTCATATCGGGGTTTAGTTTCTCATTCCTCATATCGGGGTTTAGTTTCTCATTCCTCATATCGGGGTTTAGTTTCTCATTCCTCATATCGGGGTTTAGTTTCTCATTCCTCATATCAGGGTTTAGTTTCTCATTCCTCATATCGGGGTTTAGTTTCTCATTCCTCATATCGGGGTTTAGTTTCTCATTCCTCATATCGGGGTTTGCTTCCCCATATCGGGGTTTGCTTCCCCATATCGGGGTTTGCTTCCCCATATCGGGGTTTAGTTTCTCATTCCTCATATTGGGGTTTAGTTTCTCATTCCTCATATCGGGGTTTGGTTTCTCATTCCTCATATCGGGGTTTAGTTTCTCATTCCTCATATCAGGGTTTAGTTTCTCATTCCTCATATCGGGGTTTGCTTCCCCATATCGGGGTTTAGTTTCTCATTCCTCATATCGGGGTTTGCTTTCCCCTATTCGGGGTTTAGTTTCTCATTCCTCATATTGGGGTTTGCTTTCCCCTATTCGGGGTTTAGTTTCTCATTCCTCATATTGGGGTTTGCTTCCCCATATCGGGGTTTAGTTTCTCATTCCTCATATCGGGGTTTGGTTTCTCATTCCTCATATCGGGGTTTGGTTTCTCATTCCTCATATTGGGGTTTGGTTCCCCATATCGGGGTTTAGTTCCTCAGCTGTAAATATAAAGGATGCTCATAAAACTCATAGTCCCAGCTTCGGAATTTCAACCACTTCAATACTCAAGCACTTTCGCCCCCTTCTTGCCCAGGACAGTTTACAGCTTTCAGCACTGTCGCACCTTGAATGACAATTGCGCGGTCATACAACAACTGTACTCAAACTTTATCATTTTCTTCCCACAAATAGAGCTTTACTTTGTATTTGATCACCTCTGCGATTTTTATTTTTTGCTAAACAAACTAAAATAAGTCAACATTTTTTGAAAAAAAATTTTTTTTCTCAATTTCTGTCATTAAATGTTGTTTTCCCCTTCACTGACGGACACTGATGAGGCGGCACTGATATGTAGAATTGATGGTCACTAATATGCGGCTCTGATGGGCACCAATAGGCGCCACTGATATGCAGCTCTGATGGGCGCCAATAGGCGCCACTGATATGCAGCTCTGATGGGCGCCAATAGGCGCCACTGATATGCAGCTCTGATGGGCACCAATAGGCGCCACTGATATGCAGCTCTGATGGGCGCCAATAGGCGCCACTGATATGCAGCTCTGATGGGCGCCAATAGGCGCCACTGATATGCAGCTCTGATGGGCGCCAATAGGCGCCACTGATATGCAGCTCTGATGGGCACCAATAGGCGCCACTGATATGCAGCTCTGATGCACCAATAGGCGCCACTGATGGGCTCTGATGGGCCAATAGGCGCCACTGATATGCGGCTGTGATGGGCACCAATAGGCGCCACTGATGGCTCTGATGGGCACCAATAGGCGCCACTGATATGCGGCTGTGATGGGCACCAATAGGCGCCACTGATATGCAGCTCTGATGGGCACCAATAGGCGCCACTGATATGCAGCTCTGATGGGCACCAATAGGCGCCACTGATATGCAGCTCTGATGGGCACCAATAGGCGCCACTGATATGCGGCTCTGATGGGCACAATAGGCGCCACTGATATGCGGCTGTGATGGGCACCAATAGGCGCCACTGATATGCGGCTGTGATGGGCACAATAGGCGCCACTGATATGCGGCTGTGATGGGCACCAATAGGCGCCACTGATATGCAGCTCTGATGGGCACCAATAGGCGCCACTGATATGCAGCTCTGATGGGCACCAATAGGCGCCACTGATATGTGGCTGTGATGGGCACCAATAGGCGCCACTGATATGCGGCTGTGATGGGCAGCACTGATAAATTACTGACACGTGATTCTGCTGGGCCCTGATTGGCAGGTGATTGGCATATCTGAGGGGAATGTGCTGATTATCAGCACATACCCTCCCCCCCCCCCCCCCACCTCTGACAGGGCTGTTGTGACATGACGCTACTTATATATCAAGACATCGCTTGTATGTCAAATATTATTAAACATTTTAGCTTGTCTTGCAAAACGCTCTCAAACCAAGGTTTTACTGTATAACAGAGAAGAGAGGCGCCTCTAAGTGTAGCAACATTAAATGTAACCATATTACTGCACTTAGAGGCGCCTCTCTTCTCTTTTAGGCCCCTTTCACACGTGCAGACCGTATGTCCGCCGTAGGGGAGAGCGGAGAAAAGACAGGGCGGAGCGATCCCTGCTGAGCATACGGAGACGGATGATTACTGATCCTCCCTGTGTGAAAGGGGCCTTATACTCAGTTGTGACATGACGCTGCTCTTATATCAAGACATTGCTTGTATATCAAGTGAAACTTTATTTAACAATGTTGCTTGTCTTGCAAAACGCTCTCAAATCAAGGTTCTACTGCACTCTGTATGGTAGTCGTCATTGCTGTACAAAGAGTGTATAACGGTGACTTTAGTTTTAGTGTCAGCTGATCAGCTCCTGTGTGGCCTGATTGTCACTGCTAGATAAGCGATCGCATGATAAAGAGCCTCAATTCTGTCTAACGCCCGGGATAAACGGCGTTGTCAGCTGTCCAGAAGTAAACAAAAGTTTAGTTTGTAAACAAAAGTTTAGTTTGTAAACAAAAGTTTAGTTTGTAAACAAAAGTTTAGTTTGTAAACAAAAAATGTGCCTGTTAAAAATAAAATTAAAATAAATAATCCAGCATTGGTCTAAAGCCTCGTACACACGATCGGACTTCCATCGGACAGATCGGTGGATTTTTGTGCGAAGGGCATTGGCCGTGAACTTGTTCTGCATACACACAGCAGAACTTTTTCAGCCAACATTCACCAAACCACGTGGTTTTCAACCCTTTAGCGCCACCCTTTGGGCAACTTCTGCTATTGTTGTCTGGTCTTTAGCATTGGTTCTGAGCATGCGTGTTTGTACTTTGAATTTTAGTTTGATGGATCCGTGTTACAGACAATCGGCTAATCCGACGGAACACATTTGTTGTTGGAAATTCTGACAACAGTTGTCCGACGGAGCGTACAGACGGTCGGATTATCGGACAAAACGCATCGGACAATTCTTGTCGGAATATGCGACTGTGAATCATTGGTATAAATGGGGACCCCTAGATTAGACCATGGTTTGATTTACCGTATTTATCGGGGGTATACCGCGCGCCGGCGTATAAAGCGCACCGCAAGCCTAGAAGGGAAGTTTAAAAAAAAAAAAAAAATACTTACATTTTGAATGCCCGTTGTCGGTGTCCGTCTGCTGTCTTGTCCGGCGTCCGTCTGTGGCCTTGAAGGTGTCCTCTCGGCTTCTCTCAGCTCAGAGTGCGCTGTCTCTGAGCGCCGCCGACATAGACCGAGCCGAGTGTACTGCGCGCTCGGCTCCTCTCGCGTAAAGGCGGACCAGTAGCGGCGAAGACAAGTGCGGGGAAGATGTCCCCCACCCGTCTCTATACCATAGCAGGGCGGAAGCGACGTCAAAACGCCACTTCCACCCATAGCTGTTAAAGGGGCATTTTTTTTTTCTGTCTTTTTATTTTTATTTTTGTGTAAATATGAGATTGAAGATCTTTTTGACCCCAGATCTCATTTAAGAGGACCTGTCATGCTTTTTTTCTATAAGAGCCCTTTCACACTGAGGCCCTAAAATGCCTTTAGCGCTATTGCTACGTTTTTACCGTGAGAATATGTGACTTTTCTGCAGCTCAGAGCGGATTATAGGCGCTATTCAGGCGTTTTTACAGCGCTTTCAATTCATTTCAATGAAGAGGGGCGGTTTTTTGCGCCCAAAAGCTGCTCCAAAGATTCTGCTTACAGGACTTTTCTCAGCGCCCCGCCAGTGCAATGCCTCAGTGTGAAAAGGGTCCATTGAGATGCATTGAGAGCGTTTTATGAGCGTTTTTATAGCGCTATTTTTAACGCTAAAACGCCTTAAGGCTCCATTCACACCTAGGCGTTTTGTCGCCGACGCTGCAGCAGCCTGTGATACGCTGGAGGGGCGAATTTACATTGTCTGCTATGGAGACGGTTCACATCTCTACGCCGAACGCCTGAAGCCTGAAACAAGTCCCTGACCCTTTTTTTCAGGCGTATTCGGCGTTCGCCCATAGCCGACAATGTAAAATTCTGCCCTTCAGCAAAAAAAAAATAGGCGTTTTGTCGCCGCAAATTGCGGGGGACAAAACGCCTATTGCGTGTTGCCCCGAATACGCAGCCGCCGCCGACACCTAGGTCTGAATGCAGCCGAAAAATGCTCCAGTGTGAAAGGGGTTTTACAAGGGATGTTTACCTGACCCAATTTTTTTATTTTTTAAAACGTTTCAAAATAAAAAAAAAAATAAGTAAAATAAATATAAAAATTCTTTAAAGCGCCCCGTCCCAAAAAGCTCGCGCGCAGAAGCAAACAAATACGTGAGCAGCGCCCGCATATGAGAACGATGTTCAAACCAAACGTGAGGTATCGCCGCGATCGTTAGAGCGAGAGCAATAATTCTAGCCCTAGATCTCCTCTGTAACTCAAAACATGCAACCTGTAAAAAAAATGTAAACGTCGCCTATGGAGATTTTTTAAGGGTAAAAGTTTGTCGCCATTCCACGAGCGGACGCAATTTTGAAGCGTGACATGTTGGGTATCATTTTACTTAGCGTAACGTTATCTTTCACAATATAAAAAAAATTGGGCGAACTTTACTGTTGTCGTATTTTTTTATTCAAAAAAGTGTATTTTTTGCCAAAAAAGTGCGCTTGTAAGACCGCTGCGCAAATACGGTGTTACGTAAAGTATTGAAACGACCGCCATTTTATTCTCTAGGGTGTTAGGGAAAAAAATGTATAATGTACGAGGGTTCTAAGTCATTTTCTAGCAAAACAAAATTGTTTTTAACTTGTAAGCAACGAGTCTGAAAACGAGGCTCGGAAAAACCTGGTGCAGCTCTGCCTAGAAACCAATCGGCTTCCAGCTTCTTCTGGTTCACTTTAATCTTTGGCAAATCAATCCTGGAATCTGATTAGTTTTTTTTTGCACCAGAATTTGCACTCTCTAGTTTTAGTAAATCCTCCCCCCGTGTATGGTCAGTATGCTTCTAGCAGAGTAGTCTCACTGCTAGCAAGTTTACATGACCAATATAAACCAATTATGAATCGTGTCAGTGATCTGTGTATTTGTTGTTCTACCAATCGTGTCTTTATTGATCCAGAATGATCGGCTGCCAAAGTGTATTGATCTGCCCCTCCCCACACTGTGCATCATATTGTTCTTATGACACAATACAGAGACCGATCAGATGACAGAGCTCCAGAGTGTACCCTCCCCCCCTCCTATGGAGTGACCCGCAGCCCAGCCCATCACACCACCACCGGCCCTCTGCCTATTGGCTGCCTTTGACCTTTCACCCTCTCCCAAAACACTGAATAGCTGTCATGTTGCAGCTTTGTGTCTATGCCTGGACACAGATCTTCACCTACGCTGTAAGTAAATGTTCCCATCTGATGTTATGGCAGCCTAGAGGGCGAAATCCTGGTGATTTGGCTTGTATTTATTTATAAAGGTTCATGTATGAGATTTATATTGTGAGATGTATTTATTGTCACCGCAAATATGGTAAGACATCCGGCAAATGACTTTAGACTACAGCATCTTATCTCAACCAGAGGATGCTGGAGGTTCCATGAGCAGGGGGTAGATTGATCAAATGGACCACCAATGTAAGGGGCATGTCTACGCTGACCGCCAATGTAAGGGGGGTCACTTGTACGCTGACCGCCAATGTAAGGGGGGTCACTTGTACGCTGACCGCCAATGTAAGGGGGGTCACTTGTACGCTGACCGCCAATGTAAGGGGGGTCACTTGTACGCTGACCGCCAATGTAAGGGGGGTCACTTGTACGCTGACCGCCAATGTAAGGGGGGTCACTTGTACGCTGACCGCCAATGTAAGGGGGGTCACTTGTACGCTGACCGCCAATGTAAGGGGGTCACTTGTACGCTGACCGCCAATTTTAGGGGGGGGTCACTTGTACGCTGACCGCCAATGTAAGGGGGTCACTTGTACGCTGACCGCCAATTTTAGGGGGGGGTCACTTGTACGCTGACCGCCAATGTAAGGGGGGTCACTTGTACGCTGACCGCCAATGTAAGGGGGTCACTTGTACGCTGACCGCCAATGTAAGGGAGGTCACTTGTACGCTGACCGCCAATGTAAGGGGGTCACTTGTACGCTGACCGCCAATGTAAGGGGGTCACTTGTACGCTGACCGCCAATTTTAGGGGGGGTCACTTGTACGCTGACCGCCAATGTAAGGGGGGTCACTTGTACGCTGACCGCCAATGTAAGGGGGGTCATTTGTACGCTGACCGCCAATGTAAGGGAGGTCACTTGTACGCTGACCGCCAATGTAAGGGGGGTCACTTGTACGCTGACCGCCAATGTAAGGGGGTCACTTGTACGCTGACCGCCAATGTAAGGGAGGTCACTTGTACGCTGACCGCCAATGTAAGGGGGGTCACTTGTACGCTGACCGCCAATGTAAGGGACTTGTACGCTGACCGCCAATGTAAGGGGGTCACTTGTACGCTGACCGCCAATGTAAGGGAGGTCACTTGTACGCTGACCGCCAATGTAAGGGGGGTCACTTGTACGCTGACCGCCAATGTAAGGGAGGTCACTTGTACGCTGACCGCCAATGTAAGGGGGGTCACTTGTACGCTGACCGCCAATGTAAGGGAGGTCACTTGTACGCTGACGGCCAATGTAAGGGGGTCACTTGTACGCTGACCGCCAATGTAAGGGAGGTCACTTGTACGCTGACGGCCAATGTAAGGGGGTCACTTGTACGCTTACCGCCAATTTTAGGGGGGGGGTCACTTGTACGCTGACCGCCAATTTTAGGGGGGGGGTCACTTGTACGCTTACCGCCAATGTAAGGGGGTCACTTGTACGCTGACCGCCAATGTAAGGGGGTCACTTGTACGCTGACCGCCAATGTAAGGGGGTCACTTGTACGCTTACCGCCAATGTAAGGTGTCACCGGGTGGGCTCTGAGCGCAATGCTCTGCGCTCGGAGTCCACCCTATTTTGAAGCCTATTAGAGTCTATGGCTCTAATTGGGTACTTAAAAAAAACACCCTTGCATATCAAAGCGATTTTCCCCATAGAAGTCGATGGAAACGAAAATAATTTGTTCTGCATTAACTTCAATGGCATGCAATACCGCATGTGGCCAGAGGTGGGGGGGAGGGGTGACCTGAGAGCCTCGGAAAGGCTTGGGACAGCTCGGCTGAACTTGGGAAAAATTACGCTTGGGAACGGAGTATTTCCGAACAGCTCCGATCGTTTTAGCTTGGCTCGGCTCTGGCGCCCCCGCACCTCTGGCCAAATGTGGTATTGCACACCCCTTTGGCTTGAATCCTACTAGTTTTGCAAGACAACACTCGCAAACCGAGTCAGGATTAGAAAAAAATTGCTTGTATTAAGAAACATTCGTTTACCACGTTAACGCGGACTTGTTTTGGCTTGTGGTGGTCGTTGTTCTTGTTGATCCTCAAAGTGACCTCACATTTCAGCACCAAAGTTGAAAACATAAAATGTCCTCTTATTTCTATGAAGTTGATCCCGCCAAGTGGTCCCGTGTTGTTTTCTTGCCATGACTCATAGCTCATGTTCGCTCTCCGGTGGTCCCGTAGGTTTCCCATGTACTTCTTGTCATCGTTGGCCGGAGATTTCTGTACAGAGTTTCTTGTTGACACATTCCCAGATCCCTCAGGACAGATGGAAAAGGACAGATCTCATCCAATGAGGTGTCGTCATCCTGTGATTGGATAGAAGTAAATGTACTATCCTAGCAGAGAATTGGGGCAAGGAGCAGTGAGCTCAGGGTTGTGGGCAAAACATGGAAATTGTGAACCTCTGTGTTGGCCATGCAGAGCGAAGGAACAGCGAATTCCTCCCCATACCACTCTTTCCTAAAGGATTTTTTTTTTTTTTGCTGCTTTATGATTGTTTGGCCGCCATGGGCGAACAGAAATACCCAATACCTACTGGTATCAGAGAGTAGGACATAAAACTCACGGTTCGGAACGTTCCTCGGATCAGGAGTCGCGGATCGGATCATTTTTTGGATCGGCAAAAAAGAAAAAATTCTCCCCCACTGTAATGTCCACATCTCCCCCCCCCCACTGTAATGTCCACATCTCCCCCCCCCCCACTGTAATGTCCACATCTCCCCCCCCCACTGTAATGTCCACATCTCCCCCCCACTGTAATGTCCACATCTCCCCCCCACTGTAATGTCCACATCTCCCCCCCACTGTAATGTCCACATCTCCCCCCCACTGTAATGTCCACATCTCCCCCCCACTGTAATGTCCACATCTCCCCCCCCACTGTAATGTCCACATCTCCCCCCCCACTGTAATGTCCACATCTCCCCCCCACTGTAATGTCCACATCTCCCCCCCACTGTAATGTCCACATCTCCCCCCACTGTAATGTCCACATCTCCCCCCCACTGTAATGTCCACATCTCCCCCCCACTGTAATGTCCACATCTCCCCCCCACTGTAATGTCCACATCTCCCCCCCACTGTAATGTCCACATCTCCCCCCCACTGTAATGTCCACATCTCCCCCCACTGTAATGTCCACATCTCCCCCCCACTGTAATGTCCACATCTCCCCCCCACTGTAATGTCCACATCTCCCCCCCCACTGTAATGTCCACATCTCCCCCCCACTGTAATGTCCACATCTCCCCCCCACTGTAATGTCCACATCTCCCCCCCCACTGTAATGTCCACATCTCTTTCCCCCCCACTGTAATGTCCACATCTCTCCCCCCCCCACTGTAATGTCCACATCTCCCCCCCCCACTGTAATGTCCACATCTCCCCCCCCACTGTAATGTCCACATCTCTCCCCCCCACTGTAATGTCCACATCTCTCCCCCCCACTGTAATGTCCACATCTCTCCCCCCCACTGTAATGTCCACATCTCTCCCCCCCACTGTAATGTCCACCCCCCCCCCCCCCCCATCTCTCCCCCCCACTGTAATGTCCACATCTCTCCCCCCCACTGTAATGTCCACATCTCTCCCCCCCCACTGTAATGTCCACATCTCCCCCCCACTGTAATGTCCACATCTCCCCCCCACTGTAATGTCCACATCTCCCCCCCACTGTAATGTCCACATCTCCCCCCCACTGTAATGTCCACATCTCCCCCCCACTGTAATGTCCACATCTCCCCCCCACTGTAATGTCCACATCTCCCCCCCACTGTAATGTCCACATCTTTCCCCCCCACTGTAATGTCCACATCTCCCCCCCACTGTAATGTCCACATCTCCCCCCCCACTGTAATGTCCACATCTTTCCCCCCCACTGTAATGTCCACATCTCTCCCCCCCACTGTAATGTCCACATCTCTCCCCCCCACTGTAATGTCCACATCTCTCCCCCCCCACTGTAATGTCCACATCTCTCCCCCCCACTGTAATGTCCACATCTCTCCCCCCCACTGTAATGTCCACATCTCTCCCCCCCCACTGTAATGTCCACATCTCCCCCCCCCCCCCCACTGTAATGTCCACATCTCCCCCCCCACTGTAATTTCCACATCTCCCCCCCCCACTGTAATGTCCACATCTCCCCCCCCCCCACTGTAATGTCCACATCTCCCCCCCCCCCCCACTGTAATGTCCACATCTCCCCCCCCCCCCCCCACTGTAATGTCCACATCTCTCCCCCCCACTGTAATGTCCACATCTCCCCCCCCCCCCCACTGTAATGTCCACATCTCCCCTCCCCCCACTGTAATGTCCACATCTCCCCCCCCCCCCCACTGTAATGTCCACATCTCCCCTCCCCCCACTGTAATGTCCACATCTCCCCCCCCTCCCACTGTAATGTCCACATCTCCCCCCCCCCTCCCACCAACTATAGTCGTCCCCCCCCCCCCCCCTCAGTAAAGAACCCACTTGGTGCAGACACCCACATCGGTGCAGACACCCCCTCCCCCCAGGTAGTAACAGGCGGACGCCCCCCAGGTAGTAACAGGCAGACACCCCTCCGGAGCCGCAGCCATAACGTTAGGAAAGACCTCGGCCTAGCTCCGGAGCCGCGGCCATAACATTAGGAAAGGCTGCGGCTTCGGCCTAGCTCCGGAGCCGCGGCAATCCGCGGGTCACAGTGTGTGTCGATCCGAATGGGGTGACCCGTTCGGATCACGGATCAACTGTGATCTGTTCCACCACTAGTAGGACACTCACTTCTCCTCTTTCCATGTGAGTGCCGGTACAGCGACCTAAAAGTCGTCACGACTTTGCAAGGCAACTTTTTAAAGTGGTTGTAAACCCAACCACACAACTTGCACCTACAGGTAAGCCTTGATTAAAGGGCTTGTAAAGGTAAAACATTTTTTTTCCTAAAAAAATAGCTTCCTTTACCTCAGTGCAGTCCTCCTTCACTTACCTCATCTTTCCATTATGCTTTTAAATGTCCTTATTTCTTCTGAGAAATCCTCACTTCCTGTTCTTCTGTCTGTAACTACACACAGTAATGCAAAGCTTTCTCCCTGGTGTGGAGTATCGTGCTCGCCCCCTCCCTTGGACTACAGGAGACCGAGGAGAGTCAGAACGCTCTCTAACACACAGCTCCTTTCTCTATCTGCAACGTATAGAGTGTCCTGGCTCTCCTGTAGTCCAAGGGAGGGGGTGAGCACGACACTCCACACCAGGGAGAAAGCCTTGCATTACTGTGTGGAGTTACAGACAGAAGAACAGGAAGTGAGGATTTCTCAGAAGAAATAAGAACATTTAAAACCAAAATGGAAGGATGAGGTAAGGGAAGGAGGACTGCACTAAGGTAAAGGAAGCTATTTAGGAGAAAAAAAATTGTACCTTTACAGCCCCTTTAATTTATTGAAGACATTTCCTATAGCTCTTGGTCTTCTGACCCCCTGTCAGTGGGATGGGAAGCAAGGGGAAATTTTCCCAAATTAGGGCAGATATGTAGTATGACCCGTTATAAAAAATAAATAAATTACATTCAAGGTTTTTATAAAAGTTCCACTTAAAAAAAAGCCATTTCATTTTTTTTTTCCCCCTCAACGTTTCCTGTTGCCCTCCCTTGGTTGCATGACATTTCAGCTTCCCCAAGTTACTCCCAGTCTTCTTACTGAAATGTCTTTCAAATCCATCCAGTGTGGGAATAATGTATGAGTTGCTTTGCTGTGGTTTAGCAAAGAAGAAAAAGACGGTCTTTGTGCTTTGCAAGTTATACATTATCAGGTAATAATAGGTTTGTCCTTCGTAGATGAATAGGACGCAAAGACTTCGCCGTGGTGTATAGAGGTACTTTGTGCTTTAGCGTTTATATATAGCAACCAATCACAACTCAGCCGTTGAGTCAGTTGATTTAAAAAAATGTCTGGTTGCTAAGAGTTGGTGTGTTGGCTTTTTATCTTTTTGTTGAAGTAGACCAGTGGTCCCCAACCTTTTTTGGCACGAGGACTGGCTGCGTGGAAGAAAATTGTGCCAAGGCCCGGTTGGGTAGTGGGGGGTTGCCACGTCACCTGCCACACTGCCTGCCACAAGGTTTAGAATTTCCCTTGCCACGCTGCCTGCCACAAGATTCGGAATTTCCCTTGCCACGCTGCCTGCCACAAGGTTCGGAATTTCCCTTGCCACGCTGCCTGCCACAAGATTCGGAATTTCCCTTGCCACGCTGCCTGCCACAAGATTCGGAATTTTCCTTGCCACGCTGCCTGCCACAAGATTCGGAATTTCCCTTGCCACGCTGCCTGCCACAAGGTTCGGAATTTCCCTTGCCACGCTGCCTGCCACAAGGTTCGGAATTTCCCTTGCCACGCTGCCTGCCACAAGGTTCGGAATTTCCCTTGCCACGCTGCCTGCCACAAGATTCAGGATTTCCCTTGCCACACTGCCTGCCACAAGGTTCAGAATTTTCCTTGCCACGCTGCCTGCCACCAGATTCGGAATTTTCCTTGCCACGCTGCCTGCCACAAGATTCGGAATTTCCCTTGCCACGCTGCCTGCCACAAGGTTTGGAATTTCCCTTGCCACAAGATTTGGAATTTCCCTTGCCACACTGCCTGCCACAAGATTCAGGATTTCCCTTGCCACGCTGCCTGCCACAAGGTTCGGAATTTTCCTTGCCACGCTGCCTGCCACAAGATTCGGAATTTCCCTTTGCCACGCTGCCTGCCACAAGGTTCGGAATTTTCCTTGCCACGCTGCCTGCCACAAGATTCGGAATTTCCCTTGCCACGCTGCCTGCCACAAGATTCGGAATTTTCCTTGCCACGCTGACTGCCACAAGATTCGGAATTTCCCTTTGCCACGCTGCCTGCCACAAGATTCGGAATTTCCCTTGCCACGCTGCCTGCCACAAGGTTCGGAATTTCCCTTGCCACGCTGCCTGCCACAAGATTCGGAATTTCCCTTGCCACGCTGCCTGCCACAAGGTTCAGGATTTTCCTTGCCACGCTGCCTGCCACAAGGTTCGGAATTTCCCTTGCCACGCTGCCTGCCACAAGGTTCGGAATTTCCCTTGCCACGCTGCCTGCCACAAGATTCAGGATTTCCCTTGCCACACTGCCTGCCACAAGGTTCAGAATTTTCCTTGCCACGCTGCCTGCCACCAGATTCGGAATTTTCCTTGCCACGCTGCCTGCCACAAGATTCGGAATTTCCCTTGCCACGCTGCCTGCCACAAGGTTTGGAATTTCCCTTGCCACAAGATTTGGAATTTCCCTTGCCACACTGCCTGCCACAAGATTCAGGATTTCCCTTGCCACGCTGCCTGCCACAAGGTTCGGAATTTTCCTTGCCATGCTGCCTGCCACAAGATTCGGAATTTCCCTTGCCACGCTGCCTGCCACAAGGTTCGGAATTTCCCTTGCCACAAGATTTGGAATTTCCCTTGCCACACTGCCTGCCACAAGATTCAGGATTTCCCTTGCCACGCTGCCTGCCACAAGGTTCGGAATTTCCCTTGCCACGCTGCCTGCCACAAGGTTCGGAATTTTCCTTGCCACGCTGCCTGCCACAAGATTCGGAATTTCCCTTTGCCACGCTGCCTGCCACAAGGTTCGGAATTTTCCTTGCCACGCTGCCTGCCACAAGATTCGGAATTTCCCTTGCCACGCTGCCTGCCACAAGATTCGGAATTTCCCTTGCCACGCTGCCTGCCACAAGATTCGGAATTTCCCTTGCCACGCTGCCTGCCACAAGGTTCGGAATTTCCCTTGCCACGCTGCCTGCCACAAGATTCGGAATTTCCCTTGCCACGCTGCCTGCCACAAGGTTCGGAATTTCCCTTGCCACGCTGCCTGCCACAAGATTCGGAATTTTCCTTGCCACGCTGCCTGCCACAAGGTTCGGAATTTCCCTTGCCACGCTGCCTGCCACAAGGTTCGGAATTTCCCTTGCCACGCTGCCTGCCACAAGGTTCGGAATTTCCCTTGCCACGCTGCCTGCCACAAGATTCGGAATTTCCCTTCCTGTGTAATTTGCTCCCGCTTCCAGACATGGATCACCCCGGTGACCAATGCCACATAATACTCCTCCCCCCCCCCTGCTGTCTTCTGGGAGACACACAGGTCCCAGAAGACGGCATGGACCAGTGGGATCGCGCAGTGTGACTCACGCATGCGCAGTAAGGAACGAGGAAGTGAACCAGAAAGACGTTTTTAGGCAGATTTGGGCGTTTAACTGCTTTTTACATTGGTGACCTTTTGACCTGTACAAAATTGCGGCAAAAACGTGGCCAAAATGGCGGTAAAATTGCACGACTTTTTGCCTGAAACCGCTACGCTTAGGTGTGAATGGGGCCTATGTAACACCTTATCCTCTGAGGGAAGTATGTATAGTCCATCTTTGCTCCAAGGAGGAGCTTAGATTTGCTGGACCTCAAACCCCATATCTTGCAATAAGATTTCTCTGGACAGGGGCATTACACACTGGGACCTGGGAAGCCCACTCAAGTATGACTGGGTTAAGAGAAAATGTGAAGATTTGGGTTCAATTTTTTATTTTTAAGGTGGATGTAAATCCTAACTGTCCTAAAGCGGAGTTCCACCCATTTTAAAAGTCAGCAGCTACAAAAAGTGTAGCTGCTGACTTTTAATGATCGGACACTCGCCTGTCTCGCGGTCCAGAGATGCGGGCGCACAAAGCCTCATTCTTCTCCCCTTCCACTCTGCGGCGCCGGTGTTCTAACTGTGGGCGGGCATATGTGGATTCACAGCTAAGCAATCTTTTGGGACCTGTGACCCAGAAGATTGCAGGGAGGGAGGGGGAGAGGTAATCTTCCTTCCAGGGGAGAAGTGGAAGCTGGGTGCCTGTAAAAACTGGGTACCCACTGCCCCCCCCCCCCCCAAAAAAAAGACATGCCAAATATGGCATACCTGCAATAAGCGTATATTGATTGGTTTGCACAAAAGTTATCGTGTCTTCAAAATAGGGGATAGATTTATGGCATTATTATTATTATTATTATTATTTGTTTATTTTTACTAGTAATGGCGCCGATCTGCGATTTTTATCGGGACTGCGACATTATCGTGGACATATCGGACACTTTTGACACATTTTTGGCATTTATACAGCGATCAGCCCTATAAAAATGTACTGATGGCCGTATAAATGTCACTTGCAGGGAAGGGGTTACCACACATTAGTGTGTGTTCTAACTGTGGGGGGGGGGCCTCACTTTAGGAGATGGATGACAGATTGTGGTTCCTAGCTATTAGGAACTCGCGATCTGCATCTCCTCTCTCAAAACAGGGATGTGTGTGTTTACACACACACACACACGTCCCTGTTCTGCCTCTCGTCCCCGCAATTGTGCGTGGCCGGCGGGCACGAGCATCGGCACCCCCCGCAGTGCAGTTGGCGCATGCTACGACGGCTCGCGGGATTGTGCCTACCTGCCGCTGTATGATGGCGGATGGTCGGCAAGTGGTTAAGTCATAATGATAACCAAAATCGCCCAAATGGCCCTGAATAAAAGTTTCTATCCCCTAGAATGTTTGGCCTTGGTACAGACACATCAGGTGACGCACAGGTTAAAATTAAAGATTCATTTCCAACATCTTTGACTTTTTAAATAGCAATTGGTGTCTGTGCATAAATAGTCAGTTGGCTCTTTCATGGATACACTAAGCAGAATAGATACTGAGCAGTATGGAGCATAAAAGAACTGTCATAAGACCTGCGTAACAAGGTAATGGAACTTTATAAAGATGGAAAAATATATAAAAAGATATCCAGAGCCTTGAATATGCCAACCAGTACTTAAGAAGTGGAAAATTGGGGGAACTCGTGATATCAAGCCAAGGTCAGGTCAACGATAAGTGCTATAGGGGTCAACAAGGCCTATAGTATTTTCTTTAAAAATGATACATATATTACCAGTTCTCCAATGGTATATAAACTTGTATGCACAAATGTCTATATATCCTTTGTTGTAGGACTCTTACACGGTGTCACTTCCTGTATGTTGTGCAGAATAGGAGAGCGCTGTTCCTCCGGTGACCCGTAGCTGGGAAGATGCGGCTTCCTCACGTTTCCCTGGTCTTGTGTTACAGTGTTTAGCTGTTTTTGTTGTTTAGAAAGATCAGAAATAGCTTGGCTGGTTTCCTGCTGGTGTGAATGTCTTGTTCTGTGCAGAGGGCACTGTGTACATGGAGCGCTGAGGGGAGATGAAGGAGCTCGCAGTCACATGACACAGCGGTGCCAGGCAGGACCAGCAGCAGAGCCTGCACTGCACACGGGAGTCATTGTTCGGTCCTTACCTGCATCTACATCCGACTCTTCTGACCGGAGACTGATCTACCATGGCTGTTCAGAAAGGTGAGACGGGTACAGAATGGGTCCCAATATATACAAGGTATAGATGGCGTGGGATTTGCTTGCATGGGAAACATGTTTAAAGGGGTTGTAAAGGTTTGTGTTTTTTCACCTTAATGCATTAAGGTGAAAAAACACCTTGCACTTTCCGGCCCCCCGAGCCCCTGTTTTACTTACCCGAGCCCCGAGCCCCGAATTTTCGAGGAAGCGATCCCGCGTCGTTCTCCCCATGGCTGATTGGCTCTTCATTGGATAGATTGATAGCGTGGCCATTAGTTCCTTCTGCCGTCAATCAAATCCAATGACGTGGCCGATGAGGGGCGGGGGCCGAGTCATACAATCAGCAGCTATGGACGCCGATTGTATGTTTTACAGGTTACCAGTTTAGAGTTACAGAGGAGGTCTAGTGCTAGAATTGTTGCACACGCTCTAACGCACACGGCTATACCCCACATGTGTGGTTTGAATGACGTTTACATACGTGGGCGGGACTTGCATGTGCGTTCGGTTCTGAGCATGAGCTACCGGGGACAGGGGCGGTTAAAAAAAATGTTATTATTTTTTTTTTTTTTTACATATTTATTTTTTACACTTTTTTACATTTTTTTTTTTTCGATCGCTTTTATTCCCTTGTACATTTCTTGTAATAGGAATAGTGTGTGACAGGTCCTCTTTATGGAGAGATGCGGGGGCAATAAGAAAAAATTCACAGATCTCATTCTTACTAGCCACAATTGCAGTTTGTTTACTTCCGGGTACCCGGGCGTGACGTCATCACATCGCGCCCGGGCTTCCGACGGTCAAAGAGATGACTGGTGACCATCTGGTCACCAGTCATCTCTATGCTGCACATCCGGCGGACGGCGATCATCGGTCTGGGCCCCCGATGGGACGGGAGAGCCTGGAGAAGCACCGGATGGCGGCGGGAGGGGGGGTGTCCCCTCCCGCCGCCTATAAGAACGATCAAGCGCCGGAACCGCCCCTATGATCGTTCTTACGGTGCGCAGGATCGCCCCTGGAAGAAAATGATATCTGAATGATGCCTCTAGGTGCAGGCATCATTCAGATATTCCCACACAAAGTACAGGACATCATATGACGTCCACCCGGGATAACAGATCCCCTTTTTGGACGTCGTATGATGGCGTGCGGGAGTAAAGTGGTTAAAAGCTCTTTTTTTTTTTTTTATAACAAATATGCCATACTTACCTGCTCAATGCAGTGGTTTTGCACAGAGCAGCCCTGATCCTCCTCTTCTCTGGGCGCCTGCTGGCATTCTTGGTCCCTCCCTCATGCTGAGTGCCCTCAGAGCAAACGGCTTGCTGTGGGGGCTCCTGAGGTGCTCTGCATGCCCATTCATTCACAGAGCCATCTCTCTCTCTCTCTCTCTCCCCCCCCCCCTCATTGGCTAACTGCCTGTGATTGACAGCAGCGGGAGCTAATGGCCTGCCACTGGTGTCTTAGCCAGTGAAAAGGGCTGCTTCCCATGGGGGCACTTGTATGTGTGCTCACTCCTGAGCCCCACTGCAGCGTCCATTGTCACAGACACAGACAGGTGACTCTGCGGCGCTTCCTCGTCAGTGGCTTTGATTGACCACACTGGGAGCCGATGGCTCCTGATGCCCCAGCAAAGGGCTCGGACTCTCGGGCTCGCCGAGAGGCTAAGCCGGGTGTCGGTTCAGGCACCTGGCGGATCCATACTTCCAGTGTCCGGACTGACTGAATTCTGCAGATGGGCACTGAACAGGCTGCATTGTAGGGCAATTTAATGGCTGCAGATGGGCACTGAACAGGCTGCATTGTAGGGCAATTTAATGGCTGCAGATGGGTACTGAGCAGGGTGCATTGTAGTGCAATTTGATGGCTGCAGATGGGCACTGAGCAGGGTGCATTGTAGGGCAATTTAATGGCTGCAGATGGGCACTGAACAGGCTGCATTGTAGGGCAATTTAATGGCTGCAGATGGGTACTGAGCAGGGTGCATTGTAGTGCAATTTGATGGCTGCAGATGGGCACTGAGCAGGGTGCATTGTAGGGCAATTTAATGGCTGCAGATGGGCACTGATCAGGGTGCATTGTAGGGCAATTTAATGGCTGCCGATGGGCACTGAACAGGCTGCATTGTAGGGCAATTTAATGGCTGCAGATGGGCACTGAGCAGGCTGCATTGTAGGGCAATTTGATGGCTGCAGATGGGCACTGAGCAGGCTGCATTGTAGGGCAATTTGATGGCTGCAGATGGGCACTGAGCAGGCTGCATTGTAGGGCAATTTGATGGCTGCAGATGGGCACTGAGCAGGCTGCATTGTAGGGCAATTTGATGGCTGCAGATGGGCACTGAGCAGGCTGCATTGTAGGGGCAATTCAATGTCTGCAGATGGGCACTGAACAGGCTGCATTGTAGGGCAATTTAATGGCTGCCGATGGGCACTGAACAGGCTGCATTGATGAGCTGTGACCCTAATTTTTCTTTAAAGTTCTTGATTTAAAATGTAAGATTTTTTCCTTAAACTTCCCTCCTAAAATTGGGGTGCGTGTTGTACGCCAATATATACGGTAATCTATGGCCAGCTTATGTCTTTTTCTACCAGTTGTTTCTCCCTGAGAAATGCAAATGCAGCCTTGGGTAGAGCAGGTGCCTGTAGACTGGAAAAGACCGTGACCGAGGGGTGGGCATTCTTCCAAGACTTAAAAAAACTTAAAATTTAAAATTAGGTGTCAAAACATAATTAATAATTTTTTTGAGATGGGTGGTAAATGACAAACTGGGGAAATATAAAAACCTTTGTCAGGACTTATTGTCGTCTATCTTTTTATGCCAATGATACCCAATACCATCTTCCCAATGTCTTCAAAACAACAAAAGAAAATGCTTTACAGCAGCCGTTCTCAATCAACCCCCAGAGGTTGCTAGAGGCTGTTTGAGCTGTTGCTGAATGACCTCCCATCTGATGGTGCCTCCGTGGTTCTGGGTCCAACACCATTAGGGGAGCCGGCAGATTGACACCAATGATCTTTTTAACTGTAAAGTGGCATTCTGATTATTAGGGTTGTTCTTCCCACCGACCCCCCAATGTAAGGGGAATATTCTTCCCACCGAAAACCCCAATGTAAGGGGAATATTCTTCCCACCGACCCCCCAATGTAAGGGGAATATTCTTCCCACCGACCCCCCCAATGTAAGGGGAATATTCTTCCCACCGACCCCCCCAATGTAAGGGGAATATTCTTCCCGCCGACCCCCCAATGTAAGGGGAATATTCTTCCCACCGAAAACCCCAATGTAAGGGGAATATTCTTCCCACCGACCCCCCCAATGTAAGGGGAATATTCTTCCCACCGACCCCCCAATGTAAGGGGAATATTCTTCCCACCGACCCCCCCAATGTAAGGGGAATATTCTTCCCACCGACCCCCCCAATGTAAGGGGAATATTCTTCCCACCGACCCCCCAATGTAAGGGGAATATTCTTCCCACCGACCCCCCAATGTAAGGGGAATATTCTTCCCACCGACCCCCCAATGTAAGGGGAATATTCTTCCCACCGACCCCCCAATGTAAGGGGAATATTCTTCCCACCGAAAACCCCAATGTAAGGGGAATATTCTTCCCACCGACCCCCCAATGTAAGGGGAATATTCTTCCCACCGACCCCCCAATGTAAGGGGAATATTCTTCCCACCGAAAACCCCAATGTAAGGGGAATATTCTTCCCACCGACCCCCCCAATGTAAGGGGAATATTCTTCCCACCGACCCCCCAATGTAAGGGGAATATTCTTCCCACCGAAAACCCCAATGTAAGGGGAATATTCTTCCCACCGACCCCCCCAATGTAAGGGGAATATTCTTCCCACCGAAAACCCCAATGTAAGGGGAATATTCTTCCCACCGACCCCCCCAATGTAAGGGGAATATTCTTCCCACCGACCCCCCAATGTAAGGGGAATATTCTTCCCACCGACCCCCCCAATGTAAGGGGAATATTCTTCCCACCGACCCCCCCAATGTAAGGGGAATATTCTTCCTACCGACCCCCCCAATGTAAGGGGAATATTCTTCCCACCGACCCCCCAATGTAAGGGGAATATTCTTCCCACCGACCCCCCAATGTAAGGGGAATATTCTTCCCACCGACCCCCCCAATGTAAGGGGAATATTTTTCCCACTGACACCAACAATCGGGCACTATTCCTCCCACTGACACCAACAAGTGGGCACTATTCCTCCCTCTGACACCAACAAGTGGGCACTATTCCTCCCTCTGACACCAACAAGTGGGCACTATTCCTCCCTCTGACACCAACAAGTGGGCACTATTCCTCCCACTGACACCAACAATCGGGCACTATTCCTCCCACTGACACCAACAATCGGGCACTATTCCTCCCACTGACACCAACAAGCGGGCACTATTCCTCCCACTGACACCAACAAGCGGGCACTATTCCTCCCACTGACACCAACAAGCGGGCACTATTCCTCCCACTGACACCAACAAGCGGGCACTATTCCTCCCACTGACACCAACAAGCGGGCACTATTCCTCCCACTGACACCAACAAGCGGGCACTATTCCTCCCACTGACACCAACAAGCGGGCACTATTCCTCCCACTGACACCAACGATGGGGCACTATTTTCTCCCTAATACCAAAGATGTGACATTGTTTACTCCCACTTGATCACAGTCCGGTCCCCCTAAAGTCTGAACAGTAAACTGGCCCTTTTGTTTAGAAAGTTTGTGTTCCCCGCCATTCTTTCTCAGTCGGGCTGCCTGGACACCCTGGGTTTTTATCTAGGTTCATCATGGTTGTGGTGGGTGACATGGAGAGGGTCATATTTTGGGAAAATTTTTCTTTATCATGGGACACGGAGAACTCACAAATAATAAGCTGGAGGAGGAACAGATGAGATGCATTGCAAGTAGAAACTGTAAAACACGTGAATGTAGGATTGGACTTCTGAGCCCTGCCAAGTACAATGTGACAGTGCCAAACCGTTGTTGTCACACATGTCATCATAAACAAGGCATCATCCTGATGGGCTGGCTCCAACCACTGTGCCCTCCTCCTCCTGCAGGTTTATAACTGTGCAGGAGGAGTCCACTTCTACAGTGAGATGGAACTATCGGATCCAGAGAAGTCCTACTAACAGAACACCAGGGGACAGTTGTGACGGCAGGTAGGGGACACGGGCATTGCCAAGTCCTTTAGACTGTTCATCTCTCTACTCCTCTCCTATATCTACATTGTATCTGGGTGGCTCTGTTTTTCTCTTCTAGCCTGTCGGCTTTTCTTCATGGTGTGCACGCTCTTTCTCTTGCGCTCTCTTTCTTTCTCTTGCGCTCTCTTTCTTTCTCTTGCGCTCTCTTTCTTTCTCTTGCGCTCTCTTTCTTTCTCTTGCGCTCTCTTTCTTTCTCTTGCGCTCTCTTTCTTTCTCTTGCGCTCTCTTTCTTTCTCTTGCGCTCTCTTTCTTTCTCTTGCGCTCTCTTTCTTTCTCTTGCGCTCTTTCTTTCTCTTGCGCTCTCTTTCTTTCTCTTGCGCTCTTTCTTTCTCTTGCGCTCTTTCTTTCTCTTGCGCTCTTTCTTTCTCTTGCGCTCTTTCTTTCTCTTGCGCTCTTTCTTTCTCTTGCGCTCTTTCTTTCCCTTGCGCTCTTTCTTTCCCTTGCGCTCTTTCTTTCCCTTGCGCTCTTTCTTTCCCTTGCGCTCTTTCTTTCCCTTGCGCTCTCTTTCTTTCCCTTGCGCTCTCTTTCTTTCCCTTGCGCTCTCTTTCTTTCCCTTGCGCTCTCTTTCTTTCCCTTGCGCTCTCTTTCTTTCCCTTGCGCTCTCTTTCTTTCCCTTGCGCTCTCTTTCTTTCCCTTGCGCTCTCTTTCTTTCCCTTGCGCTCTCTTTCTTTCCCTTGCGCTCTCTTTCTTTCCCTTGCGCTCTCTCTCTATCTATCCATCTCTCTCTCTCCTGGTGACCTTTCCTCTCTTTTCTCACTACACTGTGTTCTCAGAAGTTGTAAACTAGAGATTCTGACAGTGTTGCTGATCTCCAGATGTGTTGGGTTGGGGGAG
Source organism: Rana kukunoris (assembly GCA_029574335.1). Classification (NCBI taxonomy): domain Eukaryota; kingdom Metazoa; phylum Chordata; class Amphibia; order Anura; family Ranidae; genus Rana; species Rana kukunoris. Next base: position 11,336,022 of record CM056058.1, read on the forward strand.
GATTGTATTGCTGTTGCTTCACTCTACATCGGCCTTTCTCAACCTTTTTATTAAGGAGGAACCCTTGAATCATTTTCTGGTCTCTGGGAACTTAAGGGGGGCTGTAAACTTTCGTGTCTTTTCACCTTAAAGAGAAGCTCCACCCTAAAGTGCAACTTCCGCTGATCGGAACCCTCCCCCTCTCCGGTATCACATTTGCCCCCTTTCGGGTGAAGGGGGGGTGCAGACAGGTATTTGCACCCACTTCCGGCCACAAAGTCTGCGGGCAGGACGTCAGAACCCCCCCCCCCCAGTTGTGTTTTGGGAAACACTCTGCTCCCGGAACACAGTGGGAGCCAGTCAGCACGGCGAAGCGCGACTCGCACATGCGCTGTAGGGAACCGGGCAGTGAAGCCGGAGCGCTTCACTTCCTGGTTCCCTCACCGAAGATGGCGGTGGGGGCAGTAGAGTGACGAGCGATTGCTCGTCCTCTGCTGCGGAAGGCGCTGAGTGTGCCTATATTAAAAGTCAGCAGCTGCAGTATTTGTAGCTGCTGGCTTTTAATTATTATTTTTTTCAGCAGACATCCGCTTTAATGCATCCTATGCATTAAGGTGAAAAAAACACCTTGCACTCTCCGGCCCCCCCCCCCCCCTTTACTTACCTGAGCCCCAAATCTCCGTGGGCGCGATCCCGCGTCGTTCTCTCAACCTCTGAACGGCTCCTCATTGGATGATTGATAGCAGCACAGCCATTGGCTCCCATTGCTGTCAATCAAATCAATGACAGCGCGCTGGGGGCTATGGCCGCCGACTGTATGACACGGGAGCGCGCCCGCAAGCTAACCCCCTTGGGAGAGAGCTTCCCAGAGGGGGGGTTAGCTCTTGTGGGGAGGAGCCAAGACAGCCACTGATGGACCCCAGAAGATGAGCTTCGGGGCCACTCTGTGCTAAACCAACTGCACAGTGAAGGCAAGTATGATGCCTCGTACACATTTCCCGACGGGAAAACTGCCATGTTTGCTTTTGGTCAGGAAAACCAGCCGTGTGCATTCTCCAGGGTTGCTAACTTTCAGTAAATTTATAAACAGTTTGTAAAATCCATAATTGTCCCATCTGTCCATGAATGTCAGTTACAGACGTGCAGCCTACATGTCCGTAATGGACATTCAAGAACAGATACAAAAAGTACAGATTTTACAAACTGTTCGTAAATTTACTGGTATGCTCCACTACAGTGTTTCCCGACAGGAAACCCGCGAGCAAAAAAATGAGAACTTTTTCTCTCCTTTTTTTTTTTTGCCGCGATTCTCTGCGTTTTTTGCTCCGCAGTTTTCTATGGGACGGTTTTCCCGACCAAAGCGGTCATGGCAGTTTTCCTGTCGGGGGGGGAAAAATGACCGAGCAGGTTCTCGGTTTTCCCTTTCGGTTTCCCGGTGGACTTTTGACCGCCGGGAAAACTGATCGTGTGTACGTGGCATAACATTTTTGTTATTTAAAAAATAAATACAAATTTCACCTTTACAACCCATTTAAAGCGGGGGTTCACCCTCAAATATATTTCTAACATCACATGGAGCCAAGTCATCCGACCGACAGTATACCAGTGTTTTTTTTTTCTCCCAGTGCATACCTCGTTAGGCCGATTTTCACCCCCCGGCTTTCCCGCGGGACTGGGCGTTCCCAATCACTGGCTGTGATTGACAGGCTTCCGACCGGGGCATACTGCGCGACACGAGTTGACGAAAGAACCCGAACGTCAGTGCCCAGGCGCCGTATAGAGCCACACCGACGTTCCGTTTTTTTTGGCAACTCGTGACGCGCAGTATGCGCCGGTCGGAAGAACGTCAATCACAGCCAGTGATTGGGAATGCCCAGTCCTGCGGGAAAGCCGGGGGGTGAAAATCGGCCTAACGAGGTATGTACTGGGGGGGGAAAAAAAAAACACTCGGCTCCATGTGATGTTAGAAAAATGTTTTGAGGGTGAACCCCCGCTTTAATCCTTCATTTATTACAGGTACTACTATTATAGTGTCATCAATTCACACAGAGCTTTACACATATGTGATAATTTACATCAGCCCCTGATCTCAAGGAGCATACAATCTAAGGTCCCTAACACATTCATACACATACTAGGGCCAATTTACCAACCAGTATCTACAGCTTATGGCCAGTGGGACACTCAATCCATATACTTGTAATCAGTGGGAAGAATGCTCCGTACATTGGTGATCAGTGAGAAGAATGTCTCTTACATTGGTGATCAGTGAGAAGAATGTCTCTTACATTGGTGATCAGTGAGAAGAATGTCCCTTACATTGGTGATCAGTGAGAAGAATGCTCCTTACATTGGTGATCAGTGAGAAGAATGCTCCTTACATTGGTGATCAGTGAGAAGAATGTTCCTTACATTGGTGATCAGTGAGAAGAATGTCCCTTACATTGGTGGTCAGGGAGAAGAATGTCCCTTACATTGGTGATCAGTGAGAAGAATGCTCCTTACATTGGTGATCAGTGAGAAGAATGTCCCTTACATTGGTGATCAGTGAGAAGAATGTCCCTTACATTGGTGATCAGTGAGAAGAATGCTCCTTACATTGGTGATCAGTGAGAAGAATGTCCCTTACATTGGTGATCAGTGAGAAGAATGCTCCTTACATTGGTGATCAGTGAGAAGAATGTTCCTTACATTGGTGATCAGTGGGAAGAATGCTCCTTACATTGGTGATCAGTGGGAAGAATGTCCCTTACATTGGTGATCAGTGGGAAGAATGTCCCTTACATTGGTGATCAGTGGGAAGAATGTCCCTTACATTGGTGATCAGTGGGAAGAATGTTCCTTACATTGGTGATCAGTGAGAAGAATGCTCCTTACATTGGTGATCAGTGAGAAGAATGTCCCTTACATTGGTGATCATTGAGAAGAATGTTCCTTACATTGGTGATCAGTGGGAAGAATGCTCCTTACATTGGTGATCAGTGGGAAGAATGTCCCTTACATTGGTGATCAGTGGGAAGAATGTCCCTTACATTGGTGATCAGTGGGAAGAATGTCCCTTATATTGGTGATCAGTGGGAAGAATGTCCCTTACATTGGTGATCAGTGAGAAGAATGTCCCTTATATTGGTGATCAGTGGGAAGAATGTCCCTTACATTGGTGATCAGTGGGAAGAATGTCCCTTATATTGGTGATCAGTGGGAAGAATGTCCCTTACATTGGTGATCAGTGAGAAGAATGTTCCTTACATTGGTGATCAGTAGGAAGAATGTCCCTTACATTGGTGATCAGTGGGAAGAATGTTCCTTACATTGGTGATCAGTGGGAAGAATGTCCCTTACATTGGTGATCAGTAGGAAGAATGTCCCTTACATTGGTGATCAGTGGGAAGAATGTCCCTTACATTGGTGATCAGTGGGAAGAATGTCCCTTACATTGGTGATCAGTAGGAAGAATGTCCCTTATATTGGTGATCAGTGGGAAGAATGTCCCTTACATTGGTGATCAGTGGGAAGAATGTCCCTTATATTGGTGATCAGTGGGAAGAATGTCCCTTACATTGGTGATCAGTGAGAAGAATGTCCCTTATATTGGTGATCAGTGGGAATAATGTCCCTTACATTGGTGATCAGTGGGAAGAATGTCCCTTATATTGGTGATCAGTGGGAAGAATGTCCCTTACATTGGTGATCAGTGAGAAGAATGTCCCTTATATTGGTGATCAGTGGGAAGAATGTCCCTTACATTGGTGATCAGTGGGAAGAATGTCCCTTATATTGGTGATCAGTGGGAAGAATGTCCCTTACATTGGAGGTCAGTGAGAAGAATGCTCCTACATTGGTGATCAGTAGGAAGAATGTCCCTTACATTGGTGATCAGTGAGAAGAATGTCCCTTACATTGGTGATCAGTGGGAAGAATGTTCCTTACATTGGTGATCAGTGAGAAGAATGTTCCTTACATTGGTGATCAGTGGGAAGAATGTTCCTTACATTGGTGATCAGTGAGAAGAATGTCCCTTACATTGGTAAAAGTAGGAAGAATGTCCCTTACATTGGTGATCAGTGGGAAGAATGTCCCTTACATTGGTGATCAGTGAGAAGAATGTCCCTTACATTGGTGATCAGTGAGAAGAATGTCCCTTACATTGGTGATCAGAGGGAAGAATGTCCCTTACATTGGTGATCAGTGCGAAGAATGTCCCTTATATTGGTGATCAGTGGGAAGAATGTCCCTTACATTGGTGATCAGTAGGAAGAATGTCCCTTACATTGGTGATCAGTGGGAAGAATGTGCCTTACATTGGTGATCAGTGGGAAGAATGTCCCTTACATTGGTGATCAGTAGGAAGAATGTCTCTTACATTGGTGATCAGTGAGAAGAATGTTCCTTACATTGGTGATCAGTGGGAAGAATGTCCCTTACATTGGTGATCAGTGGGAAGAATGTTCCTTACATTGGTGATCAGTGGGAAGAATGTCCCTTACATTGGTGATCAGTGGGAAGAATGTCCCTTACATTGGTGATCAGTGGGAAGAATGTCCCTTACATTGGTGATCAGTGGGAAGAATGTTCCTTACATTGGTGATCAGTGGGAAGAATGTTCCTTACATTGGTGATCAGTGGGAAGAATGTCCCTTACATTGGTGATCAGTGGGAAGAATGTCCCTTACATTGGTGATCAGTGGGAAGAATGTCCCTTACATTGGTGATCAGTGGGAAGAATGTTCCTTACATTGGTGATCAGTGGGAAGAATGTTCCTTACATTGGTGATCAGTGGGAAGAATGTTCCTTACATTGGTGGTCAGTGGGAAGAATGTCCCTTACATTGGTGGTCAGTGGTGTGAATGATTATCTGTCTGAGAGGTAGACCTTGTTCATTGCTGAGGAAACCCCTAGCAACCCAAGAAGGACCCCTGGTTGAGAGGCTGCTGTACATATTTGCTTGCGCTGCTTCGGGGGGAGGGTGTCGGGCCTGTCACCGTGTGTTATTACTGCATGACATAATGTAGGAAGCCTGGGGCTGTTGCCTTCTGTGATCTAGATGTACTGAAAGATAAGCATGCCTTCTGTCCATTATATTTACAGCAGATTTATGTAATCATGCAGACTAATGTACTATTTACCTGAGACTTATTTTCCTATTGTTAGTAGATAAATCTGCCCCCTGACATCTGCAAAAAGTTTGGAGTCTCACACGTCTCACAACCGCGCAATTGTCAGTTAAAGCGACGCAGTGCCGGAAGCTGAAATTTCGCCTGGGCAGGAAGGGGGTAAAACCTTCTGGGGCTGAAGTGGTTAAGTTATTAAAAATGAAAACTTTCAGTAAACCTTAGATCTTTTCGCCAGGCTTTATACATTTCTGTAAAATGATTGTCGAGCTCATAAGAAGTGGGTTCAGAACCATTATCCGGAAATGTGTAAAGCATGAAGAGGGGATCTATGGTATGACTTGCATTTTTAACAAATTAAGTTAGCCAATAATGGGTATCACTTGAACACTACATTTTCTGCATTAATCCTGGACCCAAATGGCTATGAGATCTGACTGTGTGGCTCATGAATAGTACACCAATTTATCCATATCCTGTCCCTATCTCTACATGCTGATTCACTTCTTTTATACTCCTAATCCGAGGTTCCACTGTATGTGTATTATTCTTTCAGCACCATTATGGTGTTGGACTTCTCCTGTTTAGAACTCTTCCACATTAATTTCATTGAAGGCTGTGGAAGGGTCAATCATTAAAATCTTCCTAAAGTAAACGACACCCCAATGAACTGAGTTGTCCTCTAATTTTTTTATTTTTTTTCCGGTAATTTGGTAAATGGGCTTAATCCATCAGAATTTCTGTTTTCATATTATAAGAGAATGTGTTTTTTTTAATATGTTTGTTTGAAAATGTAGAAGATTCTGGCGCTTAGAAGACATGGGGATGCATTGTCACCGGGGAACCCTTCTTGGCCCACCTGGGGAACCTTTCTTGGCCCACCTGAGAAACCTTTCTTGGCCCACCTGAGAAACCTTTCTTGGCCCGCCTGGGGTACCTTTCTTTGCCCGCCTGGGGAACCTTTCTTTGCCCGCCTGGGGAACCTTTCTTTGCCCGCCTGGGGAACCTTTCTTTGCCCGCCTGGGGAACCTTTCTTTGCCCGCCTGGGGAACCTTTCTTTGCCCGCCTGGGGAACCTTTCTTTGCCCGCCTGGGGAACCTTTCTTTGCCCGCCTGGGGAACCTTTCTTTGCCCGCCTGGGGAACCTTTCTTTGCCCGCCTGGGGAACCTTTCTTGGCCCGCCTGGGGAACCTTTCTTGGCCCGCCTGAGAAACCTTTCTTGGCCCGCCTGGGGTACCTTTCTTGGCCCGCCTGGGGTACCTTTCTTGGCCCTCCTGAGGTACCTTTCTTGGCCCTCCTGGGGTACCTTTCTTTGCCCGCCTGGGGTACCTTTCTTTGCCCGCCTGGGGTACCTTTCTTTGCCCGCCTGGGGTACCTTTCTTTGCCCGCCTGGGGTACCTTTCTTTGCCCGCCTGGGGAACCTTTCTTTGCCCGCCTGGGGAACCTTTCTTTGCCCGCCTGGGGAACCTTTCTTTGCCCGCCTGGGGAACCTTTCTTGGCCCGCCTGGGGAACCTTTCTTGGCCCGCCTGGGGAACCTTTCTTGGCCCGCCTGGGGAACCTTTCTTGGCCCTCCTGGGGAACTTTTCTTGGCCCTCCTGGGGAACCTTTCTTGGCCCTCCTGGGGAACCTTTCTTGGCCCTCCTGGGGAACCTTTCTTGGCCCTCCTGGGGAACCTTTCTTGGCCCGCCTGGGGAACCTTTCTTGGCCCATGGTTGTGTTTGTCTTAGAACTTGTGTCTTGTGGTATCGGATAATGAGATTTATGTGTTTTATGTGTTTTTTTTTCTCATTGTAGGCGTGGCGCTCGTGCCTCCCGAGCAGATGGACCCCCGACCCCTGTTCCAGGCTGTGGACACCCTATGCCAGGATAACATTAAGCACTTTGGAGAGTCTAAAGCTGAGGTGGGCTCCCGATTGGTGCAAGCCTTTGCCCGGATCCAAGAACAGGCACTTGGAGTTGAACCGTCCATACGTGCCCTGGCTGCAGTTTGCCCACTTTTTGACCTAGACCCCGACACTCCAGCCAATGGATACCGAAGCCTACTGAAGGTGGTACTTTCCTGTACCCAGCACATCTTGCACAAGTGCCGGTACATCACAGCCAGCCGCCACAGCCTCTTCTTTCGAGCCGCCCACAACTGCGCAGAGCTAGAAGCGTATGGTGCCGCTCTCACCCAGCTCCGGGCACTGCTCTGTTTCGCACAGAGGCTGCTTACTGCCAACCGCCATGGGGATCTCTTCTTCCGGCAAGAGCGAGGCCTTTCTGAAGAGTTCCTGCGGGAGTACAGCACCATGCACAAAGGCTGCTTCTATGGACGCTGCATGGGCTTTCAGGTGAGGTCCTGATCCTTGTTGTTGTTTTGTTAATTTTTTTATTTTTTCTATTTGCAACGCTTTTCCAGATTTTATTTATGTACATTTTTTTCACACTTTGAGGTGGAGTGAAAAAAGCTCCAGGGGGAAAAAAATGGAACAAGTAGTCCGTGACATATTCAGACAGCGGGCGTCCAGTGTTAAAAAGTCACGCCGCCTCCTCCTCCTCCTGTTCCGTGTTCCGCCTATCACGGACATCCTCTCGTCCCTAATAGACGAAAGGTAAAGAGGATGTCCGTGATAGGCGGAACACTGAACACAGTGTCTGCTGGGAAACTGAGTGTTCTGCCTATCACGGACATCCTCTTTAGCTCTAGTCTATTAGGGACGAGAGGACGTCCGTGATAGGCGGAACACGGAACAGGACGAGGAGGAGGTGCGACTTTTTAACACTGTCTGAATATGCATGTCACGGATAATCGGGTACACAGATCGGCACGGCGAGGTCTGGCTGCAAATGGGCACGGCGAGGTCTGGCTGCAAATGGGCACGGCGAGGTCTGGCTGCAAATGGACACAGCGAGGTCAGGCTGCAAATGGGCACGGCGAGGTCAGGTTGCAAATGGACACGGCGAGGTCAGGCTGCAAATGGGCACGGCGAGGTCAGGTTGCAAATGGGCACGGCGAGGTCTGGCTGCAAATGGGCACGGCGAGGTCTGGCTGCAAATGGACACGGCAAGGTCTGGCTGCAAATGGGCACGGCGAGGTCTGGCTGCAAATGGGCACGGCGAGGTCTGGCTGCATATGGGCACGGCGAGGTCTGGCTGCATATGGGCACGGCGAGGTCTGGCTGCATATGGGCACGGCGAGGTCTGGCTGCATATGGGCACGGCGAGGTCTGGCTGCATATGGGCACGGCGAGGTCTGGCTGCATATGGGCACGGCGAGGTCTGGCTGCATATGGGCACGGCGAGGTCTGGCTGCATATGGGCACGGCGAGGTCTGGCTGCATATGGGCACGGCGAGGTCTGGCTGCATATGGGCACGGCGAGGTCTGGCTGCATATGGGCACGGCGAGGTCTGGCTGCATATGGGCACGGCGAGGTCTGGCTGCATATGGGCACGGCGAGGTCTGGCTGCAAATGAGCATTGTTGGCCCTCTTTTCCACTTACAGTAGCTGCTGCATCTCACCCTCGGCTTATACTTATACGAGTCAATACATTTTCCCATTTTTTTTTTATTATTTTCTTTGTGGTAAAATTAGGTGCCTCGGCTTATATTCGGGTTGGTTTATACTTGAGTATATACTGTATAATGATTGGTTTGCACAAAAGTTATACCGTCTACAAAATAGGGGATCGTTTTATAGAATTTGTTTTATTACATTTTTTTTTTTAGTTATAGCGGCGATCTGCGATTTTTATCGTGATTGCGACATTATGGCAGACACATCAGACACTTTTGACGCTATTTTGGGACCATTGTCATTTACACAGCGATCAGTGCTAAAAAAATGCCCGGATTACTGTGTAAATTACACTTGCCGGGAAGGGGTTAACCACTAGGAGGCGAGGAAGGGGTTAAGTGCGTCCTAGGGAGTAATTCTGACGGTGTGGGGGCTGAGCTACCAGTGACACGACACTGATCACTGCTCCCGATGACAGGGAGCAGAAGATCGGTGTCCTGTCACTAGGCAGAACAGGGAAATGCCTTGTTTACACAGGCATCTCCCTGTTCTGTAGCTCCCTGACACGATCAGTGGCACACCAGCGGGCACGATCGGGTCCCGCTGGCACGGGCAAGGGCATGCATGCCACCATGCGGTGTCAAATTCAAAGCAACGCACCTGTACGTTGCTTTGCGCAGCCGTGCCATTGTGCCAATGTATATCTACTGGTGGTTAAGTGTCTTGCATATACTGTACTTTTTTTTTGTTTCTTTTTTGTTACAATTTTAAAGGGACAATTTGGACCATATTTAGTTTGCCTTACCTTGTGTCTTGTTTTTTTAAGCCCTGTGATTTCTACACTTTACGTTTTACTGTCATAGTACTTTCCATTGGAATTTTTCCTATTCCCGGCAGTGAGACGTTTTTGTCCCTGACCTTACAGGGAGCCTTGATCTTCTCTCAGTATGTGTGACAATGACATCATAATGTGTTATCAGTGCCGGAGATAAGATATGACACTGTTTTTTTGAAGTTCATCCAGCTATATGACTCCATCTCTCCACCTTTCCTAGCAGGCCATGGCCCCTCTGTGTCACTGCATTGGGACCACATTACTCAATGTTAGTGTATTCCCTAGGCATCAGGGCTGTCTTAATGCATGGGCACTCCTGGGCACTGGCCAGGGGCCCCGGGTGAAGGAGGGACCTATGATAGTATGTTTGCCAACTTTACTGGATTTGTCAGTCACGCTTTTTACAAAGCTGTCCCACAATGGCCATGTCCCTAACAGCTTCCTGGAACCCGTAGTGTGCCCTCCTGATCCCAGCTTTGTGCCCTCCTGACACCCCTGTACTGTGCCCTTCTGTCTCCACCCCTGTACTTTGCCCTTTGTGTTTGAACTTTGGAATGCTTTCTTATTGTTTAAAAACAATTTTTTTAGAAATACTAATAAATATATGTTTAATTCTATCAACTATTTATACTTTAATTCATGAGAGTAGGTGTGTAAACTGGATGGTAGGGGCCCCAATGCATTACTTTGCCCAGGGGCCCACCCTGCTAGGCATGCATCAATACAAAGGATTAATAACCACTATAACTAGTGTAAAAAAAAAAAAAAAAAATCATCCCAGTATATATCTCATAGCAGGGCTCGACAAATCCCAGGCGCCAGGTCGCCAATGCGACTAGAAATTTCACCCTGGCTCCTGGGCTTTGATCAGTGTCTGTATTTAGTGAGAGGGATCTATACTGTGGGAGGGGGGTCTGTACTTAGTGGGTGGGTCTTTAATGAGAGAGGGGGGTCTGTAGTTGGTGGAGGGGGGTGATACCAAATGAGAGAGGGGGGTCTGTAGTTGGTGGAGGGGGGTGATCCCAAATGAGAGAGAGGGGTCTGTAGTTGGTGGAGGGGTGTGATACCAAATGAGAGAGGGGGGTCTGTAGTTGGTGGAGGGGGGGTGATACCAAATGAGAGAGGGGGGTCTGTAGTTGGTGGAGGGGGGTGATACCAAATGAGAGAGGAGGGTCTGTAGTTGGTGGAGGGGGGTGATACCAAATGAGAGAGGGGGGTCTGTAGTTGGTGGAGGGGGGTGATACCAAATGAGAGAGGGGGGTCTGTAGTTGGTGGAGGGGGGTGATACCAAATGAGAGAGGAGGGTCTGTAGTTGGTGGAGGGGGGTGATACCAAATGAGAGAGGGAGGTCTGTAGTTGGTGGAGGGGGGTGATACCAAATGAGAGAGGGGGTCTGTAGTTGGTGGAGGGGGGTGATACCAAATGAGAGAGGAGGGTCTGTAGTTGGTGGAGGGGGGTGATACCAAATGAGAGAGGGGGGTCTGTAGTTGGTGGAGGGGGGTGATACCAAATGAGAGAGGGGGGTCTGTAGTTGGTGGAGGGGGGTGATACCAAATGAGAGAGGAGGGTCTGTAGTTGGTGGAGGGGGGTGATACCAAATGAGAGAGGGAGGTCTGTAGTTGGTGGAGGGGGGTGATACCAAATGAGAGAGGGGGGTCTGTAGTTGGTGGAGGGGGGTGATACCAAATGAGAGAGGAGGGTCTGTAGTTGGTGGAGGGGGGTGATACCAAATGAGAGAGGGAGGTCTGTAGTTGGTGGAGGGGGGTGATACCAAATGAGAGAGGGGGGTCTGTAGTTGGTGGAGGGGGGGTGATACCAAATGAGAGAGGGAGGTCTGTAGTTGGTGGAGGGGGGTGATACCAAATGAGAGAGGGGGGTCTGTAGTTGGTGGAGGGGGGTGATACCAAATGAGAGAGGGGGGTCTGTAGTTGGTGGAGGGGGGTGATCCCAAATGAGAGAGGGGGGTCTGTAATTGGTGGAGGGGGGTGATCCCAAATGAGAGAGGGGGGGTCTGTAGTTGGTGGAGGGGGGTGATACCAACCCTAGTAACGACACTGGGGCTCATCACTGAGTCATACCAAAAAATAAAATGGCGCCTAACTTTTTTAGCTGGCTCCTAGATTCAAAGCAAATTTGTCAAGCCCTGTCTCATAGTCTGTAGACGCTATAACTTCCACACAAACCAATCAATATACATTTATTATGATTTTTTACCAAAAATATGTAAAATGGCTCACTGGCTCGTGGACATCGCTGGATCGAGAGGGAGGCTCAGGTAAGTATTTAGAGGTGCTGTTGTTGCACACAGGAGTTTTTTTTACCTTCTGCCTTTTACAACCACTTTAAGGTTTTCTCTGCAATAAAAAAAGAAAAAGCCTTTTTCTTTATCGTACATCACGGGACACAGAGCGCATAGCCATTACACTTGGGTTATATGGGTACCTTCAGGTGTGGACACTGGTGTAATCAACTTCACAGGAAGTTCCTCCCTATATAACCCCCTCCCACTGAGAGTGCTTCAGTTTTTTCGCCAGTGTCTTAGGTGTTGGTCACGTCTAGCTGTCCCTCGGAGGTCTCGGGACCCAGGATAGCTAGCCGGATCCGTCCGAAGTGCTTCAAAGCCAAGGAGTACGGTACCCGGGCCCTGCCTGCGTGGGGTGTTGCCTATAATGCCTCTCCTTGGAGGGCTGGATTCTGGGCTCCAGTGCCTTGGTCTCTCCCAGGACTAAACGCTACTGATGCCAGGATGCTATATAGGTCCAGGGGTGTGGGTTCCTTAAACATAGGACCCCGGTCCCTGAAGGTCCGAGACAATACCCACGGAGATGGGGGAAGGTTGGGCCTCTTGCAGTTTGCAATACCCTGCGGCGTGGAGCAGGTAAGAGGGAACCTGCGGGACTTGGTTCGACAGTAGGTATCCCCCTGGGGGTTCTGGGTTGGCTAACGGTATGCTTGTGCATCAGCCACTATCTCCACTATGTCTTTTTAGGCAGGATGGGATGTACTAATGTTTACCCAGATAACATGTAGATATATGTATACTTGTTTAAGATATATATTTGCTACTCACCCCAGGTCTGCCTGTTAGCATTGATACTGCAGCCCCACGTACTATAAAGAGGGAATTGCTGGTGAAAACTCCTGTTTCTTAGGAAGCCTATGGGGACAGCTTCCTCTCTGTGTGCACTACAGTAAGGATTAGTGCTTACCTGGTGTCTGTTGGTGCTGCTGGCGCTGGTCCATGCTTTTCCTCTGCTCTCTGCTTCCTCCATGTTGTTTCAGCGTGGGGGGGGGGGTGCGCGCGCGTGGGCGCGTGCACGCCGCCTTTTATAGCGTCGGCGTGCGTTGGGGGGGGGCGGGCCAGCAGCGTCAGGGTCAGTTAAAAGTAAAACGTTTTTCTCTGGCTGGTCTTTTCCCTCCTGGAAGCAGAGGAAGAAGGACACAGAGCGCGCAGCTGGGCCTTTTGGCCACACAGTGACACCTAGTGGCGGTTTGTGGATCTTCAGGTCTAGGACTTAGTTCCACTATTGACCAGAAAAAAAAAAAAGTTTTTTTGCTTAAAGGGACTCAGCCTTAGATCCAGCAGTATCTGAGTCAACCTTGGACTCCGGCTAACGGGCATTGGTGTTGCAATACTCACAGGTTTTCCTCAGTATTGCCACCTCCCAGGCGGGTAAAAAAAAAAAAATATATATATATATATATACAAAATTTTTCTTTTTCCTCAGCCTGTTCTCATATTAATTACTCCTAGCTACAACAGTCAGGTGTTGGCTATAGGGGTGACTCAAGGTTGTGCAATGGCTCCAAAGGGATCAGGACCAGCCAAGGCTGCAAAAGGTGCCAAGAAACAAAAGGGGTCTCCATCGGGGTCAGAGGATTTGGGCCAGGCTTCAACGGCCCCACCCTCACCAGTTAGACCACCGAGTAGCATAGTACAAGAGCCATTGGGGGTGCTGGGGGCAGAGGCGGCCCCCGATCCACCCATTCCCGTTTACGTAACGGAAGAAATGCTAGCGACCACCCTGGGTGGGCTAGAGAAAAGGTTAACTGCTTTGTTTGCCCGCCCTTTGCCAAGTAGCAAAGGGGCTAGATCCCCCTCACCTAGTTTGGTGTTTTCAGATGCGGAGGTCTCCTCTTCGGAGGAACGGGACCCACAAGGGGATCAAGCGGACCCAAGTCCCGACGGTTCAGACATGGAGGGTTCCACTGTAGATGAATATTTTTCGGCCTCTCAAGCGGAGAGCCTGTGGATCCAGTTTTTCACAGATATGGTTCGCACTGCTTTTAAACTTCCAGTGCCAGAACTAGTAGCCCCTGTGGTATCCTCATTGGGTTCTTTAAAGGCTCCATTAACTTGTGTGTCTTTTCCGATTTACCCCCTTCTGCGGAGCGTGATTTACCAGGATTGGGCTCGACCTGATAGGATCTTTATCCCTCCTAAGAGGTTCTCTATTCTCTATCCTATGGAAGAGGAATTTTTAAAGAAATGGGCACTCCCCACAGTGGACGCGGCCATTTCCTGCGTGAATAAATCCCTGACCTGTCCGGTTGAAAATGTCCAGATGTTCAAGGATCCGGTCGACAAAAAATTAGAGACCCTACTGAAGGCTTCTTTCACCACAGTAGGTGCCATGGTTCAGCCAGCGGTGGCAGCCATTGGCGTTTGTCAGGCCTTAAAGGATCAGGCAAAACATATATTAAAGGACATGCCGGCTCAGCAAACTCATGAATTAGTAGATTTCCCTAGGGCTCTCTGCTTTGCAGTAGATGCTATTAAGGACTCCATCCAACAGGCATCCCGTTTATCTCTGCTGGTGGTTCACATGCGTCGTCTTTCGTGGCTAAAGAACTGGTCAGCAGAGGCACCCTGCAAAAAGCTTTTAGCAGGGTTTCCCTTTCATGGGGGAAGACTATTCGGTGAAGACCTAGATAAATATATCCAAACCATATCAAGTGGTAAAAGTTCTTCCTTACCGGTCAAGAAAAGACTGCGTGGGCCCACGTTTAAACGACAGGCCATTGTAGGCTCAGCCCCTTCGACTTCTCGTCAGTATCGACGGCCTCCCGGGCGTCCAGCGGTTAATAGCCGCCCGCAGGGACAAGCCGCGGCAAACAAGAGGCCCTGGTCTCGCAAGCCGGCTAAACCAGTCATCAAGTCAGATTCATGAAGGGGCGCCCCCACTCTCTTGGGTGGGGGGAAGACTTCAGTTTTTCTCCGAAGTCTGGAAGGCCAGAATTCCCGACTCTTGGGTTCGGTCCGTGGTAGCCACGGGATACAAACTAGAGTTTCGAGAAATCCCCCCTCCTCATTTTCAGGGGTCAAGTCTTCCAAGCGACCCATTAAAGAGGGCCTCTCTCGTAAAGGCGTTGGATCGCCTCTTGCTCCAAGGAGTAATTGTAGAAGTACCAACCCAAGAATGGGGTCTGGGATTCTACTCCAACCTTTTTATAATACCAAAACCCAATGGCGACGTCAGGCCTATCCTAGACCTCAAACGCCTAAATCGCTTTCTAAAGATTCAGACCTTTCGTATGGATTCCATACGTTCAGTGACAGCCAGCCTGCATCAAGGCGACTTTCTAGCATCTATAGACATAAAGGATGCATATCTGCATGTGCCGATCTACCCAGCACATCACAAGTTTCTTCGTTTTATGATAGATCAAAGTCATTTCCAGTTCGTAGCCCTCCCTTTCGGGTTGGCAACAGCTCCGCGGGTATTCACAAAGGTGTTGGCCCCGGTGCTAGCCGTCCTAAGGACAGAAGGCATTTTGGTCCTGGCATACCTGGACGATCTCCTGGTTATCGACAGATCAGCTTCCAACCTCAATCATGCAGTAGTCCGCACAGTTCGGCATCTACAAGAATTCGGGTGGGTTGTGAACCAAGGAAAATCGAGGTTGCAACCCACAAGACAGTTGGAATATCTAGGCCTTCGGTTAGATACAGAATGCCAGAGGATATTTTTACCTCAAGAAAAGATCAGGTCATTGACTCAAACAATTCAAATAGTCCTAGGCAAAAAGAGGCCGACTATTCGCCTATGCATGCGACTGCTGGGAAAGATGGTAGCCCCCTTTGAAGCAGTGCCCTATGCCCAGATCCATACCAGAGTTCTCCAGGCAGCTATTCTCTCTGCTTGGAACAGGTCCATACAGGCATTAGACCGTCCATTAGGTCTTTCCCCAGGGGTCAGGCGCAGCCTGTACTGGTGGCTGGTCCCCCAAAAATTGTCAAAAGGGAAAACCTTTTGCCCCATCACGTGGAAAATAGTAACCACAGATGCCAGCCTAACAGGTTGGGGGGCAATCTTAGGAAAACGGACCCAGCAGGGACAGTGGTCGGAGGCAGAAAGTCTGCTTCCCATCAATGTCCTAGAGATCAGAGCTGCTCGGTTGGCCCTGGTCGCCTGGACTCTCCCCCTGCAGGGTCTGCCAGTAAGGATACAGTCCGACAATGCCACGGCGGTGGCATACATAAACCACCAGGGGGGCACAAGGAGCCTAGCGGCTCAAAGGGAAGTAAACCTGATTTTCTCATGGGCCGAAGCCCATGTACCCTGCATCTCAGCAGTGTTCATCCCAGGGATAGACAATTCTCAAGCAGATTTTTTGAGTCGTCAACAGTTACTCCCGGGAGAGTGGTCTCTTCACCCCCAGGTATTCCAAGAGATTTGCCAAAGATTCGGAGTTCCCGATGTGGACATCATGGCAACAAGATTTAACAAGAAATTGGACAAATTCGTATCCCGAGCCAGGGATCCCTCGGCCTACGGGACCGATGCGTTGGTTTGCCCCTGGCACCAGTTTTCTCTCCTGTATGCGTTCCCTCCACTACAGATGATTCCCCGCCTTCTACGAAGGATCAGGGTGGAGAGCAGGCCGGTGATCCTGGTGGCCCCAGCCTGGCCCAGAAGGGCTTGGTACGCACTCATCGTGAGGATGTCAGTAGGGGCACCGTGGCCACTCCCCCTGCGCCCAGATCTGCTGTCTCAGGGCCCGATCTACCACCCTGCTTCACAGCAGCTAAATTTGATGGCTTGGCGGCTGAATCCCTAATTCTTAAGGGCAGAGGCCTCTCAGCCCAAGTCATATCTACGTTAATTCAGGCTAGAAAACCAGTCTCTAGAAATATCTATTACAGAGTCTGGAGGACCTATGTGGAGTGGTGCGAGTCTCAAGGAGGGCATCCTCGCAAGTTTTTTATTGACAGGATCTTGCGATTGCTCCAGGTTGGCGTTGACAAGGGGTTGGCTCTTAGTACTCTAAAGGGGCAGGTGTCTGCCTTATCGATATGGTTTCAAAGGCCTTTGGCCACGCATTCGCTTGTGAAAACCTTCTTGCAGGGGGTCTTGCATGTAAATCCCCCTATTAGAGCTCCCCTCTGCCCCTGGAATTTAAATCTGGTCTTGTCAGCTTTACAAAGGCAGCCGTTTGAACCTCTGACAGAAATCCCTCTTGTGCTACTAACCCAAAAGTTGGTTTTCTTGGTGGCTATGGCTTCGGCCAGAAGGGTCTCCGAGCTGGCAGCCTTGTCTTGCAGGGAACCATACCTTATTCTGCATAAGGACAGAGTGGTTCTGCGGCCTCAACCTTCTTTCCTTCCTAAGGTCATATCCAGTTTTCACTTGAATCAGGACCTAGTCCTACCATCCTTCTTTCCTACTCCCCAGTCCAGAGAGGAAAGACTGCTTCATACTTTGGACGTGGTCCGAGCCATGAGGGTTTATCTCAAGGCTACAGAGAAGATTCGGAAAACAGATGTGCTTTTCGTTCTTCCGGATGGCCCCAAAAGGGTCAGCCGGCTGCCAAGTCTTCCTTGGCTAGGTGGATTAAGCAGCTGATTTTTCAGGCCTATGGTCTGAAGCGCGTTCCACCTCCCTTATCAGTTAAGGCCCATTCTACGAGGGCCATGAGTGCCTCCTGGGCGGCACACCATCAGATCTCTATGGCACAGGTTTGCAAAGCGGCAACCTGGTCTTCCGTACATACGTTTACTAAATTTTATAAGTTGGACGTCGCAAAGGCTACGGACGCAGCATTTGGGCAGGCGGTCCTACGGGCAGCAGTATAGAATCCTCTGGCCCGGTTCACGCCCCCTTTTTTTCTGTTGGTGGAGCTATTTTACCTCCTGATAATGTTTTTTGTTTGGCTATTTTTGGCCTTACGGTCTCCCTCCCTTCATGGAGCATTGCTTTGGGACATCCCATATGTAATGGCTATGCGCTCTGTGTCCCGTGATGTACGATAAAGAAAAAAGGATTTTTAATAACAGCTTACCTGTAAAATCCTTTTCTTGAAGTACATCACGGGACACAGAGCTCCCACCCCTCTTTTGGGGAACATTGTGTAACCTCGGAGAAATTGCTTGCTACAAAACTGAAGCACTCTCAGTGGGAGGGGGTTATATAGGGAGGAACTTCCTGTGAAGTTGATTACACCAGTGTCCACACCTGAAGGTACCCATATAACCCAAGTGTAATGGCTATGCGCTCTGTGTCCCGTGATGTACTTCAAGAAAAGGATTTTACAGGTAAGCTGTTATTAAAAATCCTTTTTTTTTTTTTAATGAGGATCCCCCTCCAGCCCTTTTCACACGGACGGACCGTTCAGGTCCGCCTGTCAGTTTTGACGGCAGACCTGAACGGCCGCTCCATGCATCTCTATGGAGCGTCGGATGTCAGCGGAGACATGTCTGCTGACATCCGACCCGATCCGCTAAAAACAGACGTTCCCATCCGTCCATATGGGATCGGGTGAGTTCGCTCCATAGGAAACAGCGGCGCCCAACAAGCCCCTCCCCGCTCAGTGAGCAGAGAGGGACCCGTCATCCACCAGCTCAGTGGAGATCAACGGACTCCGCCTAGTGTGAAAGAAGCCTTAGGCTCCATGCACACTGAAGCTGATAAACTGCAGTTTATTGGCGTTTTGGCTTTTTTTTTTTTAAAGCCCATAAACTGAACTCTATGTTAGCCTATGTGCCCATGCACACCTGGGCGTTTTTTTTAGTGTTAATGAGCTTTGGAGTTTATTGGCTTTTTTCTGAACGCCCGAAATTTCCGTTCAAAGTGCCGTTTTTCGGCGGAAAAAATGCTGCAAAACGCCGGAAAAAACTGCTCAAACGCCGGCACCAGTGTTTTTTTATCCATTGAAAAAAAAGCTGATAAAAGCTACACTAAAAAACACTGATTAAAGCTATTGCAAAAACGCTAAAAACGTTGCAAGGCGCCCTGCACAGCTACTGGCGTTTTTTTATAGCTTTTATCAGCTTCAGTGTGCATGGAGCCTTATACTTACCAGGGCCTGATCTCAATCCAGCGCTGTAGAGCAGGGGCTCTCTCTGTTCTCTCCCTTCTCACAGGGCAGACGAAAAGCAGTGGGAGTCATTGGCTCCTGCTGTCAATCAAATCCTATGACGCGGAGGTGGTGCGAATCCCAGCTATCTGTGTCAGTGGGCTCAGTCAGCGGGGCTTGGGAGCAAGCCTGTGCAAGTCCCCCTCTTAGCTAGGAGGGAGGAGACAGAAAGGGGCCCTAGAAGAGGAGGATTGGGGCTAAACCATTACATAGAGCAGGTAAATATAACATGTTTTAAAAAAAAAAAATGGTAGTGTACTTCCTGTGCCTAGGCTTCCTATGCATTGAAGCTCATAGCTGTATATCTGCAGTGTGAGATCATCTAAGGCACGGCTGCCTCTGACTATTGGTCTTGCCAGATTGGTTGTAAGATTTGGTGATGGCTCACTGTTCAGTTTGCTGGAATATAATTTTTTTTGTTGTAATATCATTTTGAAAGTGAGTTATATAAAACCGGGGCGCAGTCTTTTCATTTTAGCTTGGCGTTGTTTCTTTTTAGAGTTGCTGGGATTACAGCAGGTATAACACCCTTTATCACAGAGGTTTATATATACTGATGTGTTGCCTTAGGTCAGGGATCTTCAAACTATGGCCCTCCAGCTGTTGTGGAACTACACATCCCATGAAGCATTGCAAGACCCTGACATTCACTGACATGACTAGGCATGATGGGAATTGTAGTTCCTTAACAACTGGAGGGCCATAGTTTGAGGACCCATGCCTTAGGTATACATCCTATTCATATGACCCTTGTCACCCCTTCTGTAACCTTTGCTCTGGATTTCGGTCTCGTTGTGATTTTTACTCTTTGTTCCTGTTTAATCCCCATCGTCTGTTCTCTGTTTGCAGTTCACTCCTTCCATCCGCCCGTTCCTGCAGACTATCTCTATTGGGTTGGTGTCATTTGGGGAGAACTACAAGCGTCATGAATCTGGAATAAGTAAGTAGTGTGAGAGTCGGCAAACCGCGGCTCTTTAAATGTGTGTTTGTTTATTTTGTATTATATCTTTCCAAGAAAAGTAAAAACTTTTGTAAACATTTACAATGCGTTGCCTGCAGGTAAATTGTGTTGTTGATACATTTCATCTGTCATTATAAATAGGTTGTGATAACCAGCGCCCTCTAGTGGTGAGCGCTTTAAAGCCTCATTGAGCTGGTGGTTGGCATTGTAGGGACTTGCCTGTGCATGTCTCATACATTAGTTAGGCTCCATTCACACCTGAGCGTTGTGTCGCCTGAAGCGCGACGCTATAATACGCTAGAGGAGAAAAAATACATTATTCTCTATGGAGATGGTTCTCATCTCCACTACAAAACGCGTGACGCCGAACGCCTGAAGCTCAAACAAGTTCCGGACGCGCGAATCGGGCGTGCTTGAGCGTTTGTATTTCGCATAGAAAGTAAAGGAAAACGCTTGATTCAAGCGACTAGCGCGACAACGAGCGTTTGCTACGGGCGTTTTGTCCCTTGAGTCAATAGAACATTTCACCCAGGCAGAAGATAAAAAAAATCTACAAACATAGCAACAAGTGATGAAAGAGATGATCATTTTTCCCTTTGGCTAAAATAAAAAACGTAGAAGTTCAAAAACGTCCGACGACGCTGTATGCAAACACTCGAATACGCGCGACAAAACGCCAGAAAAAACGACCAAAAACGCTGCGCTCAGGTGTGAATGCAGCCTCAGGGCTCATGTCCGCAGTAGGGTTGCCACTTTTTCTTCAAGCAAAACCCAAACACTGTAACAGTAGGGTGACCACGTGTCCCGGATTGCCTGGGACAGTCCCGCATTTTGCAGGTCTGTCCCGGGCACCTTCATTCCAAGACAATACAGTGTCCCGGAATGAAAATGACACAGCCGCCCCCCGGGCCAATCTGATGCCCCCAAAAAAGGCCGCCCCATCACCGCTTTACTCACTGACAGTACTTGTCCTGGCAGGGAATGCCTGGCAGAGCACAATCCCCGCCCCCTGCTTGTGATTGGACACAAGAGGCAGGATTTATGATTTCTCCTATCACTGTGCTGTGATTCGTTACAGCACAAGCTGATTTTTGGGAACGGAGGGTGTCCCTGAATGGTTGTTTGGAAATGTGGTCACCCTATGTAGCAGCAATATATATTTTTTTAAAGTTGTTGTAAACTGACTTTTGAAAATAATAAAAAAAGCTAACACAAGGCAAAGTCATAATGAGCAAGTATGCGTGGGGGGGGGGGGGGGGGGGGTTGCAGAGTGCTCCCCTGCCCCAAAGCACCCACCCCTCCATGTTGAGGGCATGCGGCCTGGTACGATTCAGGGGGGGGTGCTTGCTTGTCCCCACCCACTTTCTTGACCGGCATGGGCTGCATGCTCGCTAAGTGTCTGGTATGGATTTGGGGGGCGGGGGGGGGCAGGGGTTCCCCTTAAAACCCATACCAGACCGAAGGACCTAGTATACTATTGGAGGGGGAACCCATGCCATTTTTTTTATTTAAAAATTGGCGTGGAGTTCCCCCTCAAAATCAGCAGAGCACAAGTCGCATGCCAAAGTTGGAGCATGCAAGGCGGCGTTCCCACTTCAATGGGCTGAAGTAGGATCAATGTTGGACCAAAGTAGTACAGGGAGCATTTTCAAAGTCGGACCGACATGTGTTGGACCAGTTAAGACAGCTCTCATAGGGAAACATTGATTTTCACACGTCATGCGACATAAGCTCCCAATGTCAGAGCGTTTGTCCGACCAGTGTGAACCTGGTTTTAGAAGCTGATTGACTACCATGTACAGCTGTACCAGGTTTTGCACATTTAAAAGGCAATTAAGCTGCATGTACACCTGCTGTGCACCTCGATCGGTTTACCTCCAAAAATATGGTTCATAAAGAAGTCGCCCACAGTAAGTGCATGCATAGCTCACCATCCCTGAGGAGACCACCTTGTTAGAGAGCACGGTTCCTAACCGCCTTCCTCACTTTAATTGGAGGTGTGCAGAAGAATACATCTTAAGGTTCCTAAATAGTCACTTACCCAAAATATTAGTACCTAAAACTAAAATTGTGTGCTGGGACAGTGGGTTCCTTCTGCTTGATGTGATGGTTTAGTCATCTATTAAGGCAACAGGACCACCACCATTGGGGGAGGACAGTCTTTTGGCTGCATAAGATATATTAGGTCAGTAGCCTATCGCAGGGCTCAAAATTTCAAGTCCTGAGCTATTGTCCAGGCCTCAAGGTGTACTCGCCCCCAGTTGCTCCGCCCAACCCCTACCACGTCCCGCCCCTAGACACGCCCTCAAATTATCTCATGAAATGACACTTAAATGTTTTATGCAGAATTAGGTTATAAAAATAAATATTAACAACAACTTTATCCTTGCCCAAAAATGCAGCCAAGTGTCTACCAGTGCAGCCAAGTGTCTACCAGTGCAGCCAAGTGTCTACCAGTGCAGCCAAGTGTCTACCAGTGCAGCCAAGTGTCTACCAGTGCAGCCAAGTGTCTACCAGTGCAGCCAAGTGTCTACCAGTGCAGCCAAGTGTCTACCAGTGCAGCCAAGTTTCCCCATTGCAGCCTACCTGTGCTGGACAAGAGAGAGGAGAGGAGCCGCCGCCGCCTGCTTGTTCAAAGCAACAGGGAACATAACAGCTTTCAATTCAATATCCGTGTTCCCCGCCGCGCGCTGTCATATACAGCCCCTCCCCTCTTGTCCGGGTAACTTTGATAGACAGATAATCCGTCCAATCCTGGGATGGGTGATCTGTCTATCAAAGTGCCCGGACAAGTGGGAGGGGCTGTATATGACAGCGCGCGGCGGGGAACACGGATATTGAATTGAAAGCTGTTCTGTTCCCCGCGCTTTGAACAACCAGGCAGCGACAGCAGTGGCGACTCTCCTCTCCTTGCTCGCCCCCCCTGCTCCCAGGCAGCCCACACTCACCAGCCCTCAAAATTCACCCGCAAAATGCGAGCAATCGAGTGTAAATTTTGTGGGCTAGCCTATTGCCTCCATCTGCCAGTGCAGAGATCAGCCCTACAGCTAATGGTCACATTGCATGTTCAGCGTGAGACGGCTTTGATCATAAAATCACGTTGCTTGTTTCCAAGGTCTAGTTGATATTTTTAGCCTGCGGGTGGTTTGGTGGAATTATTGTAGATTATCTGAAAATCAGATTAGTGGTAATAATCAATGCAATGTTCATTACATAATCCTATTCATTGAACACAAAATACATCTGTGAATATGATCTTTGTTGCATTGGGTTTCCTGTTTGGTGTTACTGCATGTCAGTTGTGTGAATCGCTTTATAATGTATGTATGTATAATGCATGTATAATGCGTGTATGTATGTGTATCATGCATGTATGTGTGTGTGAGAGGAGGACGTCATGTTTTCTGTAATGTGATGGTTTCTCCTCTTCCTCCTCACTATGCTCTCACTGACAGCTGAGGGAGCTCTTGCAGCCTATTATGGTAAGTGTGCACCGTGTAGAAAGCATCGCATTGTGGATTGCTCTGCTTTGTTTTTATGCTTTTAGTTCCAATTCACACCAGATGCAGTCCTGTGCGCTTTTTTTCTGCACTAAAAATGCATGCACTGCGTTCTCCATGTATTCCAATGGCTCTAGTTCACACCATGCAGTCAGTTTGCGGTCACTTTCTGCACCAGAAACTGACTGCGTGGTGTGAACTAGAGCCATTGGAATACATGGAGAACACTGTGCATGCATTTTTAGTGCCGAAAGAAAGCGCACAGGACTGGATCTGGTGTGAACTGGCCCTTAGGGGTCTTCCCTCTAATGATATTTCAGTTGTGGGTGAACACTGATGAGTGCAATCGCACACTGTCTCGTAGACTTCTGTTAAACATCAGACTTCTGTCCCTAGAGCCTCTAGAACACAGGTGTCAAACACAAGGCCCGCGGGCCTGAATACGGCCCTCCAGGTCATTTCATGTGGCCCTCGCACCTCCACCAGAGCTCCAGCCCTCCTCTGGTCCCCCACCAGACCCTTACTTTCTGCTTTCAAGCAATGCATCCAACTTCTTCCCAGCAACAGCAAAAGGAAAGGGGGGTGCACTGTGATGTAAGGGAGAGGGGGGGGGACTCAACTTCTGATGGTGGGGGGGCTCTTGACATCTAATGTGAGGAGAGGGGATGTGCTGGACATCTAATCTTACAGATACAACTGGCCCTTTTGAGAACAAAAGGTTACCAGCCCTGCACTTACCCCATCATCGAACAGCATTTCCCTCCAGGCGAAGTGCGTCTCCCCCTCCTCCTAGGCCAATGGGATCACTTCCCCCTATTGCCAATCGGGAAACGTATCTCATGACCCACTACCTGATTGGCCGGGAGAAGAATCAGTGTGACATAGTGAATATTAATTTGCTATTGTCACACAACTGGGTGGGTTTGTGGCGCAGTGCCCTGAGCCCACCCTTTTTTAAAGCCTATTAGTGCCTCTGGCTCTAATCACAAGCTTTAATATAAATAAATAAAAACATTGGAACAGTGGCGCCTGGTGGTCCAAACTTTTGGGGGAGGCGCAAACAAACGAAAAAATAAAAATAAAACACCGTCAAGCACAGCCAGTGTGCCTGTAAATTGCCTCCTGTGCCTTTTATGGAAGCACCGCCACTGCATTGGAATCCATGCTTCCGGTGCCCAAATTAGGGGGCCAAACGGATAGATAGGGGGGCAACGTCCCTGTGCCCATCATTTTGGGCCACTGACTAGAACTGGGTGTAATATTGTATCTGGCAGATGATTTCATGTAACGGGCTGTATGGCAGCTTGTGTCGGCAGCAGAGTGGGATTCAATTTGGGATTCAATGTGTCGTCCTTCTTTGCAGGTGTAGCAGCCAGCTCCTTCTTCATAAGTGGAAGATACGCCATGGACCCGGAGCTACGAGGAGCCGATTATGAAAGGATAACACAAAACCTGGATGTGAACTTCTGGAAGTCTTTTTGGAACATCACAGAGATGGAATTGCTCGCAGTGAGTACAAAATCATGTCTAGCCCTGGGTCACATTCATGCTACTTTGAAATCGCGCTCCTTCACTTGAAGTAATCGATTTCAAAGTAGCAGGTCCGCTACTTTCATACTATCTAGCAGTAGTATAATGTCATGTATAACACTTATTGTATTTACTATTTGTTTTTTAGTGTGTAGCTGTCTTTTCATAAAATGTTTCCTTTTTTATCGCAGTCTTTGGTTGGAATAGCCACAACAGTCCGCATCAACAAGACCCTTTCTGTGCCTCCTGAACCCCTGGAGATGCCGCTGTCCTCCAATCCTCAGCTCACCGTCACCATTAGCCCTCCTGTAGCTCATAGTGGACCCGGTCCTGTTAACGTGCGTCTCATCTCTTACCAGCTGCGTGAGGGTCAGGTCAGTTACTGCACATTGTCTTGTGACGGCTTTGAACATGAAATTACAGGTAGAAAGCCAAACTGTATGTTCTGCAAAGAGTTAAAAACATGGTACTGAAAACACGCACATCTCCAAGCGCACGCACCCAAACACACACGCACCCAAGCAGCCAAACACGCACCCAAACACATGCATGCGAACACACGCACTCAACCAGCCAAACACATACGTGCAGCCAAACAGTCAAACGCACACACCCAAACACACGCTCGCACGCACACATGCACCCAAGCAACAAACACATACACACGTACCCAAGCAGCCAAACACGCACGCAGCCAAACACATGCATGCACTCAAGCAGTCAAATGCACACGCACGCAGCCAAACACACACACACACGCATTCACCCAAGCAGCCAAACACACACACACACACACCCCCAAGCAGCCAAACGCACACGCACGCACCCAAGCAGCCAAACACACACGCACCCAAACACGCACGCACGCACCCAAGCAGCCAAACACACACACGCACGCACCCAAGCAGCCAAACACACACGCATGCACCCAAACACACACGCACGCACCCAAGCAGCCAAACACACACGCACGCACCCAAGCAGCCAAACACACACGCACGCACCCCAGCACCCAAACACGCACGCACCCCAGCACCCAAACACACACCCAAGCAGCCAAACACACACGCACGCACCCAAGCAGCCAAACACACACGCACGCACCCAAGCAGCCAAACACACACGCACGCACCCAAGCAGCCAAACACACACGCACGCACCCAAGCAGCCAAACACACACACACGCACCCAAGCAGCCAAACACACACGCACGCACCCAAGCAGACACACACGCACCCAAGCAGCCAAACACGCACGCAGCCAAACACATGCATGCATGCACTCAAGCAGTCAAATGCACACACCCAAACAAACACACGCACCCAAGCAGCCACACACACGCACCCAAGCAGCCACACACACGCACCCAAGCAGCCACACACACACGCACCCAAGCAGCCACACACACACGCACCCAAGCAGCCACACACACACGCACCCAAGCAGCCACACACACACGCACCCAAGCAGCCACACACACACGCACCCAAGCAGCCACACACACGCACCCAAGCAGCCACACACACGCACCCAAGCAGCCACACACACGCACCCAAGCAGCCACACACACGCACCCAAGCAGCCACACACACGCACCCAAGCAGCCAAACACACGCACCCAAGCAGCCAAACACACGCACCCAAGCAGCCAAACACACGCACCCAAGCAGCCAAACACACGCACCCAAGCAGCCAAACACACGCACCCAAGCAGCCAAACACACGCACCCAAGCAGCCAAACACACGCACCCAAGCAGCCAAACACACGCACCCAAGCAGCCAAACACACGCACCCAAGCAGCCAAACACACGCACCCAAGCAGCCAAACACACGCACACACACACGCACCCAAGCAGCCAAACGCACGCACGCACGCACGCACCCAAGCAACAAAAAACACACGCACGAAGCCAAACACATACACACGTACCCATGCACCCAAACACGCACGCAGCCAAGCACATACACACGTACCCAAGCAGCCAAACACGCACGCAGCCAAGCACATGCATGCATGCACTCAAGCAGTCAAATGCACACACCTAAACAAACACGTACCCAAGCAGCCACACACACACGCACCCAAGCAGCCAAACGCACACACCCAAACACACGCACCCAAGCAACAAAAAACACACGCACAAAGCCAAACACATACACACGTACCCAAGAAGCCAAACACGCACGCAGCCAAACACATGCATGCACTCAAGCAGTCAAATGCACACACCCAAACAAACACGCAGCCAAACACACACACACACGCATGCACCCAAACACACACGCAGCCAAACACACACGCATGCAGCCAAACACGCACGCACGCACCCAAGCACGCGCACCCAAGCAGCCAAATATGGTCGTCAACATATTTTATATATAGCTTTAAAACCATTAACACACACAATTATTTACATTAACCATCTGTTATTTTCATGAATTTTGAAGTCTAGTCTAGTTTCCTTGCTGGAAATGATTCTGTAGCAGTAGACCTCCCCATGCTACAGAAGTTTATATTCAGTAGTAACTCCGTCTTCTAGAACTTTCTGTTTCCAAGTCGGAAAACACACAGGTCAGGATGTTAGGGATTCCCTACTCGGCCCATCTGAAAACATAAGGAAAAGATGCATATTAATCCAAATCTATACCATGATCTGAATTGTGACAATACATTTAACACACTCATGTTTATTTTAGGAGAGCGAGGAACTAAACGTCTTCACAAAACCTGAAGGTCCTCTGAGCCTCGACCTTCGTCTCAGATCTCGCCCGGCCCCTCTCTCCCCAGACCTGATCATCCATTTCCACGGTGGGGGGTTTGTAGCCCAGACCTCAAAGTCGCATGAGCCCTACCTGAAGATTTGGGCTCAGGAGCTCGAGGCGCCCATCCTGTCTGTGGACTACTCTCTGGCCCCAGAGGCTCCTTTCCCAAGGGCTCTCGAAGAATGTTTCTATGCCTATTGCTGGGCTTTGAAACACTGTCGGCTGCTGGGTCAGTACACTTCATTTCACTTTTATATTCTTCAGTAAACATCTCAATTTTTATTGTTGCTTTGAATTGGGTGGAGAAGGGTTGGAACCTCTTTCAGGTCTCTATTATTGACCCCCCCTTCCTGTCCTATTAGCTTGTTCTCTCTCTCTCTCATATATATATATATATATATATATATATATATATATATATATATATAATATTAGATAGATAAGATATATAAAATATATAAAAACAAGAATTATATCTATGTATAGAGATCTCGATCTCGCTATCATTATATATATATATATATATATATATATATATATAGATACCTATCTATACATAGGTGTATATAATTCTTATTTTATTTACAAAATGTTCCAGAGAACTGTGGATTATTTAAGATGGACAGCACTGCAGTTGAAGCTTGCTTTGTAGCTTCCTTTGTCATACTGAAGCCTTAGACTGGTCCTTTCACTCTGCTGCCTCCACCACTTTCCTCTTCACTGGAGAGTGGGAGGCAGTATAGTACTGGATGGAGTTGCCTCAGTTAACCATCAGGTGATTGGTTGCTAGGATGCCGGGGGCGGTCGTAGCAACCAATCACCTGCTGGTTAACTTGAAAAGTTAACTCTGGCAGCTCCCACTTCAGCTCTGTAAGGTAATAGATTGATCCCTAAACAATGCTGTGTTTTTGATCAAAAGGGCAAATTACACTGCTTTGGGGGGAGGAGTTAGTGGGGGTGGGGGTGGGGCGGTGATGGGAAGGGGCAGAAGACACTCCTGAGGGGGAGAGGGGGCAGAGGACACTACAGTGTGGGGAAAGGGGGAGGGCGGTGATGGGAAGAGGGCAGAGAGCACTCCTGAGAGGGGCAGAGGACACTGCAGTGGGGGAAAAGGGGGAGGGCAGTCATGGGAAGAGGGCAGAGGACACTCCTAAGGGGAGAGGGGGCAGAGGACACTATAGTGGAGGGAAGAGGCAAACCAAGACATATATAGGACATGAATTGGCAAGCCCTTTAAAGTGCATATTTCATTGTTTTCCATATATATAGTACGTATGTATAAAATTACATTTGTGTGTTTTTGTATTTATTTTCAGGCTCCACAGGTGAAAGGGTCTGCCTGGCGGGTGACAGTGCCGGTGGTAACCTTTGTATCACCGTAGCAATGCGTGCCGCTTCTGTTGGGGTTAGATTACCAGATGGGATCATGGTTGCCTATCCAGCCACATTATTACAGGCCACAGCATCCCCATCCCGTCTCCTGACCCTGATGGACCCGCTGCTGCCGCTCAGCGTGCTGTCAAAGTGTCTTAGCGCTTATGCAGGTACAGATTTTTTTTCTCAGGATACTGCAGAGAGCAGCAATGATTCATAGCAACCAATCAGCTTGTACTTTTCTTTGTTCTAAGGTGGCTAGCACAAGGAAAGACTATTGCCCCTCTCCCGCTGCCAATAAAAGTGATCTTGCTGGGAATCCGCTCCTAAAGCGCCCCTGCCCATTGAAATCAATGGGCAGCGGTGCTTTGCGGGCGCTTTTAACCCATTTTCGGCCGCTAGCGGGGTTAAAATCGACCCGCTAGCGGCCGAAAAGCGCCTACGCTTTTTAGCGGTGCTTTACCAGAGACGCTCACAACTCCCCAGTGTGAAAGGGCCCCAACAACGATATTCCACTTCAAAATGCCGCCATATAATGACAGCGGGTGGTCTGTAAGAGCTTAAGCTTCTTTGCACAACCCCTGGCAAAAATGATGGACTCGCCACACTTGGAAAATGTTCATTCAATTAAAGGGATTGTAAACCCTCAAGGTTTTTCATCTGAATGCATTCTGTGCATTAAGGTGAAAAGCCTCCTGTAGTGCACCAGCCCCCCTTATTAACTTACCTGAACTCGTTCTTTCCCACAACGTGGACAAGTACACCATCTCCAGGTGGTGTCTTGGTTCTGATTGGATAGATTGATAGCAGTGGGAGCCAATGGCTGCGCTGCTATCAATCAAATCCAATGATGCAGCGGCCGGGGGTTGGCCGAATCTTGCCGTCTGTGTCAATAGAAGGAGATCGCTTCTCCGATGGGGCACTCGAGAAGAGGAGGCTCTACAAGCTCCGCTTAGGGACCCCAGAAGAGGAAGATCAGGGCCACTCTGTGCAAAACAAACTGTACAGTGGAGGCAAAGTATGACATGTTTGTTATTTAAAAAAAAAAAAAACGGAAGCTTTAGGCCCCATGCACACGAGAAGCAAAAGCAAACACTTCTAAACTCAAGTTTTCAAATGCAAAAACCGGCGTTCAAAACGCCCGTTTTTGCCGCGAATTTCGCGGCGTTTTGCCGCGTTTAGCGGCGTTTTACCGCGATTGCGGCTATCAGCGTTCAGAACCACTGAATTGTAGACCCTCCCAAAGCTTATATATTTAACCATTTCTGCAATTTTCAACAGAGAGAGCAGCAGCAGAGAGAGCACTTGCATACATTCATTATTCTCCTTTGTGAAATGGATCCCATAATGAATATATGCCAAGAAATTGTTCTTACTTTGCACTTGATGAGGCTTCAACGCCGTCGCAAACTACGTGGACAACCTGTTCGCAGAGCTCGTCGTCGCTATTGGACCCATCCGTTGATGGCACAGAGATTTTCAGTTGGGTATTTTACATTTCGAATTTTCAAAATTTCGAATTTTCAAAATTTCGAATTTTTTCAAAATTCGAATTTTCAAAATTCGAATTTTCAAAATTCGAATTTTCAAAAATTCGAATTTAGAAAAATTCGAATTTTCGAAAATTCGAATTTTCGAAAATTCGAATTTTTGAAAATTCGAATTTTGAAAATTCGAAATGTTAAAAATTCGAATTTTAAAAATTCGAATTTTTAAAAATTCGAAATTTAGAAAAATTCGAAATTTTGGAAAATTCGAATTTTGAAAAATTCGAATTTTCGAAAATTCGAAATATTGAAAAATTCGAATTTAGAAAATTCGAAATGTTAAAAATTCGAATTTTCAAAATTCGAATTTTAGAAAAATTCGAAATTTTCAAAATTCGAATTTTCAAAATTTTTCAATATTTCGAATTTTCGAAAATTCGAATTTTTCAATATTTCGAATTTTCGAAAATTCGAATTTTCAAATTTCGAATTTTCGAAAATTCGAAATTTCAAAATTCGAATTTTCCAATAAGTATTTTTTGACTCTGATACAGACTTCCATCTCTTCTGAAAATCTTTCACTGTACAAGGAAAAATAAGAATATGTCAGACATTTTAACTAGTTTACATCCCAACCAAGCCCAAAGCTGTATTAATCTTACCTCTTTTTTCTGGGTGATATGGGTTCAACTGGTTCCAGTTGGATGTCAATTCTTTTCCAATTTCTTGCCAAGTCCTTTGCTTGGCTGTCCTGTCTGAATATAGTTCATGGGACTTGTCCCATATTTGGGGATAAACCTGGACTGCCTCTATAAGTTGTACTAAAGTAACATCAGAAGTCATTTTTGAAAATTCGAATTTTTAACATTTCGATTTTTCAAAATTTCGAAATTTTGAAAATTCGAAATTTTGAAATTTTGAAAATTCGAAATTTTGAAATTTCGAAATTTTGAAATTTCGAATTTTGAAAATTCGAAATGTAAAAAATTCGAATTATCAAAATTCGAATTTTTAAATATTCGAAATTTAGAAAAATTCGAAATTTTCAAAATTCGGATTTTCAAAATTTCGAATTTTCAAAATTCGAATTTTCGAAAATTCGAAATGTGAAAATTTGAATTTTCGAAAATTCGAATTTTCGAAAATTCGAATTTTGAAAATTTCGAATTTTTCTAAATTTCGAATTTTTAAAAATTCGAATTTTGAAAATTCGAATTTTTAACATTTCGAATTTTCAAAATTCGAATTTTCCAATAAGTCTTTTTTTAAAGTAACATCAGAAGTCATTTTTGGAGATGTCACCTCTTCAACTTCTAACCAAAAATGAAGATTTTGGGAGGTGGCTTGTGGACAAAGGTCAGGAAAAACACATGTCTTGGGGTTGTCTGCTGGCTAGACAGCATGCCAGGCATTCATATGCAAATTAGACACTGATTAGATTAGTTGGGCTGAATGGAAATGCAGGTGGACAGATGTTGTTGAAAGTACAACATATAGGTTTAAATTCAAAAGGAAAATTTTGGAAAGTGCAATGCTGGTGGTGTATTGAATTATTGAATGAATATATATCATCTTTGAATTATCTGAATGATAGACATAATTTAAAACGATTAAAATAATTTTTTAAAATTTTTTTATGATATTTCCCTATTTTATTATGTTAAAAATAGGGTTCCTTTAAAAACGCTTATAAACGCAAACGCGGCTAAACGCGGGTGCCGCGATTAGACGCGTTTAGACGCATTTAGCGTTTAAAACGCAAAAGCAAACGCTTCTGAACCCAAAATTTTGCGTTTGAAAAAACGGCCCTAAACCCAACTGCTTTTAACCGCCAAAAAACGTGATTGTGTGCATGGACACATAGGATAACATTAAATGGGTTCAGGGGCAGTTGAAAAAAATGCCCAAACGCCTCTGAACTCGAGTTTACCAGCGTCTCGTGTGCATGGGGCCTTAGTGTCCCTTTTAATAAAAAAATGGTTTGAGGCATGTCTGTAATTCGTTTTTTTTTCTAAACAATTGAATGAACATTTTCCAAGAGTGGCAATTCCATACTTTTTGGGGTTGTATAATTAACCACTTAAGGACCGCCGCGTAACTTTTTAGGTTGACAGAATGGCACGGCTGGGCACATGGACGTATATATACGTGTCCCCCCCCCCCCTTTTTTTTTTTTTTACCAATAATATATAGAAGAATACGTATCGGCCTAAACTGAGGAAAAAAATCATTTTTTTATTTATTTTTTGGGGATATTTATTATAGCAAAAAGTATTGCATTTTTTTCAAAATTGTCGCTCTATTTTTGTTTATAGCGCAAAAAAATTTAAACTGCAGAGGTGATCAAATACCACCAAAATAAATCTCTATTTGTGGTAAAAAAAAGGACGCCAATTTTGTTTGGGAGCCACATCGCACGATCCCGCAAATGTCAGTTAAAGCGACGCAGTGCCGAAGCGCAAAAAGGGGCAAGGTCCTTAACCTACATAATGGTCCGGGTCTAAAGTGGTTAATAAAAATGGTTTTGCGGAATGTCTGTTTCTAAAAAACAAATTACAATTGAATGAACTTTTTCCAAGAGTGGTGATTCCATACTTTTTAGGGTTGTATAATTAAAATGTACGTTTTATATGTATAGTGTGGTGCCTGTTAGCTTGGTTTTTGTTAAGATTCATGATATTTCGGTAAACTTGATGTATTTATCTCCATCTTTTTTTCTTTTTTGCTCTTATGCAGGCACGGAACGAGTCCCTGTGGACGAACGAGCGGTTGAAAAGCAGCAGAGCTCACTGAGTCAAGTAAAACGAGGGACCGCGTTATTTCTCAGAGACATCCGACAAGGAGCCGCGTCCTGGCTGAGCAATCTAATGGAAGGGAGCAAGGACAGGGCCAATCCAGGTCAGACTTTCTGCTTAGAGCAGTGGTTCGCAACCTTTCTAGTGCCGTGACCCCTTGATAAAATTTCCCAAGTTGTGGGGACCCCTAACAGTAAAATTATTTTTGTCGCGTGGGTTGTCGGCACCCAAGGCAAGTAATTTGCACTCCTAACCCACGGACATTTAGCGCTCCCTTAGTCCCTTCCAGTCGTACAGTATTAAAACCCCTTATGGCAGTGTTTTTTAACTCCAGTCCTCAAGGCACACCAACAGGTCATGTTTTCCATTATTTTGCACAGGTGATTTGATCAGTTTCACTGCCTTAGGCCTCTTACACACAGATCAGTTTTTCTTCAGGTTTTTCTTTTCAGTTTACCAAAACTATGTAGTACAAGGGCCTGCCTGATTGCATACAAATTGAGACTCTTGAGGTTTGACCTCATATTAGATGGATTTGGTAAACTGAAAAGAAAAACCTGAAGAAAAACTGATCTGTGTGTAAGAGGCCTTAGTAATCACCACAGCCATTTCATCTGAGGGAAATCCTGAAAACTTGACCTGTTGGGGCACCTTGAAGACTGGTGTTGAAAAACACTGCCTTATGGTACTCGCTGTGTCTCTGCAGCAATGACACCTATGCCAAAATCTGGAGAGAGGGTCTCCTCCAGCCCCTCCTACTTCACATTCCTCACCAGCCAGCTGACCTCTAGTCTCTGCCCCCCAGCCATGCCGTGAACTGAATGGGTGGCTGGGAGAGCGGTGCAGGATTCAGGAACAGCGCAGGATTCGGTAACCCCTGGCAAATTGTCATTTGACCCCCAAGGGGGTCCAGACCCCCAGGTTGAGAACCACTAGCTTAGAGATTGGTGGGTACCATGAGGTGCCTGTTAGTAGCCTGTTGGGTAGTTTATTGGAAGGGATCCAATCCATCAGACTACATCTACAACTGACTCTGCAAATACCCATTAGCCTCTTCATAGCTGTATCAGACCGACGATGTAAAGCCCTGTACACACGATCGGTTTGTCCGATGAAAACGGACTGTTTTCATCAGACAAACCGATTGCGTGTGGGCCCCATCGGTTTGTTTTCCATCGGTGAAAAAAAATAGAACCTGTTTTAAAATTCTCCTATGGATAAAAAAACGATCGTCTGTGGGGAAGTCCATTGGTCAAAAATCCACGCATTCTCAGAATCAGCACATCTTGTGTTTTACGTCACCGCTTTTGGACACAGTCGGATTTTTGAAGACTGATGAAAGTCAGCTTCATCGGATATCCAACGAAAAAATCCATCGGATTAGATTCTGTCAGATATCCGATCGTGTGTACGCAGCTTTACTCGAATTAGGATCCTAAAGCTCTCTCTAATGGCATTTTCTGATTTTTGTTGCAGACACGGTGAGAAAGAGCGTATCGGAGGCAGCACTAGCAGATGAGTCTCTTCTTAACCGCAAGGTGTCTTTAAAGAGCAAAACCTGCCAGGATCTGAACCGCCGTCCGTACCTGGAGGAAACCAGTTTTGCAGTTGGCGCTCCAAACCAGCACAGCGGACAAAGCGAAGCCCCGAACAAACATGCGCATAGCGGAGCACAGTCCGATGGCGGCTCCTCCTCTGCAAATCGGCCGCATTCACCATCTTCACTGTCCATCCAATCAGAAGGCAGCGAGGTGTTGTGTCCCACCAGCCCACAGAAACCCGTCAATTTCTTCCTAACGGAGAGCGAGAGTGAGGGCGACGCCTCCTTTGACGGAGAACCTTCAACGCACTCTAAAGAGAACATTCCCCCTGCACACTCCAGTGAGGACAGATCATCCCCACAGTCCCCCTCCACTCCTCTTCTGGGCTTTCCAGATGGATTTCAGCCCTTGCGCTCTCAAAATGGCGTGGCCCACATGACCTTACAGACTTCCGCTATTGTGGAAAATCCATACATGTCCCCATTGCTGGCTCCTGACAGTATGCTGCAAGGACTTCCTCCCATTCACATTGTGGTGAGTACAAGGCGGGGATGGGAATCGGCTTTACATAGCAGTGTCAGGGGGCAAACTACACGTATGCTGATAGCAGGCAGTTTATTGCAGAAAGATTAGTAAAAAAATATATAAGATCCTTGTGGCCTACTGGACCTGGTTACTTCATGTTTAACCACTTCCATACCGGGCACTCACGCACCTTCCTGCCCAGGCCAGTTTTCAGCGCTGTCGCACTTTGAATGACAATTGCACGGTCATGCTACACTGTACCCAAACAATTTTGTTCCCACAAATAGAGCTTTATCTTGGAGGTATTTGATCACCTCTGCGGTTTTTATTTTTTGCGCAACAACTAAAAAAAAGACTGAAAATTTCGAACAAAAATACGTTTTTAATTTTTTATTATAATTTTTTTTTGTAAATGTAAATAAGTTTTCTTCTTCAATTATGGGCACTTATAGGCAACACTGATGGGCACTTATGGGTGGCACAGATGGGCACTGATAGGTGGGCACTCAGGGGTGGCACTGATGGCATTGCTGGACATCACTTGTTATTTACTATTTTTTGATAGTCAGTGCCCATTTGTGGGCACTGATTGGCATCTATTGTGC
Organism: Rana kukunoris; assembly: GCA_029574335.1. Lineage (NCBI taxonomy): Eukaryota > Metazoa > Chordata > Amphibia > Anura > Ranidae > Rana > Rana kukunoris. Next base: position 11,371,886 of record CM056058.1, read on the forward strand.
TTTTTTTTTTTTTTTTTACATGTGGATGGCCATCCACATGTTGACCCCTTCCCTGGTGGTCCTGGCGGCTTCCCTGGTGGTCCAGTGTGGACATCCAAGTGGGGGCTGCGCTGATAAACAGCCAGCGCGAACCCCCCCTGTCAGGAGAGCCGATTAACGGCTCTTCCTGTTTACATCATGATCAGCCGTGATTGGACGCGGCTGATCACGTGGTAAAGAGCCTCCGCCGGAGGCTCTTTACCAAGATCGGAGATGCAGGGTATCAGACTAACACACCGCATCACCTATCGCCACGCACCGGCATGTTATCCTGCTGAACGTCAATAGACGTCCAGTCAGGATAACACAACCACTTCCCGGACGTCAATTTAATATTGACCGGGTGGGAAGTTGTTAAAGGGGTTGTAAAGATAAAAAATTAAAAAAAATAACAAACATGTTATACTTACCTCCACTATGCAGCTCGTTTAGCACAGAGTGGCCCCGATCCTCATCTTCTGGGGTCCCTCGGCGGCTGTCTCGGCTCAGTGCCGCATCGGCTAACCCCCTTTATTGGAAGCTCTCTCCCAAGGGGGTTAGCTTGCTAATGCACTCCCGTGACACAGCCGGCGGCTATAGCCGCCGACTGTATCACTCGGCCTCGCCCCCCCCCCCCGGCACGATGCGTCATTGATTTGATTGACAGCAGCAGGACCCAATGGCTGTGCTGCTATCAATCATCTAATGCAGGGGTGTCAAACTGGCGGCCCTCCAGCTGTTCCAAAACTACAAGTCCCATCATGCCTCTGCCTGTGGGAGTCATGCTTGTAACTGTTAGCCTTGCAATGCCTCATGGGACTTGTAGTTTTGCAACAGCTGGAGGGCCGCCAGTTTGACACCTCTGATCTAATGAATGAGGGGAAACGCCCGGTCGAGAAGCCTGCTCGTTCATAAAGCAGGACTTTCGAGGGCTCAGGTAAGTAAACCGGGGGGGGGGGGGGGCCGGAAAAACATAAAATGTTTTTTCACCTTCATGCACAGAATGTATTAAAGTGGATCTCCACCCTAAAGTGAAGTTCCGCTGATCGGAACCCTCCTTCCCTCCGGTGTCAAATTTGACACCTTTCAGGGGGGAGGGGGGTGCAGATACCTGTCTAAAGACAGGTATTTGCACCCACTTCTGGCCCGCAGTCTCGGGCAAAAGACGGGTTTTTCCCGTTGTGTGCTGGGAACTCTCGGCTCTCAGCACACAGCGGGAGCCAATCGGCAGGCGCAGCACGACTCGCGCATGCGCCGTAGGGAACCGGGCAGTGAAGCCGGAGCGCTTCACTTCCTGGTTCCCTCACCGTGGATGGCGGGGGAGAACAGCAGAGAGACGAGCGAACGCTCGTCCTCTGCTGCGGACGCCGCTGGACTCCAGGACAGGTAAGTGTTCTAATATTAAAAGTCAGCAGCTGCAGTATTTGTAGCTGCTGGCTTTTAATATTTTTTTTTAAGGGGCCATCCGCTTTAATGTGAAAAAACATGAACTTTTACATCCCCTTTAACCACTTGTCACCAGATCACATACCTGGTACGTCATTAGACTTCAAGTGGTTGTACCAGGATAATGCAAGTCTGCCGGCTCGTCAGAGACCCGAAGCAGTCCTGCAGTATACAGAGAGCCTTGACGGGCCTGCAGATTACACATGCATTTGCAAATGCGTGCAACTAAACCTCTGTTTTTAACACACACTGTTAGACAGGTGAATTTGGTTGGTTGGTTGCTGATTGGTCGGTAAGTTTGAGCTTGGATAGTCAATGTTTTTGTATTTTAAAAAGTGTGTTCTTAACTGTGTTTGAAAGTACACAACTGACCATAAATAATTGAGATATAGATTATATATACACACACACATACATATTATTTGTATTATTTGAAGGTTCTAACTAATTAAAATTTAAAAAGGGCCAGAAAAAGCCTGGTCTTCAAGTGGTTAAAGTGATACTATGGGTTATTTTTTTTTAATAACAAACATGTCATACTTACCTCCTCTGTGCAGTTAGTTTTGCACAGAATGGCCCCAATCCTCCTCTTCTGGGGTTCAACGGCGGCTCTTGCAGCTCCTCCCCCACAACTGAGGACTTGACCATCCAAAAAGTACTGAAGCTAGTCCTCTCCTCTCTGACCGGACTACCCCAGAACCCCCCACCATACATGGGTGAGAACCCCCTGATTAAAATTGTCCCCTGAACTCTTCCTTATAGGGGCCAGTACCCAAATAGTGGGGAATTGCTGTACATCTCCCATCCCTGGCGTCCTGTACAATATATACAGTGGAAACTTGGTTTATGAGTAACGCGGTTTACGAGCGTGTTGAAAGACGAGCAACTTTCTTTTTTTTTTTTATCCTGACTCGGTTTGCGAGTGTTGTCTCGCAATACTCGGTTCCCAAGGGTTTCCGAGTTCAGCCGAGCTGTCTCCAAGTATTTCCGAGTCTCTCCAGCGCCCCCCCACCTCTGGCCACATGTGGTATTGCATGCAATAGAAGTCAATGCGGAACAAATTATCTTTGTTTCCATTGACTTCTATGGGGAAACTCGCTTTATAATGCAAGGGCTTTGGATTACAAGCATTCTCCTGGAATGGATTATCCTCGTAATCCAAGGTTCCACTGTATTTAGAGTTTCATTACGGTTTGTCTAAAGCCCGATTTCATGGTATTTCCTTGTTCTTGCAGGCCTGTTCGCTGGACCCGATGTTGGATGACTCAGTGATGTTTGCTAAGAGACTCCGTTCTCTCAACCGACCAGTCACCCTGAAGGTAGTAGAAGATCTCCCTCATGGATTCCTCAGCCTATCACAGCTGTCACCAGAAACCCGAACCGCCACAGCTTTGTGCGTCCAGCGCATCCGGCAAGTCCTGCGAGAAGAGCCCTCTGCCCCGCCCCCTGCCGCTCCCCGAAAACACCGCAAACTGGAAAGGACGCTGGGGAAGAGCGCAGTGACCGATCGAGAGATTGGAGCCTGAAAACTCATAAAACTTTCTCCATAACGTGCAATAGTCATTTATTTACATTTCACACCACTGGTCACTCTCACGCTGCTTCCATTCTGTTGAATCACAAATGCCACCAGCAGAGTTCAGTGTGGTCTCTGAGAAGTATGGCGCACATGCTTGACAAAAGGGATTTGATGAAGGACATGCTACACACATAAGGTGCTTTTTAGTAGATCTCTGGTTGACAGAGAGCTGCTTTAAATCTTGGATTCTGACTCTTGATTGTGATCTACTCTGGGGTCCTGTGGGCCACCACCACAAATCTCATGGGTACAGGCACAGCATAGAGCTCGCTGTGGACAGCCTGTCATAATCAATAACAGGCTGTGGCATCTGGGCGCTGTTCCAAGCAGTGCTCATGTATAGAGCCTAATGCAAACAGGACATACCTGAGCACAGAACTCCTGGGCAAACGTCCCTTGGCACATGCGGCTCTTGATGTGTGTATCGCTTGAAACGATGTCCAGCCTGATGTTTTTAGCAGGGTGTAACCCTGGTGCCCACAAATGCCCGTATGACTCACTTGAGTGCACAAGCCCTACTATAGTATGATAGGAAGAATAAGGAAAATATGGAGCAATGCAGACTGTCTATTGTTTCATCCTTCAACATGTCAGTAAATCCAACCCACCGTGGTGGTGGTGTTGGCACATTTATACATGACCTTTGCCTAAAGCCGGCCATAGATGAGGTTCAAATCCCGGCCAGTTCAACAGGGACTGGCCGAGATTCAAACCATCTATGGGCATGCTGATTGTACCCATCAACTCACTTGGGTACAACAAGCATGTTGGATTTTTACATGCGATTATTGCCAGTGGTTATGGTGCCAACAAAAATCACTGTGTTCTTCCAGCAGAGGTGACGCTCCACCCATCTGTTGGAGGGGGGATTTCCCTGTCTGTATTAAAGGGGTCATCAAAAAATTTCTTTGAGTTGCAGGGAAAAAATTGGCTCCATGTATGGCCAGTCTAAGTTCCACCATCGCTACGAAATCCACCCTTTGCCACACCGTGGCTTGCTCCACTGGCTTGTTGATGCGACGCATGGTTCACATTACAACATGGCTGCCTCCACTGGCTTGTTGATGTGACACAGGGTTCACATTACAACATGGCTGCCTCCACTGGCTTGTTGATGTGACACAGGGTTCACATTACAACATGGCTGCCTCCACTGGCTTGTTGATGGGACGCATGGTCCATATTACAACATGGCTGCCTCCACTGGCTTGTTGATGTGACGCATGGTCCACATTACAACATGGCTGCCTCCACTGGCTTGTTGATGTGACGCATGGTCCACATTACAACATGGCTGCCTCCACTGGCTTCTTGATGTGACGCATGGTCCACATTACAACATGGCTGCCTCCACTGGCTTGTTGATGTGACGCATGGTCCACATTACAACATGGCTGCCTCCACTGGCTTGTTGATGTGACACAGGGTTCACAATACAACATGGCTGCCGCCACTGGCTTGAATGTCCACATTTCATACCAGCCGCCCACGTGTCTGACAAGCAGACTTTTAGTAATATCTTGATTTTGCTTGTGTGCGTTTCTTCTATATGACATGTATATATCTTTTGGGTTCTCGTTGTCCATCTGTATTTATCATTTTACATTCCCTCTCTGTATTTATATATGTGTTTTTTTGTCTTGTTTTCCTCAAATTTATACTTTTATCAAACAAAAAAAAAAGTTTTTTTTTTTTTATTTATAAGATATATACGTTTTATGCAGTTAATCTTTTTATGAACATTTGAAGACCAGATGTATTTAGCTGGGATTTTAAGAAAAACTGTCTTGTAGCATCACCAGGGAATAAAAAAAAACACTCCAGCCTTCACTTTATGCCGCGCACACACGATCAGAAGTTCCGACAAGAAAAGTTTGATGTAAGCTGTTGGTCGGAAATTCCAGCCCGTGTGTAGGCTCCATCGGATATTTGCTGTCAGAATTTCCGACAGCAAAAATTTGAGAGCTGGTTCTCAAATTGTCCGACGGGAAAAGTTCTTGTCGGAAATTCCGACGCGCAAAAATCCTACGCGCGCTCGGAATTGTTGAACTTAATTTTCCGGCTCGTCGTAGTGTTGTACATCACCGCGTTCTTAACGGTCAAAATTTACGACAACATTTGTGTGACCGTGTGTGGGGAACACAAGTTTCAGCCAACGTTCCTTCTGGAAAAAAATCCACGGTTTTCTTGTCGGCATTTCCGATCGTGTGTACGCAGCATAATGCCGCATGCTCGGAAGCATTGAAATTCATTTGTCTCGGCTCGTCGTAGTGTTTACGTCACCCTGTTTGGACGGTCGGAATTTAGTCCGACAGTGTGTATGCAAGACTGATGCAAGTCAGCTTCATCGGAATTCCTATGAAAAATTCCACCGGATTTTATTCCATCGGACATTCCAATCGTGTGTACGTGGCTTAAGTCTTGCACAGTTTACTCTCCTTTACTGAAATAGCTTACTTTGGTTTCAATGTACCCTCTGAGCTTCTCAGTTAACTTTCCCGTGTCTATCTATGGTCGCTGCTGACACCCCCTATTCAGGTGTTAGCCCCCTTTAGGGGCACCTAAATTAAAGCAGCGGGGGTGTTTTTTTGGAAGCGCCTGATAAAAACCATAGGCTCTAATAGGCGCCCAAAACTGCGAACAGCAGGCGCCATGCTGGGCGTTCACTGATCACTCAGCTGTGTGTTGGCAAAGCAAAGAAATTTGCTTTGCTAACACTGAATCCGCCAATCACGTTGCCAGGTCCGTTACCGGTCACCTGATTGGCTGAAAGGTCAGGCCCTGTGATTGGGCGGCTGAAAGAGGATGGAAGAAGACATGTAGGATGTTCCGGAGACCGCCGCTGACGGTCTCCTGCACAGTGGCGGCAATTGATGGGCACACTGGCAGCACCTGATATGGCACAGTAGCAGCGATTGATGGCCACGCTTGCAGCACCTGATGGGGCACAGTGGCAGCGATTGATGGCCACGCTGGCAGCACCTGATGAGGCACAGTGGCCGCGATTGATGGCCACGCTGGCAGCACCTGATGAGGCACAGTGGCCGCGATTGATGGCCACGCTGGCAGCACCTGATGGGGCACAGTGGCCGCGATTGATGGCCACGCTGGCAGCACCTGATGGGGCACAGTGGCGGCGATTGATGGTCACGCTGGCAGCACCTGATGGGGCACAGTGGCGGCGATTGATGGCCACGCTGGCAGCACCTGATGGGGCACAGTAGCGGCGATTGATGGCCACGCTGGCAGCACCTGATGGGGCACAGTAGCGGCGATTGATGGCCACGCTGGCAGCACCTGATGGGGCACAGTGGCGGCAATTGATGGCCACGCTGGCAGCATCTGACGGGGCACAGTGAAAGAAAAAGGATCACCGCTCCAGATGAGTGCAATAAGCAATTAGTGTCCTACTCAAAGACCGTGGGTGCTGGCAATGTACATGAAAGAAAATCATGGACAGCCGGGGCAACTATTTTTGGCGTGCGGCTGTCCATGATTTTCTTTCATTGATGGGGCACAGTAGCGCCAATTGATGGGCACACTGGCAGCATCTGGGGCACAGTAGCGCCAATTGATGGGCACACTGGCAAGATTTGATGGGGCACAAATTTGGTTGATTTGTGCCCGATTGGTTGGTTACAGACAGTTTTTCTTTCAGGCTCCTCCATGCCCAGGCCCATTGTAGCGTAGTAGTTGATGGTCCATCTATAAGAAGTAGAAGTGTGTGAGTCAATGTATGCAGATGGATATCACTCGGTACACAGACCTTGAGCAAGGCAGGTGTTTCATGTGTACTCAGCCTATTTGTTTTATGTCTCTCAAACAGGAACTCAGCTTCAAGGCCTTGCTTTATTTTTTAACCTTGCTTTTGGACATTCACCTACATCTTCCACCGCTGCGGAGACGGACATTTTGCAGGCAATACCTCAGCAGTGTCATAGGCAGTATTCTCAGTGCAAAAAAAAAAAAAATGGCCTCCTCCAGTCTGTGAAGGAAGTAGGTGCCTTTTTTAGTGCATTTGTACCCACAAGATGCTTATGCAGTTTCCAGCTTAATGTTCTTATAAAGGGAAAACCACTAATTTAAAGAGTACCTGTCACCTAAACGGGAGGCGCAGCAGTATTCTCTAGTTGATCACTGCCCACTCTGTCAAAAACGGCTGCTTGACCGGATGACGGGTCCTCTTAAATTTTGCAGCGCTTACTTGAGTCGTCCTCATCAGCAGAGTGCCGACGGGTCATTTTAATAAGTTATAAGCACTCTTTTATATTGTCTGTACATTACCAGCACATGTGTATAATAGTATTGTGAACCTATGTATATACGTATATAACAAATAGTTGATTTTTTTTTTTTTAAATATATGTATACTTATTGATAGTGATTGTCTCTCTGTATATATACCATGCATTCTAATGTGACACACAAATATGGGGCTTTTCTTAATGTGTGCAATGAGTTGAAGTATCTCATGACGTCCAATCTGAATTCATTGGTTTATAATGCACAGAATAATAAAACGCCTTGTTGCTAAGGTTAGCCTACTCCTTGTACTTATTTTTTTTTTTTAGCCCATATGGGTTAGTGTGTGAGTGAGTAACTTGTATAGCGCTAACAATAAAAATATGAGGTCAAACCTTAAAAGATCACTTTTTAAATAACAAAGATGTTATACTTACCTCCCCTCTGCAGCTTAATTTGCACAGAGTTTCCCCCGAACCCGGTCTTCTGGGGTCCCTCGGCGGCTGTCTTGACTCAAATACAACCCCCCCCCCCCCCCCGCAAGGACTCAACACCTTCATGCGAGCGAGCGAGCCGTGATAAAGCCGATGGCCATAGCCGCTCACTGTATCAGTCGGACGCGCCGCGTCATTGGATGTGATTGACAGCAGTGCTTTCAATCCATCCACTGTAACCAATCAACGGCCAGGCTAAGCGGCGAAGAGGATGTGTGGGGCGAGCGCAGCATTTTCCAGGGTTCAGGAAAGTAAAACGGGGGGGGGGGGGGGGCGGTATTGTTTTTTCACCTTAATGCATAGAATGCACTAAAGTGGAGTTCCACCCGTTTTTTTTTTTTTTTCCCCCATACATCTTAACCACTTAAGACCCGGACCTTTAGGCGGCTAAAGCACCAGGCCAGGTTTTGCGATTCGGCACTGCGTCGCTTTAACAGACAATTGCGCGGTCGTGTGCAACGTGGCACCCAAATAAAATTGGCGTCCTTTTTTCCCCACAAATAGATCTTTCTTTTGGTGGTATTTGATCACCTCTGCAGTTTTTATTTTTTGCGCTATAAAACAAAAATAGAGCGACAATTTTGAAAAAAATTCAATATTTTGTACTTTTTGCTATAATAAATATCCCCCAAAAAATACATATATACAGTATAAAAAAAAAAAAAAATTCTCAGTTTAGGCCGATACGTATTCTTTTACATATTTTTGGTAACAAAAAAAAGAAAAAAAATCGCAAAAGTTAGAGCGCTTACAAAGTAGGGGACAGAATTATTATTAATTTTTTTTTTTTTTTTTTACTAGTAATGGCGGTGATCTGCGTTTTTTATTGGGACTGCGACATTATGGCGGACACAGACACTTGACACATTTTTGGCGCCATTCACATTTATACAGCGATCAGTGCTATAAATATGCACTAATTACTGTATAAATGTGACTGGCATTGAAGGGGTTAACACTAGGGGGTGAGGAAGGGGTTAAATGTGTACCCTGCATAGTGTTCTAACTGTAGGGGGAGGGGGGTGACTGGGGGAGGTGACCGATCTGTATCCCTATGTACAAGGGACACAGATCGGTCTCCTCTCTCCATGAAAGGACATGGATCTGTGTGTTTACACACACAGATCAACGTCCTTGTCCTGTAACCGCCGATCGCGAGTGCCTGGCGGACATCGCCTGGACATGGCCTGGAGGAGCGGAGGCCGTAAACAGACGGAGGGTCAGAGAAGTAGAACCACCTTGCGGTCGTACGGCCATCGGGAAGTGGTTAAAATTCAGCAGCCTAAGTGTTAGTAGCTGCTGACTTTTTAAAAAAAATAAAATCGCGGGTGGGATCCCACTTTGAGAGTTTTAATTGGTATGCAATCAGGCAGGCCCTTGCACTACATGGTTTTGGTAAATCTGAAGACAAAAATCTGCAGAAAATCTAATAGTGTGTATGGGGTCTTAGTGTATGGTTCAATATAGTTGGCCCACCCTTTGCAGTTATAACAGCTTCAACTAAGACTGGGATGCCATTAACCACTTAAGGACTGCCGCATGAAGATATACGTCGGCAGAATGGCACGGCTGGGCACATGGACACATATATATACACGTCCCCTTTAAGAGCCGTGGTCCAAAGCTCCATGACCGTGCTCGCGGACCCGATCGCTGCGGGTGTCCCGCAATCGGTCACAGGAGCTGAAGAGCGGGGAGAGGTGAGTGAGTGAGTGAAAAACTTATAAGGCGCAACACTTGCGAACTGAATCGCCTCTGGGCGCTGTTTCCATTCCTTCGATAAGGAGACGCTTTGCCTCAGAAGAGATGAGTTTTAATCTTTCTCCTGAAGGCCAAAGTGGTCCGACTCCAGTCGGATGGTGGTTGGTAGTTCTTCACTGTGGCAGTGTCATTGATCGTCTGTTCCCTGATATAGGGAACGACAATCACTGACGTCACACGTCCAGTCACGCCCCCCTACAATTAGAAACACACATAAGGTCACACTTAACCCCTTCTGCGTCCCTAGTGGTTAACGCCTTCACTTCCATTGTCATTTTCACAGTATTCAATGCATTTTTATAGCACTTTTCGCTGTGACATATGACAATGGTCCCAAAAATGTGTCAAAAGTGTCCGATGTGTCCGCCATAATGTCGCAGTCACAAAAAAAAAAAAAAATTGCTGATCGCCGCCATTACTAGTAAAAAAAAAAAAAATTATTAATAAAAATGCCATAAAACGATCCCCTATTTTGTAAACGCTATAACTTTTGCGCAAACCAATCGATAAACGCTTATTGCAAATTTTTTTTTACCAAAAATAGGTAGAAAAATACGTATCGGCCTAAACTGAGGAAAAATTTTTTTTTTTCAAAATTGTCGCGCTATTTTTGTTTCCTTAACCTGCATATTGGTCCGGGTCTTAAGTGGTTAAAGTTCATGTAAAAGCACGTGTCCCAATACTTTTGGAAATCTAGTTTGTAACATGCAGGTGCTTATAATTGCCAGCCACCGTGTCCTCTATACATGTTTAATACGGCCACAGATTCGCATTAAATGTTACGAAATTGACAGCTGGGATCCAATTGGTCTTCTGGAAACATCTGTTGCATTTCACCCTTTTGAAGATGAATGTGTAGAAATAAGGTGAGAACCTTGCCGGTGACGCTCTGCAAAGCTGGAAAACTGTGCCAGGCTCATCAACAGACTGCGTATTGCTTGACCCTAAAGCTCCGAAAACGCTGACCTCTTGTGACTATTAGTCAGCAGCTCACCTGCTATCCAGGCCAAGAGCCAGAGACCCGAGCTGACCTACATAACGGGAAACACGGTCACTACTCTTTAACCACTTCACCCCCGGGGGATTTGGCTGCCCAATGACCGGGCCATTTTTTTGCGATTCGGCACTGCGTCGCTTTAACTGACAATTGCGCGGTCGTGCGGCATGGCAGCCAAACAAAATTGACTTCGTTTTTTCCCACAAATAGAGCTTTCTTTTGGTGGTATTTGATCACCTCTGCGGTTTTTATTTTTTGTGCTATAAACAAAAAAAGAGCGACAATTTTAACCACTAGCCGACCAGCCGCCGTATAACTGGTCGGCTCGTCTGCGCGAAATCACGTAGCTATACGTAATTTCGCATGCCAGCCATTAGGGGCATGTGCGCGCCCCCTGCTCACCCCTGGTGCGGGCACGATTGCTCGTTACAGAGCGAGAACCGGGGAGCTGTGTGTGTAAACACACAGCTCCCGGTCCTGTCAGGGGGGGAAATGCCTGACCTTCTGTTTATACAATGTATGAACAGTGATCTGTCATTTCCCCTAGTCAGTCCCACCCCCTACAGTTAGAACACACCCAGGGAACATACTTAAAGGATCAGTAAAGGAAAAAAAAAATAGCTAAATAGCTTGCTTTACCTTATAGCAGTCCTGCTTTCATGTCCTCCATGTCCGTTTTTGCTTAGAAGTTGCTGTAATCCCTTGCTGAACTCCACACTTCCTGCTTGTCTGGCTCCTTATGAAAAAATTCATGGTAGCGTTTCATTGTGGTCCATGATCAAGAAGATGCGATTACTATGTGTCTAAAACTCCTCAGAACCAATCAGATTCATTTTAAAAACAAACACTGCCCTGTGTTTGTTTGTTTGTTTTTGTTCTGTGTGTCTCTGTACACACAGAACAAACTGAAACTAGTCTAAAAACAAAACTAAACGGCAGGCACATTATATGATTGATTTTTATCTATTTTTAATCATTTTTAAAAGGAATCAGTTAACTTTTATGTCTCTATACCCTGTAAACAGTCATTTCAGCAAAAAAAATATTTTCCTTTACTACTCCTTTAACCCCTTTCCTCGTCCCCTAGTGTTAACCCCTTCCCTGCCAGTGGCATTTTTACAGTAATCAATGCATTTGTATAGCACTGATCGCTATAAAAATGCCAATGGTCCCAAAAATGTGTCAAGTATCCGCCATAATGTCGCAGTACCGATTTAAATCGCGGATCGCTGCCATTACTAGTAAAAAAAAAAAAAAATATTAATAAAAATGCCATAACTATCCCCTATTTTGTAGACACTATAACTTTTGCGCAAACCAATCAATAAACGCTTGTTGCGATTTTTTTTTTTAAATATGTAGAAGAATATGTATCGGCCTAAACTGAGGAAAACATATTTTTTTTATATATTTTTGGGGATATTTATTATAGCAAAAAGTAAAAAATATTCATTTTTTTTTCAAAATTGTCGCTCTATTTTTGTTTATAGCGCAACAACTGAAAACCGCAGAGGTGATCAAATACCACCAAAAGAAAGCTCTATTTGTGGGGAAAAAAAGGACGCCAATTTTGTTTGGGAGCCACATCGCGCGACCGCGCAATTGTCAGTTAAAGCCACACAGTGCTGAATCACAAAAAGTGTTCTGGTCTTTGGCCAGCCAAATGGTCCGGGGCTGAAGTGGTTAATGACTGCTATTAAAAAAAAAATCTAACTATGGATATATATTTCAATCTTTTTTTTTTTTGCGAGCTTTGTTTCTATAAAAATCTGTAACTATTAATAGGAATTCATATATTCCCACATACATGGCAAATGGGACATAATCAGGATTGACCTTCTTCTGCTTCCTTGGGATAAAATATTTCCTCTATAATTGTTATTTCAACCTTCGATTCCTCTATACATAGCAGCCCGTTCCCCTGTAGGTGCCTCTCCTCTTATGAAGATAGAAAAAATTATTTACTTTCATTACGGTCCAATTTTCCTGACATAGATCTGCTGAAAGGACCACATTTCAAAGTATAGCAAATCAAAATAATTGAAATCTCATAGAAGATTTACTGTGTTAATCAGGGGTCAAGTCCTGGAAAAAAAAAAAATGTGGGAACTCCCACCCAAGATCCACTCACCCACCAAAAAAAAAAATGATACGCTCATATGCATAATTACTAAACCATTGGTGATTCTGCCAATAAGGTCCTTGATCAGCACTTCCTGTCATGGGGGCAATAACTGTCTCCTAATTGTGTTCCTGCATTGGCACCTTGTGACACACACCCCCTATTGGAGACGACAAACGGACATGTATTATAACAAATAGTGCACAGGTGTGGTCCACCACGCTTCTCGGCATTTTGGCTATGATCAAGTGTAGTATCTGTTCTTATCAGTTTTCAGCGGAGCACTGAAGCACCTCCTAAGTGGAGGGTGGATGTAATCCAATGATGTCATTGCACCTGGAAGGGTGGTTCATCAGGGACTACGCCGTGCTGCCCGACAGAATACTGGGGGCCGGCAGAGTCAAGTCTGAGCCATCTGGAAGGGTGCTCCTGGTGAGGATGGGTGGCTGTGCTTGGTCAATGTATTTTTGCCAAGTTCTAGTCTGGCCTTCTGGCTGGCATTGATGTAAGTGCTATCTCTGTCAGCGATCTGGTAGGAGGAGCTGGTAATGCCCTGGGATGGTGACGGGGCAGAACCATGCAAATGCGCCAGGTTGATGGGGGCCTGGAAAGGCTAGTATTGGTGGAGGCTGCTATCCGAAGGGCAGCTCTCCCTAAGAAAACCATGAAGGGCTCTCGATCTGGCAGGGGTGGAGGGCTGCACTGGCCGATCGGGGGGTTGGATTTGGAACGGAAAGCCTATGGTGCATGTGCCCCTGGAGTGGCAGTCCAGGGGTATCTGAAAATCACTGTGAGTGAGGGTCACTTTGATTTAAGGATACCACGGTCACTGCACCAGATACGCGCTGTAACGGCATGAACCGTGACACCCAGAGACTTTGAAAGGATGAGAGATACTCCTGTGCCAGGGACACTAATAACTCCTGGGTCTAAGTCCACCCTGTGCCCTTGTAGGCGTAGGGTGGCTAATAAAATCATAATTCATGTATTACATGAGATGGGACATTAATAATAATTCATGTTTGCAGGAATGTCATTAGCAAAGGAATGTGTGGGTGGAGAGTTCATTGTTTCTGTGATTAACTTTAACATGCTGTACTAGATATATAAGCAAGCTAAGATACCATTAAAGCATTCATTCATTTGGAAACAAGTACAGAGCTTGTGTCTCGTCTTGATTATGGGAAATGGAATGGATCGTGTATGCAGGATTGTCGCAATGTGTTGGATAAGCTTGTCGTGGGTGGATGGAAGGTCGTAAACGGTGGTGACCGTTGCACGTGCTTTTTTTAGCACCTGCCTCCTAGGCCGGTCCTTTTGGCCAGGACCGGGGGAATTTTTTATTCCTGGCCGGAGGGCCTGGTCATTGTACACCACAATGACCACTTCTTTCACTCTCCTCTCCACTATCCCTTTCCCCCACTTTCTTTAATTTCAGCCTAGGTTTGTCACGTTTTTGTTTTTGTTTTGTTTGTGCACGTTTTGTTCACTGTGTTACAAGTAGGGTGCAGGTCCTTGGGCCAGCCCTGAACGTCTTAGGAGTAGGTGGACATGGCCTTCTGGCTTAGTTCACTTGCTCTCATGGGGTCTTCCTTCGGGGGAGCCCCACCTAGTACTGGGAGGGTTCTGTCTCGGCAGTCCCTCCAAGGAAGATGGTCCATGTCGGCTTTGGTTGCTCGGACCGCAGTTCCCTTAGTCTAGGGTGACCAGACATCCCCAGTTTCAGGGGACAGTCCCCTGATTGAGGACACTGTCCCCGGACGAAGTCTGTCCCTGGTTTTGTCCCCAGATTGGATTTAATAGGGGGCAGGGGCAATTCCAAAAGAAAAAAGTGCAGTATTAAAATAAAAAATATATAATTACACATCCCCGCTCTGCCATGCCTACTAGCATAGGGGGGTTGTATTTTTCTCATTATCTGTGCCCCTTTCTGATGATCATGTGCTGGTTGGAGCGGAGGGAATATTTCTTCAGTTTCGGGGTGCATGCCCATTCAGCTCCACTCGCATGTTCTTCTGCCTTGGCTCAAATCCCGCCCAGCCACCTACCTGACTCCTTGTCTTCCCTGGCAGAGTGATCTTCCTCCGCTCCCTATCCAGTAGTAGCTGGGGGCCGAAGAGTAAGACTTGAGAGGATGTGAGGTCGGGCCGTGACGGGCAGAGAGTCGCTGATTGTTGCCATTACTAGTAAAGAAAAAATATGTCCCCGGATTTCATTTAAAAAATCTGGTCAACTTACCTTAGTCCCCGTCTGGAGCCTAACGCCCCGGGGGATCAGGGTTTTGGGTCCCTTCTTCACAGGAGGACCACTTGACGTTGCACCTGTTTGGACGTTTTTGTGACCACTCTTTATGTGTGTGCACATTTTTTGCACCGGGTGAAGTTTTTTGGGTGTGTTCCACACGCCATAGGGACAAGTATTTGTATGCAGGCCACTGATAGGAAAGAAGAGGGCCGTCATGAAGCTAGCAGGGAATCAGAAAAAGACTGGGTTGCTGGCTGGCCAAATGCAACCCTGTCATAGCTGACCGCAGTCGGGTGAGATCTCAGAGAAGCAAAGAGACTGCTCAGTGCACAGGACCTTCCTTTAGAGACCAGAAACATTCTCCCTGTGATTTAGATTCCCAATGATATCAGACTGTACTAGAGAGCACTCCTACTGCATGTTATTACAGTATTTAGCGTAGGGTGATATTACTGCCTCCTCCTCCTGTGCTGCCTCCTCCCGGCTTCTTCCTGTGTGGGAAAACGTCTGTGTGGGTTGGGAGGTATGCTAGTTCTGGTGACAACCTGGTATTCCCCTTACTATGGAAGGATTTACTTTCACTTCCTCTTTTGGCTATGGGACAGGAAGTGAAGGGAAATCTCCCCAATGAGACAAGTGGCAATAAAATGTACAGGGGTTATAACCCCTTTTAGTTCTTCGGTAAATCAGGAAACATGCTAAACAAGCCCTCACAGTACAATTCCTACATTTCAGTACCCTACCGCCCCTTCACTGCAGCAGCAGCAAACCCTAAAACAAAATTTGGGTTACTTGTTTTTGTAGCAAATATCTGCATAAATAAGCCCCCTTTTGTTTTTCTTTTTATGTTTGGACTAAAGTAGTAGTTAAAGGGTCACTAAAGGAATTTTTTTTGCTGAAATGACTGTTTACAGGGTATAGAGACATAAAAGTTAACTGATTCCTTTTAAAAATGATTAAAAATAGATGAAAATCAATCATATAATGTGCCTGCAGGTTAGTTTCACTTTTAAACTTCATGGCTTCATGTTTCTGTGAAGAAGAGAGAGATACACAGAACAAAAACAAACAAATCCAGGGCAGTGTTTTGTTTTTAAAATTAATCTGATGAGTTTTAGACACACAGTAATGACAGCTTGGACCACAGCGAAAAGCTGCCATGAGATTTTTCATAAGGAGCCAGACAAGCAGGAAGTGTGGAGATCAGAGCAGAATTACAGCAACTTTAAAGCAAAAACGAACAATGAGGACATGAAACCAGGACTGCAGTAAGGTAAAGGAAGCTATTTAGCTAAAAAAAAAAAAAAAATTCCTTTAGTGATCCTTTAAATGCTGCATACTTCTCATGTTTTTACATGGGGCTTAAAGGGGAGTTCCACCCACAATTTCACTTTTTAAATATAAATACCCCTGTAATACACAAGCTTAATGTAGTCTAGTAAAGTTAGTCTGTAAACTAAGGTCCGTTTTGTTAGGTTCTTACAGCATTTAGTTTATAATCTAGAAATAGACCGTGGCCATCTTAAGTGTGGGCATCATGAAGCCAGACTGTATGACTTCCTGGATTTCAGCTTTGCATATCTCGCACATGCTCAGTGCTGCACAAGCAATGTAATAGGTTTCAGTCAGGTTTGCAAGGACTACTGGGAAACATGATGCCTATCCCAGAAACCCTTGCAAATAGCCTTGTGACTTAATAGCCTAGGCTAATAAGGAGGAGGAAATAATGAAGGACTACAAAATACAGGTATTTACAAGCAACAAAATAAGTAAAAATTGTCCATTCTGAACACTATGAGATTAGGGCCTGCAGCACAGACAAACATAAAAAAATGGGTGGAACTCCACTTTAAATTAGCATTAGTGACAGTCATTCAATATGCCAACTATGCACTAGAGGGCGACATTGGACCATTTTACAATCAAGCATCAACTTAGCCACAGGGAGCTGCTTTCCTAAGACTTAGTGAGCTCATTGTAAGCAGTAGGGGATCCCTTGAGTGTCATTACATAAGCGTTACATGTATAGAGGTGTAATATGCAGAATGGTAGAAGCCTTTCTTCCAAGAGTCTCTAGTTACAGAACCAGCCCAAGGTTTTGTAGGTTATTAATGTACATGCACTCCATAGGTTACGGCTTTGATATATTGTTGGTTTCCAATCACTCTCCTCTGCCGGGGACAATTTTGAGTCGCTGAATAATTAGAGTCCAAGGAGCGCAAATATTAAACAGGCGTCTGAATTAAAAGACACTTTATTATGGGGG
>CM056058.1:11394054-11395808 GCA_029574335.1 Rana kukunoris
TGTACAGGAGGAGAGTGTGGAGGGTTATAACAGTGGGCAGTATGTACAGGAGAGGAGTGTGGAGGGTATGACAGTGGGCAGTATGTACAGGAGAGGAGTGTGGAGGGTATGACAGTGGGCAGTATGTACAGGAGAGGAGTGTGGAGGGTATGACAGTGGGCAGTATGTACAGGAGAGGAGTGTGGAGGGTATGATGGGGGCAGTATGAACAGGAGAGGAGTGTGGAGGGTATGACAGTGGGCACTATGTACAGGAGAGGAGTGTGGAGGGTATGACAGTGGGCACTATGTACAGGAGAGGAGTGTGGAGAGTATGACAGTGGGCACAATGTATAGGAGTGGAAGGATGTTTAGGGACTGTGTAGAGGTTAAGCGGGTCATACATGAATTGAAATTACACCAATTATGCAGAGACCAGCCATAGTCGATCTATGTATGGGCTAGCTGGTTTTACACAGGTCACTCTATTAATCGACTTGAGTACAACCAGCCTGTTTTTCCAAAAACAATCAGTGCTGCCAGCTATAGTTAGCAAACACTGATCATTGTACTCACAGGCAGAGCACAATAACACTACAGGAGTGATTTCCCAATCCACAGGTCAGCAGGTGAGAGGGTGTGTGTGGGGGGGGGGGGGGGCAGGCTGGGGAGAGATACCAGTCAGTGGCTGGGTAGGCACTGGCTAGTATCAGAGCCAGATACACACAGGTTACATACGTCGCGATCGTTAGAGCGAGAGCAATAATTCTAGCACTAGATCTCCTCTGTAGCTCTAAACATGTAACCTAAAAAAATGTAACAGCTCGCTTAGGATACCAAAAAATAAATAAATCGTGCTAACTTTAGTGTTTTTTTTTTAATGAATGATAGTTTATTTCCAAAAAAACACGTTTGAAAAATTGCTGCGCAAATACAGTACCGTGCTAGAGCTGCCACAATTAATCGTTAAAAAATTGTGATGTCGATTCCCCTCCCCCCTGACATCTCCAATGCAGAGTTTGCTGATTCTTTCATATAACAAGTGGAGAGACTTTCAGCTGTCAAAAGAAAATATCTGGGACAGTCTGCCAAGTTCTTAGCAGAAAACATTGTAACGAACGCTTTCTTCTTATATCAAAGGGATAAAACTTCTGTGTGTAAAGAAAATATCCGACTGTCTGCAAGTTTGTAAACAACATGAAACATTGTAACCAACTTCCTTTTTAGATCAAACTTCTGTGTGTAAATGCAAGAAATGTAACCACTTAAAGTCCAACACTTGTTTAAGTTAAAAAAACAATATTTTTTGCTAGAAATTACTTGGAACCACCAAACATTATATATATATTAGCAGAGACAAAAATGGAATTGCTGCAATATTTTATGTCACGCTGCATTTGCCCACTTCATTGAATAATAAAAACCATAAAAACAAAACAGTAAAGTTAGTCCATTTTTTTTTTTCATTTTAATGTGAAAGATGATGTTATGCCGCACGTATCGTGAGAGAATCGTCATCTATCTTCTAAGCAAAAAAAATTGCAGTTGTCGTTTTAGCCAGAATCGTGCAGCTCTATGCCGTGCAACATAAAAAGTGGCAAAGACCACCATAGAGTAATTTTCCAGCAAAAAATTAATGATGATTTTTTTTTTCTCAGTCTGCTGCAGTGTGTCAGCTTGTATTTATACTGGCCGCTCTGTATGTAGCTTCTGACAGGCTGTGCAAGCAGGCCCGTATCTCCAGAACCATAAATGATAGCCATCCCATATTTTGAC